>CAXKVI010000001.1:120951939-121450606 GCA_964058755.1 Campiglossa producta
GTAGACGTATTAAGGAAAGCATATCTCATAAGAAGTCTGATCAACTTCACATTTGGGAATGCACATCCTTTAATGACGTAAAGAATATGAAGAAATTGAAATTGAATATTGAAAAAGAAAGTGTTACCTCAATTGAATTAATTAATGATGAAGTGCACATAACTTGTAGCGATGACCCTTTGAATCTAGATTCAATGTTGGAGAAACTACATAGTTTGCTAGGGAATTCACATATAAAGGAGCTAGAAATGAATAAACCCGCGCCGATACAAATCCTAATACAAAGCTCCAAGGGAAATAAACAGCATAATAACAAAATACAAACTGATAGTCGAATTCCAATGCTGAAATATCGCAGGCCATTTAGGAATTCGAAAAACTATTTTAAAACTAAAACAAAGATACATTTGAAAAAATATGAGACAAATGGTAAAAGAATTTGTAAACAATTGCAAAAAATGCACTCAAAACAAAATTGTTAGACACACAAAAGAGCCGCTTGTTGTGACAGACACCCCCGCATCTACATTCAACACTATCGCGATTGACACGGTCGGTCCGCTTCGCATATCAAACTGCTATAGATACATATTGACAATGCAATGTGATATATCCAAATTCGTAATAGCATACCCCATTGAGTCAAAAGACCAAAAAGTTTTCAGAAGAGAGAAAGAACTATTATAATTTTATCGTATGAATTAATTTTATTATATGAATAATTTTACATTTCAACACTGAAAAGAAACGAAAAGTTGTAACCCGATTTTGGCTGCATTTTAATGCGCGCAAGTCCACGATCAATGGGAAAGGCTCAGAACCTTATTTTTTGGAAAAATAGTGACTTACAGGGTTTTGCAGTGGAGCTGTCGAAATATTCGTAGTTTTATAACTATTTTACATTTTAGTTATCTGAACATGTTTGACAAGTTTAAAATCAAATGTATTTAAGACATCACTTTTTAAGCTCTGAATCCTTAAAATCATCCTTAAATTATTGAGCACGGTTTCTACATATTCTACAGCGCTAAGATTTTGCATAAATTATTATTTTGATATGTATAAAAAAAGGGAAACGGTCAAAACTCTAAAATTAAAATTCTGAAGTCAGAATTCCGGAATCAAAATTCTGGGTCGACAAAATTCTGGAAATCGGAATTCCGCCCTTCCTTCGCGTTTTTTTGCTGTATTTCAAAATTCTGGTTTTTCATAATTCCGGAATTTACGTTTTCCAGAATTAATTCCCAAATAATCCCCAAAATTTTAGCAAAATCGTGTATTTTATACCAGTATTCTGTAATTATGTCTCATATCAAGTCACTAAATTTGAGATATTTCATTGGATACAATTTTTGTGACTTGAGATGATTCCGATGTGGTGAATGCAAAAATTGCATACATTTTAAGTAACGCATTTGACACTCGCCCTATAGATGTCGATGTAGCCCAGGCGTTAAGCGTCCAGATTATGACGCGGGAGGTCGCAGGTTCAAGTGCTGGTCCGCGAACAGTAAATTTTTATTTTTTCAATTAAATTTTTTCAAATTTAATTAACTTTTTGTTAACATATAAATATTTCTAATTCTTAAATTCACTTTTTTTTTCAATTTTTTAACAAATTTTCTTTAATTAATTTCGTTTGTTACCTGCCTACAAGCAGATCAAAATTTAGTAACTCTTTATTCAGGATTAAGATAAGAGGCATCTTACTGAATACCAAATTGTATCAAATATGAAATAGACCACGAAATGTCTCTATTAGTGACTAGATACAGAATTGGGGTATTAAATTAGCAATTTACAATTTTGCATTCAATTCTTTCTAATACCTACAATTACAAAATTAACGTATAAATATATACATTCGATTTACTCCACAAATAAAACTTCATATACATACAAACATTACATTTTGCGCCCCCCATGTACAAGAACCAAAAAAAAACCGGAAATATACAGCCGTGGTTCATATGGAAGGGAGGAAATAGCTTCAAAAACAGGCGCCATATACAAATTTACTTGCTTCCTGTTATCACCTTAGGTCATAGGGTGTACAAGAAGTCTATAAAGGAAGAAAAACACATGGCAAATATTAAATCAAAGCGTTAAGACAACTGGCATTGCGTTGCAGTCTGGGAGTGTAATGGGGTGTGGTTGCTGTGCGACCTTGCCCAATCCTGACTCTTGAGTCCTCGTTCGTACACTCTGGGCAACGTGAGGTATCTAGGCTCGCGGCAGAAAGAGAGGGAGCCCGGTGGGGCCACTCTGACATACTTGGTTTAAGGGCTCACCGAGGCCTTTTGCGCAGCGTCTGTTCTTCATGTGGTGCGGCTGCAAGCGGGCGTCTGTCTTGAAGCAAGCGGCTCGCTATATAAATGTCTAAATATTTTCCAAAAACCCCGAAGCGGGTTGTGCGCTGGGTTTGGAACCCGCCACGTAAAAAATGTCTAAATATTTTCCAAAAACCCCGAAGCGGGTTGTGCGCTGGGTTTGGAACCCGCCACGTAAAAAAACTTAATTCCAATGAAAACTAATGTACCAAAGCCTCGGATGAGAACCCCCTTTAATGTTGACGACCCGGCAAAACGATATTAGGGCATGTACCGGGAATGTCCGGACCCTCTCAAGGGACGGTACCGCTGCCCGACTGGTTGACGTTCTCGTACACGCCGACATCACCGCCCAGGAAATGCGATGGGCGGGGCAAGGAAAGACGACCATTGGTCCTTGTGACGTATACTATAGTGGCCAGGCACGCGGCAAAGCGCGTGGTGTAGGATTCGTGGTGGGAAATAGACTTCGCCGCCAATTATTAGCGTTCACTCCTGTGGACGAGCGTCTCGCTGCGATCCGCATCAAGGCGAGGTTTTTCAACATAACAATTATCTGCGCCTATCCGCCGACTGAGGAGACGGACGACGCAGAGAAGGACTCCTTCTACGATAAACTTGAACAGACTTATGATCGCTGCCCCCAGCATGATATCAAAATCGTGCTCGGCGACTTTAATCCCAAGGTGGGCAAGGAAGGAGTCTTTGGTCGTACAGTTGGAAAATTCAGTCTCCACGATATAACATCCCCCAAGGGCACTAGGTTGATTGACTTCGCCGCTGCTCGCAATATGGTCATCAGTAGTGCCAGGTTCCAGCATAAGCGAATACACCAAGCCACATGGCTGTCCCCTGATCAAAGAACTAGAAACCAGATTGATCATGTCATGATCGACGGCAGACACAGCTCCACCGTTCTGGACGTGCGTACCCTACGTGGTCCCAATATCGACTCGAACCATTATATTGTTGCAGCCAAGATAGGCACACGCCTCTGTGCAGCGAAGAAAGTGCGCACAGTAACGGAAGGAAAGTTTGACGTCGAGAAGCTGCGAATGACACAGACATCTGATAATTTCTCCACTCGACTCTCACACCTGCTATCAGAGGGCAATCCTCGACCTAACGATGTAACCGAGCAATGGAAGCGTACCGCCGCTGAGGCCACTATAGGGTTTCAGCGAGCCCGCAAGAACAACTGGTACGATGAGGAATGTAGCACTGCCTCGCACAAAAAGACGCTGCATACAGGGAGACGTTGCGAACGGGCGCAACCCGCAGTGTATGGCAACGCTATAGTGAGGCGAGGAAGGAAGAGAGGTGCCTTTTCAGAAAAAAGACACGTGAGGCCGAAAGACGTGAGTGTGAGGAGCTTGAGATGCTGGCTGACAGGAATGATGCCCGAAAATTCTATGAAAAGATCCGGCGGATGACGGAAGGTTTAAAGACCTGGGCAAGTTCCTGTAAGGACAATAATGGCGACCTGGTAACCGACGTACAGAATGTACTTAAATTATGGAGGGAGCACTTCTCCTCACTGCTAAATTGCGAGGGAGACGTCGAACCCGATACCCCATTCCCTGAGGATGGAAAAGTCGTCCCACCACCTGGCTATGATGAAGTGAGGATAGCTATATCCCGGCTCAAAGACAACAAATCGGCTGGGAAAGACAGACTACCCGCCGAGCTGTTCAAACACGGAGGCAAAGAGCTGGTAAAAAGCATGCATCAGCTCTTATGCAGGATATGGTCAGATGAGTACATGCCTTCAGATTGGAATTTAAGTGTGCTCTGCCCAATTCACAAGAAAGGCGATCCCGCTAACCCCACCAACTACCGCGGAATCAGTCTTCTTAATATCGCATATAAGGTTCGTTCTAGCGTATTGTGTGAAAGGCTGAAGCCCATCGTAGACAAACTGATTGGACCTTATCAGTGTGGCTTTAGACGTGGTAAATCTACCATCGACCAGATTTTTTTTTATGGAGTGTAATGGGGTGTGGTTGCTGTGCGACCTTGCCCAATCCTGACTCTTGCGTCCTCGTTCGTACACTCTGGCAACGTGAGCTATCTAGGCTCGCGACAGAAAGAGAGGGAGCGCGATTTTTGATTCCAAATTTTCATTTTTTATTTTAATAAAAATTTAAAATATTTAGCCTTATTAATCTAACATTTACTCAAATGTGAGTTAAAAATACTGGGTCTATTAAAAAAAGTGCCGCAGGCGAAAATTTGGAATAAAAAATCGCGCGATTTTTAATACCAAATTTTCATTTTTTATTTTAATAAAAATTTAAAATATTTAGCCTCATTAATCTAACATTTACTCAAAACTGAGTTTAAAAAACTGGGTTTTTTAAAAAAGGCGCCGCAGGCGAAAATTTGGAATAAAAAATCGCGATTCTTAATTCCAATTTTTCACACATTTCTTTAATTTCAATGCTAACTTATATGAAAGATTTGCGAATTTTAGGGCTTGGTGTGAAACCTATGAAAGAATTTTCTATGCTTAATTAAGTAGGTAAATTTTTCTCAAAAAACACATTTTCATACAATCCCGAAAATTGCTTGTAAATACCGTCGGTATTTACAGCAATAGACTACAAGTCAAAAGTAACAAAGAGTTTAAATGTTATAAATGGAAAAATATTCGTGCTTAATTAAGCATAGAAAATTCTTTCATAGGTTTCACACCAAGCCCTAAAATTCGCAAATCTTTCATATAAGTTAGCATTGAAATTAAAGAAATGTTCTATAAGGAAGTATAAATATATGCATAAATGGACACTGAGAAGGGTTTACCTTCAAGCTGGGTAGTGGCCTAAGGTGTTAGACCTTCTAGCATACAAGTCACTACAGTGTTGTGAGTTCGACTCTCACAATGCCGGGAAGAAAAGATCTTGAAGAGATGTAACTACAGTATCATCGAAACATATGTCGGCTTGTCTGGTTCCTGCAGCGCGTATGTAAATAAATAAAAAATATTTTTTAAATGTACGGCCGACTTTTTTTTTTGCCTGTAAGCCCTAGACGCTCTAATATACATAAATTGGCATGTACGTTGTAAAGGGACATGAAATTAGTACACTATATGTACCAGTCTTGCCGTTCGGGACGCTAAAGGGTCAATTTGACCCTTTTTAGAGCCAGGACCCCGGACCCTACTTCTTCAAAAAAGTACCATTTTTGACTCATTTTTTTAAATTCGTGACCCTTTTTGACCCCTTTTCACTTTCAAACTTCATTTTTGTCGTTTTATTGTTGAAACCCAAAAAAATCTCCTTGTTCCGTTTTTTACTCTTATGTATATCGGGAACTCTTGCCGATTTCCAAATGTCTTTCCTAACTGAAGTCTTCTGGCAACGCTGTATAATGTGACAACTCCGTCATATGTATGTATATATACATTGGGGTGATTCAAATAAAAATGTTTTAGTTTTTTGGGTCTTACCCCCTACAAAGTTAGTAAATGATGAGAAAATAAGCCTCGCAAAAAGTTAGCTCTGTAACTTACCCCTTACCTACTTAAAATAGCCTTAAACCGCTTAGGCAATTTTGGCCGTCCCTTAGCGGTCGCTTTTTCGCCCTTTTCCATAATTTTTTTGCGGGAAAAAATGGAATTCTTTTTAAAGTGAGTTTTCTTATTATTTGAAACCTTTTGCAAAAACATATCCTTAAAGTGGAGGTTTTTAATTACAACCATTTAAAAATGTTTATATTTTGTATGTATTACTTGCAATAGTACAAGACTAAATCTACGGTGACACTCTTTACGACATGGACGCACCAAGTGAGAAACTAAATAGACATTTAAGTTGATGGCAATAAGCTACCAACTGTCAGCCATCCAAAGTTACTGGGGGTGACATTGGTCATGTGTCTGCAATGGTCTCAAAGGTACGAGGTCGCAACAAGATCCTCAAGTCACTTGCCGGCAGTACTTGGGGAAAAGACAAGGAAACGTTGCTGACTACATATAAGGCCATTAGCCGACCAGTATTTGACTATGCTGAACCCATATGGTCGCCTAACGTGCGTAACATCAACTGGACGAAGTTACAAGTCTGCCAAAATACACCTATCAGAACTGCTACGGGATGTCTACTCATGCCTCCTGAGTCTCAGCTCCATCAAGAGGCAAAACTGCTCAATGTAAGAGATCACGCGGAAATGCTCAGCAGGCAATTCCTTCTGAACTGCCACAAGCCGGGACATCCAAACTGACATCTTTTGGACACAGATCCGCCCCCGAGAGACATAAGGAGTCATCTCCGTAAGCATTATGACGAGCTCCGCCATCATATTACTTTGCCGTTTGATCTGCGGAATCATAAGCTGGCTCTAACCGACATCCACACCAAGTCCGTTGACACTTTTGTCAGATCTCGACCTGTGAACCCCGTTCTAAACAGTCTCCCACCCGATATTGCTGAAGAAGAACGCACCTTACCAAGGGAGACAAGAGTGACCATGGCACAGCTTCGTTCTGGATACAGTGTCAGGTTAAACTCTTACTTGTCCAGACTAAATGATACAATTTCAAACACATGCCCTGCATGTGGTAGGACCCCTGATACCCTACATCTCTTCAATTGTCCAATTGAACCTACTCTTCTAACCCCTCTGTCCCTCTGGTCCAACCCTGTTGAAACTGCGCGTTTCCTTGGACTCCCGTTAGAAGAGCTTGATGAAGATCTTCGGAATAATCATACCCTCTAGGCAGGGAAATGCGTTGTTAATAACAACAACAACAATAGCTACAAAATTACATACTCGAAAAAAATCTAAAAAATTGAGTATAATATTTTAATTTTTGATGAAAATTGTCCGAATTTTCCTGAATTATCCACAAAGTCGTAAGCCTTAATAAGCAGTACTTGTATTGTATTTTTCACATACTTGAACAAAATGATAGCGAAATTTGTGAAATAAGTAATTTAGTATAAAGTTTTAAGTTTTGATGAAAAAATCCGAATTTTCCACAAAGTTGTAAACCTTAACAAGCAGTACTTGTATTGTATTTTTACACAAACTTGAATAACAAAATAGCGAAATTTGTGAAACAGGTAATTCTTACTGAAATTTGCATTTTTCATGGTGGACAATATTTATTTCATGTCCCTTTACTACGTACATGACTATTTATGTACATATAAGTACATCTGAATGTGCCTAAAAGTATGTTTAAATAATAATTATTGAGTACATATGTTGACGAGATTATACCAACCAATAATAATGACCAAATACTTGCCAAAAAGGCGCAGCGGCCTTTTGAGTTTTTTGATCCGTAAAAAAACTTAAAACTCGGAACTTAATTTTTATCCTTGAACGATAAAATATCGCTCAAAGAATAACGTTTACTGTCGAGCAAAAATATAAAACTCAAGAGTAAGTTTTATTTTCTCTCAAAAAAAAATAAAACTCAAGAAATAAGTTTTACGTTTGATCAAAAAAATAAAACTCAAAAAGTAATCATTACGCTTAATCAAAAAAATAAAACTCAAAAGTAATGATTAAGTTGTAATTTATATAGGATTCACTCAAACTTTTTTCAATCATTGTAGTTTTCGGTTGAGCATGAAGAGACATGCCCATTCATGTACTTGAAACTGTTATACGATAGGAGGAAGCCTTTGAGTTTTTACCTTAAAAATACAAAAATAATCATTATTGGGGGTCCCTGAATTAAAGATCGCTCGATTTTTAATTTCAAATTTTTATTTTTTATAATAAAGGAATGCAAAGATTTAATAATGTTTATTATTTTATTATTCTAAACTTTAAATTTCCGCATGGCATTATATCCTTTTGTCAACACGGGCGTTATTTCTTTTTCAAAAGGGAAATAACGCCCGCTACAAAAGGAAATTTCGCCCGCTGGCGTTATTTCCAATTAAAAGGAAATAGTTATTTCACTGCCCCAACCTGGATTAGTATGATTTCAACCAGAATTTTCATGACTTACCCTTTATTTTATCATTTGCCTTCGTTTTCATGTTTTTTCTTAAGAAAGCAGCGACTATTTGTATTTACCCTATCACGAAAAAGCATCTGTGAATTATAAGAGAAAAAGAAGCAAACGAAACGAATGAAGTTTGTATTTTTGAACTGGTATGATTTCATCCAGAAAAATTTAGTTGTATACTAGTATGGAATGGATATTTCCTGACTAGTATGGGTTCACCCAGAAAATTCTAGTTTTATACTAGTGTGGCAACTGCATCATTCGAACGGGTTGATGGCAACCCTAGGTATAAAGAATAAAAAGGAATACAACTAACGAGTGCGCTCATCGAACAAATTACAAAAAATATGCATATGCATAGACATACATAGTCGATCAACTGTTTTCGCAAAAAACATCATTCTCATCGTTCACTTTCACACAGTTCGGTCGCAAATCGCTCATCCTAAATTTTCAATATAAATTCATTTTTATTTTTGTTTAACTTTGATTAGTTTATTTAATAAGTTTTGAATTGCCACAATATACTTGAATTTACTTAGCTAAAAAGCTAATCGTTTGCGATTCATTATTTACCACAGTGGTGACCCCGAAAAAAATCGGAAATAGTGAATCCAGCATCAATCGCAAGTGCGTGCGAGAATACAACGTGTGGCTTTCTTTTCAAGCAACGAACCACCTGTAACCTCTACGAGTCTGCAATTGGAGCACCTGAAGTTAGGTACAGCACCAATCCTTGTAATTATCACGCCACTTGAAAACAGTCACCCGGTGGTGTTATCCAACGTAACGGGCTTCGGCAGTATACACACATATATACGCCGGCCAACAACATGGGACCTGGAGAAAACGACAGCAGCGTCGTAGAAATTAACAACGACGACAGTGGCGCAGTTGGCGACGCAGGCGGCGGCGCCAACAGAGACAGCGACAGACCTCAAATCAATGCGGTTTTCGGCAAATTGCAATTAAAGACAAGTTCAGCGACTCAGCAATGGCCCGGCTCGACAAACTCACGGCAATTCAGCTAGGCGACGCTAAGCCTTGCCATTTATTAAGCCAGATGCAACGAACTAACGCAACGAAATATGAATCAGTCATACAACAATATTGGCTTAAGTAACTACCAGAATCCGCACGTGCCGTTATCGCCGGCATGCTACAAGCTCAACCGAACACACCGCTACACCAACTGGCCAAAACCGCAGACGCAGTACTCGACGCATTAAGCCGCGACTCTACATCGGCACCGCCAAAGGGGCCCGTAGTTAACGCTATTGAATCAACGTCCAGCCAAATAGAGCTAATTAAAAAACGCATTGAAAAGCACGATACGATTCTGGAAAATATCAATAGCAAGTTAAGCCGTCTCATGCTGCAAGATCTCAGCCGTCAACGTGAACGTTCGCAAAATAACACTAAGTGCTCTACGACTCCACATCGAACATCCAACACGCAGCAGAATCCCACATGTTGGTATCATCGCGAGTATGGTACACAATCACGCAAATGCCGCAGCCCATGCTACTTTACAGTCAAAAAAACCGACTCTACAAAAAACTAGATATTGCCGAAGCAAGGCTCGAGGGTTCCGGCAGTAAAACATCGAGCGAAAATCACAATGCGACCTCGAGGTAAAGATTTCAGAATTTACACAATCTAAACGTTTCTTTATAGTAGACAGGAGATCAAGCCAATCATTTTTGATAGACACGGGAGCGGAGGTGTCGGTCGTTCCACCAACTAGAGCATGTCGACTATGCAAATCTGGAGGTAGCCCCCTTTACGCCGCAAACGGAACCACTATCCCAACTTATGGTACAACACGCCGTACACTCGATCTGGGCCTCCAACGGAAATTCCCTTGGCAATTCGTTATAGCCGAAACGAAATACGCTATAATAGGGGTGGATTTTCATCGTCATTTCAATTTAATCATCGACGTGGCAAATTCTACGTTAATCGACAATTCTACGACCGCCTCCAGATCAAATATTTCGTGCATAACATCATCGACCATCAACAGCGAACATGAAATCGAAGGCATCAAAAATCTACTACGAGACTACGCTTCTATAACGAATCCAAACGCCGCAGCTCCGTCCGCAAGCCAATTAGGAGTAACGCATCGCATCGAAACCAAGGGGCCGCCTGTATTTGCAAGGCCCAGGCGTCTCACGCCAGATAAACTGAAAGCGGCAAAAGAAGAGTTTGAATATTTATCTCGGCTAGGGATATGTCGCCCGTCAAAAAGTTCGTATGCTTCTCCGCTGCATAAGGTAAAAAAGTCAAATAGTGAGTGGCGACCGTGCGGCGATTACCGCGCCCTTAACGCACAGACCGTGCCAGATCGGTACCCACTCCCACACATTCAGGATTTCACACACTTTTTACACAACAAAGACGTTTTCAGCAAAATCGACCTAAATCGAGCATACCATCAGATTCCCATCGAGCCCGAAGACATTCCCAAAACGGCAATAACAACGCCGTTCGGATTATTCGAATTTACTCATATGACGTTCGGTCTATGCAACGCAGCGCAAACGTTTCATCGAATTATGCACGCAGTGTTTCAAGGTTTTGATTTTGTATTTGTATACATCGACGACGTGTGCATCGCTTCAGAAGGCATCGAGCAGCACGTCTTCAGCAGTCACACCTCACAATAAATTCTGCCAAATGCAAGTTCTCGCAAAAGCAAATCGAATTTCTCGGCCATTTGGTTACCAAACGAGGCATACAACCGCTACCAAACAAAGTTCAAGCCATCAGCAATTTTCCATTGCCTGAATTCGCCAAGGAATTGCGGCGGTTTTTAGCAATGATCAACTTTTACCGCCGTTTTCTACCGAAAGCTGTAAACAACCAAATGCCTCTCGTCAAGCTGATCCCAGGAAACAAGAAAAATGATAAGACACGCATCAAATGGACCGAGGAAACCATAAATCACTTCAATGAATGCAAAAAACCGCTGGCAAATGCAACACTACTGGTGCACCCGGCACCAAACGCCCACATTTCACTAAGTACAGATGCAAGCGATACGGCTGTAGGCGCAGTTCTACACCAAATCATCGGGAGTGAGCTCCAGCCACTCGCATTCTTCAGCCTCAAACTCACCGAAGCGCAAAAGAAATATAGTACCTACGACCGAGAGCTACTTGCAGTGTATTTAGCCATAAAGCCAAAAAGCTTCCCCGCGACAGTTACGGCAACTAGACTTCATAGGTCAATTTACGACAAACATCATTCACGTCGCTGGCATAGAAAATACAACAGCAGATACGCTTTCGCGCATCGAGGCTATGGAAACAACATTCATCGACTACGAACGCATCGCAGAAAGCCAATCAAGTTGTGCAGAGCTGCAAAAGCTGATTGACGACAATAGCACATCTCTTCGCCTTAAAAAGCTTCGTATGCCAACACAAATAGTACACTCTACTGTGATGTCTCAACAGCGGAAGTACGCCCGTTCATACCAAGTCATCATCGTAAAGAAATCATTCGAAAAATGCACCAACTATCACACAGTGGAGTACGAGCAACCACAAAGCTCATCAAGGCACGCTTCGTATGGCCAAACATGGGTAAAGACATTTCGGAAGCAGTACAGCGATGCGTCAGCTGCCAACAATCAAAGGTTAGCAGGCACATCCACTCACCGTCACAACAATATGTACTACCGTCATGCAGATTCGAGCATTTAAACGTAGACCTCATCGGACCGTTGCCACCATCACACGACTACCAATACTGTCTTACCCTTATAGACAGATTCACGAGAAGGCCGGAAGAAGTCCCGCTGAGAGACATAACAGCGGAAACAGTCGCCAGAGAACTCATAAACGTCTGGTTTTCACGCTTTGGTATACCAGCACGCATAACAACAGATCAAGGACGGCAGTTTGAGTCCGCATTATTCAAAGAGTTGTCACGCATACTGGGTATAACACACCTACGAACGACGGAATACCACCCGCAAGCCAACGGACTTATAGAGCGCTGGCACCGATCACTCAAGACAGCGATAACATGCCACAAGCGACAAGACTGGATTAATTGCTTGCCCTTAGTATTACTCGGATTACGTACCGCCTTCAAACCCGATATTAGCACAACAGCCGCACAACTTGTCTACGGCACCACGTTGCGGTTGCCGGGACAGTTTTTCAACGAAAATCAAACGCTACCTCCACAATCCGACTTCGTACAACAACTCACTGACATCATGCAGGAGATACGCCCAGTCCAAGCAGCAAATCACAGCACTCAGCAGCAATTCGTTTCACCGAAGCTAATGGACGCAACTCATGTTTTCGTTCGAAACGACAAGGTACGACCGGGATTTCAACCACCATACGATGGCCCATATCAGGTCGTATCCAAAAACCAAAAATATTTCACGATCAAAGCGAGCAAAAACAACGTTAAAATATCGATAGACTTTCTCAAGCCCGCATTTGTAGAATCACAGCAGACATATACGCAAGAATCGACAACAACAACGCAACAAAGCCCAACACAGTTGCACACACCTTCGCCACCACAGCAGCCCACTTCAGAATCAACAACGGGCCGTTTCGGACGCAAGATAAGACTCCCCGTCCGTTTCAGGACGTAAATTCTGGGGGGAGCACTGTGGCAACTGCATCATTCGAACGGGTTGATGGCAACCCTAGGTATAAAGAATAAAAAGGAATACAACTAACGAGTGCGCTCATCGAACAAATTACAAAAAATATGCATATGCATAGACATACATAGTCGACAACTGTTTTCGCAAAAAACATCATTCTCATCGTTCACTTTCACACAGTTCGGTCGCAAATCGCTCATCCTAAATTTTCAATATAAATTCATTTTTATTATACCCAGCTGTACTTGTACACAGGGTATTATAACTTTGTTAGGATAACGGTTGGTTGTACAGGTATAAAGGAATCGAGATAGATATAGACTTCCATATATCAATATGATCAGGATCGAAAAAAAATTTGATTGAGCCATGTCCGTCCGTCTGTCCGTCCGTCCGTCCGTCCGTCCGTCCGTCCGTCTGTCCGTTAACACGATAACTTGAGCAAATAATGAGATATCTTCACCAAATTTGGCATGCGTACTTATTTGGGTTCAGAATAGATTGCTATTGAAAATGGGTAAAATCGGCCATAACCACGCCCCTTTTTCGATATCGAAAATTTCGAAAAACGTATAAAATGGGTTAATTCAATATTAGAAGCAGCTACAATGATAAAATTTGCAATATGTATTGATTTAGATGTTCTAAGGCCGATTTTATAAAAATTTTTGAAAAGGGGACGTGGTACCGCCCACGTATATTTGAAGAAATTTTAAAATTTTGACTCTTAATAACTTCAGAACAGTTTATGCTAGTATAACGAAATTTCGTAGAAGACATACTATTGTTGTCGTAAATTCAGCTATAGAAAATAAACGAAATCGCTTCGCGACCACGCCTACTTTTTCATAAAAGTTATATTGAAAGGAGGTGGAAATATTGAAAAGTCCATATCTAATTAACTGATTTCGCTATAATAATATAATTTGGTACATACATCAACTTTCATATTTTTTACATAATTTTTTCAAAATTTTGGAAAGTGGGCGTGGCACCGCCCACTTATGATTAAATTCGACTGCTAACAACTTCAGAACGGTGTGAGATAGATTTACGAAACTAGGTACCAGGCATGTTATGTTTATGTAGAGTACTACCACAGAAAATAAGAAAAATCGGTGAACGATCACGCCCACTTTATGTGCACAGCTGGGTATGTAATGTTCGGTTTCACCCGAACTTAGACTTCCTTACTTGTTTTTGTTTAACTTTGATTAGTTTATTTAATAAGTTTTGAATTGCCACAATATACTTGAATTTACTTAGCTAAAAAGCTAATCGTTTGCGATTCATTATTTACCACACTAGTATGAAATGGATATTTCCTGACTAGTATGAGTTCAGCCAGAAAATTAAAGTTGTATACTAGTATGAAATGGCTATTTCCTGACTAGTATGAGTTCATCCAGAAAAAGTTAGTTGTATACTAGTATGAAATGGATTTTTCCTGACTAGTATGAGTTCAGCCAGAAAATTCTAGTTGTATACTAGTATGAAATGGATATTTCCTTACTAGTATCAGTTCTGCCAGAAAATTCTAGTTGTATACTAGTTGCGTTGCGAATGGGCGCAACCCGCAGTGTATGGCACGCTATAGTGAAGCGAAGAAGGAAGAGAGACGCATTTTCAGAAAAAAAAGAAAGGTGAAGCCGAAAGGCGTGAGTGTGAGGAGCTTGAGATGCTGGCTGACAGGAATGATGCCTGAAAATTGTATGAAAAGATCCGGCGGATGACGGAAGGTTTAAAGACCGGGGCAAGTTCCTGTAAGGACAATAATGGCGACGTACAGAATGTACTTTAATTATGGAGGGAGCACTTCTCCTCACTGCTAAATTGCGAGGGAGGCGTCGAACCCGAAACCCCAATCCCTGACGATGGAAAAGATAGCTATATCCCGGCTCAAAAACAATAAATCGCCTGGGAAAGACGGACTACCCGCCGAGCTGTTCAAACACGGAGGCGAAGAGCTGGGGTTTCACTCTGTATTGCGATGCGAAAGAAAACTTTTTCGCATTTGCCTTAGCGACACTCTGTAACTCAACTATCGCAACGGAATTTGACATTTTCGGATTTTCTTTTTCCCTTTTCGCATTAATTTTTTCCTTCTCGAATTGCGTACACTTTGTATCGCGAAAGTGAAATGTCAAAAAACGCAGTCGAACCGCTATCGCACCGCTAAACAATTTTGAATAAAATTAAATTTTTAAACATATTCTTGTAAATTATTGTAGAGCTATTAGAATACTTATCTTTCTTATCGAAAAACATGTTTATTTTGGCGCTTATTTCGCAAAATTAATAAAAAAATTTTTTTTTTGAAAAATATTTTATTTAACTTTTAAATTTACAAAATAATTACCAAAAATTTGTAAGAAAACTTCAATTAAACTAACAAAATTATGTTTATACGGACGTGATTTTGCATATTCACACGCATGCACACATATTTCAATACACATAAAAGAAATACAAATATCTTTTGCAAGTACAAGTATTAAAAGAAATGGTATGGGTAAAAGCATAGGACAAGCCTTCACTTGAAGTAAGCAATGAAAATTGTCAACTTGCGGTTAGTTTTACAACAGTGATGCCAACACAAACAAGAAAATAACCAAGGGCCGCAGAACGCAGCACTGTTAGCAATGCTATACCAATACAGAGTACCATTTCCTTATCGCATCGCATTTCACTTTCGAATCGCATTGAATTTCGAATCGCAATACAGAGTGACCCCCCTGGTAAAAAGCATACATCAGCTCTTATGCAGAATATGGTCAGATGAGTGCATCCCTCGAGATTGGAATTTAAGTGTGCTCTGCCCAATCCACAAGAAAGGCGATCCCGCCAACCCCACCAACTACCGCGGAATCAGTCTTTTTAATATCGCATATAAGGTTCTTTCTAGCGTATTGTGTGAAAGACTGAAGCCCATCGTAGACAAACTGATTGGACCTTATCAGTGTGGCTTTAGACCTGGTAAGTCTACCATCGACCAGATTTTCGCGATACGCCAAATCCTGGAGAAGACCCATGATAAAAGAATCGACACTCACCATCTCTTTGTCGATTTTAAAGCCGCTTTTGACAGCGCAAAAAGGAGTTGCCTGTATGCCGCCATGTCTGAATTTGACTTCCTTGCAAAGCTTATACGGCTTTGCCAAATGACGTTGAGCAAAACCAACAGCTCCGTCAGAATCGGGAAGGACCTCTCTGAGCCATTTGAAACCAAACGAGGCTTCAACAGGGCGACTCCCTGTCGTGCGATTTCTTTAACCTGATGCTGGAGAAGATAATTCGACCAGCAGAGCTAAACCGCAATGGCACAATCTTTTACAAGAGCGTGCAATTGCTGGAGTAAGAATCGGCGCACCTGCGCCTTGGCAGCCAAGTCACCGTTGATAGCTACAAGTTTGAAACGGTGTGAAACTTCGTCTATTTGGGAACCAGCATTAACACCGAAAATAATATCAGTCTAGAAATCCAACGGAGAATCACCCTTGCCAACAAGTGTTACTTTGGACTAAGTAGGAAATTGAGAAGTAAAGTCCTCTCTCGACAAACAAAGATCACGCTCTATAAGTCTCTCATCATACCAGTCGTGATGTACGGCTCGGAATCATGGATAGTGTAAAGAGAAGATGGCCCTTGGAGTATTTAAGGGAAAAAGTTCTCCGGAAGATTTATGGTCCTTCCCGTGATGCCAACGGCGAGTATCGAAGGAAATTTAACGATGAGCTGTACGAGCTTTACGCAGACCTGACCATAGTTCAGCGGATTAAAGCCCAAAGGCCCCGCTAGCTGGGTCATGTTATGCGAATGGACAAAGAGGCACCAGCACAGAAAGTTTTCCTATCGACACCCGAATTCGGCATCAGGGGAAGGGGGAGACCTCGACTGAGATGGAAACAACAGGTGGAGGATGACTTGAACTCCCTTGGGGTTTCCAATTGGCGTCAGTTATCGCTAAAAAGGAATGACTGGCGTGCTTTGATACGAAACGGCCAAAATCGCCTAGGCGGTTAAGCGTCATTATGACGCAAGCCAAGATTAGATTAGAATTTCGTTTGTTACCTGCCTACAAGCAGATCACAATTTAGTAACTCTTTATTCAGACTAGAGATAAGAGGCAGCTTACTGAAAACCAAATTGTATCAAATATGAAATATACCACGAAATGCTTCTATTAGTGACTAGATACAGCTTACAGAATTGAGGTATTAAATAAGCAATTTACAATTTTGCATTCAATTCTTTCTAATACCTAAAATTACAAAATTAACGTATAAATATATACATTGGATTTACTCCACAAATAAAACTTCATATGCATACAAACATTTTGCACCCCCCATGTACAAGAACAAAAAAACCGGAAATATACACACGTTGTTCATTTGGAAGGGAGGAAATAGCTTCAAAAAAGCGGGCCATATACAAATTTACGTGCTTCCTGTTATCACCTTAGGTCATAGGGTGTACAAGAAGTCTATAAAGTAAGAAATAAAATTAAAGAAAAAAAACTTTTTTAAAAATAAGCTTTTATTATTGGTTTATAAAATTAACTAAAAAGTAAAAAATAAATTGACTGTAAAGGAATATAACACTTTATAAGTTCATTGTAACCTTTAAAGATAATTTGGCTTCTTCGTCTGCCACAAAATAATTCCATATTGTACATAATTATATATTTCTAACATTAAAACTTTACACCTAAATTATTAAACCTTCCAGTATATATCACATTCCTAATTTTATTAATAATAAAAGCGTGTTAAATTTTGATGGTATAATTAAGAACATTTAGGACCTTCTATTTGATGGTATAATTAAGAACATTCAGGACCTTCTTTTCTTGCTATCGAAATTTAACACGCTTTTATTATTAATAAAATTAGGAATGTGATATATACTGGAAGATTTAATAATTTAGGTGTAATGTTTTAATGTTAGAAATATATAATTATGTACAATATGGAATTATTTTGTGGCAGACGAAGAAGCCAAATTATCTTTAAAGGTTACAATGAACTTATAAAGTGTTATATTCCTTTACAGTCAATTTATTTTTTACTTTTTAGTTAATTTTATAAACCAATAATAAAAGCTTATTTTAAAAAATTTTTTTTTTCTTTAATTTTATTTTTTACTTTTTAGTTCGGTTTATCAACAAGAGGCAATAATGTCGCAGCGACAACAATCGGCTGCTAGCAGCAACAGAAATCATAGAATCTTTTACAATAAAGCCGCGTGGTTAATAAAGTTACTTTCGGTTTATCAACAAGAGGTAATAATGTCGCAGCGACATCAATCGGCTGCTAGCAGCAACAGAAACCATAGAATCTTTTACAATAAAGCCGCGTGGGTAATAAAGTTACTTCTGTGATATTGGAATAAAGACTAAACTAAACGATAAATGGGATTTTTGAAATTAAGCTAATTTTTTATTTACTGTTAGCGAAGCCTGAACGATGATGAAAATTTGCAAAATCCCATCTTAACTGCAAGTTAGTACAATATCAAAAGCAAAATTTCCTGGAATGAAAACTTTCGAATATCTCTACTCGTGCGCCACCTATCGGAATTATTATACCTTTCATGAACATGAAATGGTATTATAACTTTGGTCCGATGTTTGTAAATATGAGAAGAAGAAGAGATAGACCCATCAATAAGTATACCGAAATGATCAGGATGACGAGATGAGTTGATTTAGCCATGTCCGTCTGTCCGTCTGTCCGTCTGTCTGTTTGAACGCAAACTAGTCCCTCAATTTTTGAGATATCTGGCTGAAATTTTGTATGTGGCCACCATTTTGTAATATAGGAATCATTTGTCGGAACTGACAAGATCGGACCAGTATAACATATAGCCCCCATACAACCGATTGTTCAGATATAAGGTTTTTTGGCCAAAACTTCTGCAATTAAAAAGTTAGGACCGTAAAATTTTGCAACTCGAGTACTTTCTATTTATGTAGTGTATATAGTGAAAATCAACAAGATCGGGCAAATGTAACATATAGCCCCCATACAACCGATTGTTCAGATATAAGGTTTTTTGACCAAAACTTCTGCAATTAAAGAGTTAGGAACGTAAAATTTTGCAACTCGAGTACTTTCTATTTATGTAGTGTATATAGTGAAAATCAACAAGATCGGGCAAATGTAACATATAGCCCCCATACAACCGATTGTTCAGATATAAGGTTTTTTGGCCAAAACTTCTGCAATTAAAAAGTTAGGACCGTAAAATTTTGCAACTCGAGTACTTTCTATTTATGTAGTGTATATAGTGAAAATCAACAAGATCGGGCAAATGTAACATATAGCCCCCATACAACCGATTGTTCAGATATAAGGTTTTTTGACCAAAACTTCTGCAATTAAAGAGTTAGGAACGTAAAATTTTGCAACTCGAGTACTTTCTATTTATGTAGTGTATATAGTGAAAATCAACAAGATCGGGCAAATGTAACATATAGCCCCCATACAACCGATTGTTCAGATATAAGGTTTTTTGGCCAAAACTTCTGCAATAAAAAGTTAGGAACATAAAATTTTGCAACTTGAGTACTTTCAATTTATGTAGTGTGTAGAGGAAAATCAAGAACATCGGGTAAATATAACATATAGCCCCATACAACCGGTTGTTCAGATATAAGGTTTTTTGGCCAAAACTTCTGCAATTAAAAAGTTAGGAACATAAAATTTTGCAACTTGAGTACTTTCTACATATGTAATGTGTATAGTGTAAGTCAGTACAATTGAACACGTATAATATATAGTCTCCATACAATCGATTGTTCCGATAACTCGGATCCTATTATTTTGTAAGTTTTTTTTAAATTATAACAAAGATGTGTAATGTGTATAGTAAATATAGTTAAATTGACACAGGCTGTACTGGGGATCGAACAGTGAAAATCGTGACGCTTATTCATGAAAGGTATATAGCCTTCGGCACAGCCGAAGACAGCTTTCCTTACTTGTTTTTTTGTTATTTTGCGTGGAGGCAGAAAACTAAACGATGATGAAAATTTCAAGATCCTACCTCAACGGGAAGTTCGTTGAAAAACGAATTAATCGACACTGAAAACAGACCTTCGTAATTCTCAAATAAAGCGACTCACGCGCCACCTAGCGGGTCCAATTTTTTTTTAACATTTAGAAATTAATTAAGTAACACACACGCAAAATATCAGCCAAATCGGTCCATAATTACGATTTTGAGTTTTTATTACCGCTATCTCAGCCCCACCTAGCGGAATTTTTTTTTACAAAAATATTTCTTTTCATGGTAGTAATACATGTTACGAATATCAGCTAAATCGGACCATAAATGCGAATTTTGAAAATATAGCGACCCACGCGCCACCTATCGAATTTTTTTTTATAATATTGCATTGTCATCGGGGTTATACATGGGTGCAGAATTTCAGATCAATCGGACACCGGGAAGTGTATCAAATTTAGCTTGCAAGATTTGATTACAGACAGCCGTCAGGTGAAACTAAATAAAAGCTTATAAAAACACATGTCAAATATTAGAAAGAATATAAATACAAAGCATGCATGCAGTGCACATGGCTCAAAGCGTTAAGACAACGCAATGCCAATACAGTCTGGTACGTTCGATGCCAGCCAGACCGATAAAAACACTACGTCTAAATGCTTGGTCGCCTGGAAACTAGTCAGTGAATTACCATTCCGTTGTATACAATTTTGCATTCAATTCTTTTTAATACCTATAATTACAAAATTAACGTATAAATATATACATTGGATTTACTCCACAAATAAAACTTCATATATATACAAACATTTTCCGCTCCCCATGTACAAGAACCAAAAAACCGGAAATACTTATACACCCATAGTTCATATGGAAGGAAGGAAATAGCTTCAAAAAAGCACGCCATATACAAATTTACTTGCTTTCTGTTATCACCTTAGGTCATAGGGTGTACAAGAAGTCTATAAAGTAAGAAAAAACACATGGCAAATATTAGAAGGAATATAAATGCAAAATTGCATGCAGGGTACATGGCTCAAAGCGTTAAGACAACGCAATGCCAATGCAGTCTGGTAGGTTCGATGCCAGCAAGATGGGATAAAACACTACGTCTAAATGCTTGGTCATATGGAAACTAGTCAGTGAATTACCATTCCGCTGTATACAATTTTGCATTCAATTCTTTCTAGTACCTATAATTACTAAATTAGCTTATATTTAAGAATTATACATTGACTTTGATTTTTTGGTCATAAAACATAAAACAGCGGAACAATTTGTCCTTCTACTCTCCCGTGTATGGAAAATAGCTACCTCATCATCGTTGGAACAACGTTAAATACTTACCTACTTAAAATAGCCTTTAACCACCTAGGCGATTTTGGCCGTCCAACATGTTGTGCCAGTCGGTTCTTTTTTGAGCCAACTGGCGCCAATTAGAGACATCCCGTGCTCGCAGGTCTCCCTCTACTTGGTCCTGCCATCTAAGTGGTGGTCTCCCTCTTCCTCTACTTCCACCGGCGGGTGCCGATAAAAACACCTTCTGGGCCGGAGCGTCTTCGTTCATTCGCACCACGTGTCCTAGCCAGTGGAGCCGCTGGGTTTTCATTCGCTAAACTATATCCACGTCTGCGTAAAGCTCATACAGCTTATCATTATATCTTCTTCGGTACTCGCCGTCGCCAACTTTTAGGGGTCCATACATCTTTCGAAGAATTTTTTCTCTCGAATACTCCCAAAGCCGCCTCATCAGATGCTGTCAGTGTCCATGTTTCTGCACCATATAACAGGACGGGTACGATAAGTGACTTATAGAGTGTTGTTTTTGTTCGTCGAGAGAGGACTTTACTTCTAAATTGCCTACTCAGCCCAAAGTAGCATTTATTTGCAAGAGTTATCCTTCTATGGATTTCCAGGCTTACATTGATGTTGGTAGTAATGCTGCTTCCCAGGTATACAAAGTCCTTTACTATCTCGAAATTATGGCTGCCAACAGTGGCGTGGTTGCCAAGGCGCGAATGCGCTGACCCTTTGCTTGATGCCAGCAGGTACTTCGTTTTACCTTCGTTCACCACCAAACCCATTTTTTTCGCTTCCTTTTCTAATTTGGAGTACGCAGAAGTTACGGCGCGGTTGTTGAGGCCAATCATGTCGATGTCATCGGTAAACGCCAACAGTTGTACGCTCTTGTAATATATTGTTCCTGCGCTGTTAAGTTCTGCAGCTTGTATTATTTTCTCCAGCATAAAATTAAAGAAATCGCGCGATAGGGGGTCGCCCTGCCTGAAACCTCGTTGGGTTTCGAACGGCTCGGAGAGGTCCTTCCCGAGTCTGACCGAGCTGGTGGTGTAGCTCAGCGTAATTTTGCACAGCCGTATAAGTTTTGCTGGGAAACCAAAATCAGACATAGCGGCATATAGGCAACTCCTTTTCGTGCTGTCGAAGGCGGCTTTAAAATCAACAAAGAGATGGTGTGTGTCCATCCTTTTCTAACGTTTTTTTTTTCATGATTTAGCGTATTGTAAAAATCTGGTCGATGGCAGATTTACCACGTCTGAAGCCACACTGATAGCGTCCAATCAGTCGGTTTACGTCAGGTTTCAGTCTTTCGCACAATACGCTTGATAGGACCTTATATGCGATACTAAAAAGGCTGATTCCACGATAGTTGGCGCAGATTGCGGAATCACACTTCTTATGGATTGGGCAGAGAACACTTAGATTCAAATCTTCAGGCATGCATTCATCCGTCCATATTCTGCACAAGAGCTGGTGCATGCACTTTACCACCTCCTCGCCGCCGCATTTGAATAGCTCAGCGGGCAGGCCATCAGCACCCGCCGCTTTATTGTTTTTCAGCCGTGATATAGCTGTTCGCATCTCGTTATAGTTGGGTTGTGCAACTTCGATTCCATCGTCTTGGATTGTGGGGTCGGGTTCGTCCTCTGCTCTGGATTGTTGCTCTGTTCCCCCGTTTAGAAGGGCAGAGAAGTGATCCCTCCATAACCCTAGTACTCTCTGAACATCTGTCAGCAGGTCGCCGTTGTCATTTTTACAGGAGTTTGCCCCGGGGTTAAAACCTTCCGTCATTCGTCGAATTCTTTGATAAAATTTTCGGGCGTTGCTTCTGCTGGCTAGCATTTCAAGCTCTTCGATTTCACGCTTTTCCGCTTCCCGGAAAAGCCGTCTCGCTTCCCTCTTCATCTCGCGGTAGTGTCCACACACGCTCCTCGTTGTATTCGCTTTTAACGTTGCCTTATAAGTACGGTGACCATACATTTTTTTTGAAAAAACAGAACTCTTTTTACTTAAGGCTTGGTATTGCCTTCACGTGAAAATTTCGCTACCCGGCTATAAACTATTTGGGGTTACACTCTCAATATTTGGAATAAAAAAGTGTTTTTCATGTTTTTCAACGTCTTAGAAACATTGAAATTGCAATCTCAATAATTTCAACCAAAGTGCATCAATTGAAAGTCATTTTTTTAAGTATATTTTTCCTTTTTGTGAATAGTATTTCTTGATGGTGAGAGACATTTCCTTGTTAATTTAAAACCTACCATAACCACGGTTGCCGAAATGTACCATTTTTGGTATGAATTTTTTTCCGGGTACGGAACTTCCAAATTTGTACGTTTTTGCATTTTAACGTACACAATTTTTGATTTCGCTGAAGCACTTGACCGCGTTAAACATAAACTAAATTATTTTTAAAATATTTTGAAAGATTTTAAATTTTTCATAAAGTTTTGAAATTATTGAGCAAACTAACTTTACAGAGCTACTCATTACATTTGTTAAAAAAGGTTGCCGGCACAAAAAGCAGAACAAAAACAGAACATTTGCTTAAAAACAGAACATTTCTGTTATTTTCCTTAGAAAAACAAAAACAGAACGGATGGTCACCGTACTTATAAGCGTCGTCCTTTCTTTTCATTGCGTCTTTGCACTCTCTATCATCGTACCAGCTGTTATTTCGCATTTGCCGGAATCCAATTACTTCTTCGCCATCAATAACTTTCTCACTTAAAATAAATAGTTGACCTTCCAAAACATAAAGTGATAATAAAGGAATGTCTATTTCTTCAACACAAGTTAGCCCTTTAAAACATTTCAAACTGTTCCGTTGTCTTCTAATTTTTAACTTAAGGGCACTTCTTGATGGCAGATAATTTCTAGTATGTTTTTCTGCCATAGATTTATTTGTTTCTGCAACCGATTTTTTATGCTCACATGGATCATGCGAAAGTTCATTGCCAAATTGTGACAATACGCACGGTACATTTGTTTTTAATTCCTTCAGAACAAGTCCAGTTAAATTTTAAAATGCTGGAATTAATGATTAGTGCGCACTTTTTTTGTTATCAACACGCATTTTTAATCATTAATTTCAAAATTTTGGTTTCCAGAATTTTGCAGTTTAGAATTTCGTTATCCAGAATTTTGGATTCTAGAATATTGACTTCCATAATTTTGATTTCCGGTGTTTCGACTTCCGAAATTATGAATGCAGAATTTCTAAAAAAGCAGAATTTTAACCCCAACCCATACTTGGTGCGTCCCAAGTATCTATGTCTCTAAGAAAAACTTAAGTTTTATGAACCACTCTAGCATACATATCAATTTAAATTTTTAAATTCAAGCTATTGATTAAAACTATACATTTACTTTTCTTATTTTTTCTCTAAATGTAGTGGGCGTTTTGGGCTATGGTTAGATGGTGACCTCAATCAAGGGCGATCGCAGTCATGCAATACATACGACAACGAGCCATTGGCACCTCAAGAAGACTTTGTTATTAAAACACTTGAATGCTGGGCATTTGTTTAAAATTAAAAGGATTGAGTGAAAACAATAAAAAGGAAACATAAAACGAAAAGGAAAATATGCAAACATTTATATACGTGTATCATACTAATTATATGAAAAAGGAAAAATGGAAACTTGAAGCATACAGGAAAATTCTTAGAGCATAGCAGAAACGGTGAAAGAAGAAAGGAACTCAGAGCACATTGATGCAATGAATACTACAAGCACCTTTGATGCTGTGTAAAAGGAATAATAATATTCTTATATGTCAGCAATAACTAATTCGTGTCAAATACAATGCATAACTTTATGTTACCATAACTGCAGGCATGCAAGGATACAGGTTTTGTGTCGTATTTTTCGGATTTCGCTGTTTCTTTTATTAGCATATTCAGATAAAACCCGTTTTTCTGAAAACTATATACATAAGTAGGTATGTCAAATAAGACAAAAAATTCAGTCAACTTTGCCTTTCGTATAGGCAGGTTTTTTTTTTTGCATTCGATAGAGGACATAACCGAAGCTTAAAAGCGAGCTTTCAGGAATGGAGGTGTGTACCGCGGCCGCTATAGCGAAATTAGGCGGATTTTAGATTTTTGAATATGTCTCGTAAACTGGAAGAAATAAAAAAATTGTGTTAATGTATTTACTTAGGTAATAACGTCATCTACAACTCACTCAATCAAATTTTTTTTGTCACTTTTATGTTTGCAAAATATGCGCAGAAAAAACATAAAAATTTAGCGCTGCATTTCTGCATTGGAAACAAATGTTTAGTAGTTCTTTCAAGTGCTATATTTTATGAACATATACATATATATTAATGGATGTCTTTTATAGTTCAGGGTGATTTCAAATCTCAAAGTGGTACAGCAAAAAAAAATTGCTTTTGTTTATGTTTGGTTAGGTTAGGTTCAAGTGGCTGCCGCAGAGGCACACTTAGGCCAGTTTTGAAAGGCCCGTTGTGATACCACCAAAACTAGGAAAGTCAGCCCCGTGACCCGGCCATATGGAAAATGCCTGATTTGTTGGGATTTTCCACATAGCAGAATCCCGGGACTGACACTCCTAAACCGACACCATTACTCCTCCTCGAACCACTTAGATGACTTTATGAAGGCCATCAAGTCCTTAATGTCCAGCTCCGCGATCTGGCGTAGGCTGTCCAGGAAGGGAATTTGGAATTTTTCTTTGTTGTTGTTGTTTGCATTACTGCGTTCAGCAGTGATGCTGTGACTAATTTAGCAAGAGTAACCACTGATAGTGGGCCGTTTTAAGCCGACTTAAGCCCCAATTACATAAAACTTTGCAGGTTCCACTTTCATACAAAGTTTGTGGAACGTAAAGCGAAGCGAGATTTTGACAAATTCTCAAAGCCGAGGCGCGCATTTGTCAAAGTTTCACAAAGCTTTATGTAATTGGGGCTTTATTTCCAAACTACCTTAAGGTAGAGTCGTCAGCGCGTTTTTTAGCGTGGTGTCCCCTGTTGGCACAAATCAAGAATTGTTATTTGACGTAGAGGTGTGCAGCTAGGTTACAGCAGCGTTAATCAAAAATACATATAAACTTCAGTTAAGGTTGGCCTTTTTAGACGGTACAGGTGGTAGATCATTTTCTATTGATATTTTTCAAAATTATCAGTACAGCTGTGTTTGGTGGTGATTCACTGGTATCTTGTGATAACGTCAAAAGCTCATTCTCGTTTCTTCATCACTCAACAATCGCTGCAATGTTCGCATACTGAATTTTATTTATTTAATCACCCTTATCGCAGAGTTCGTCCGGAAAATGTTTCGCCTTCACTTTTTGTGTTCGGGCGAACTGTTTCCGCTTATCGACAATTTCGCCCGAACAAAAGTTCACTTCGAATCAGCTGATGCTCTATTTCGAACTTTTTGCAATTTATCCATTTTTGTAAACAAGCGTACACTTTCTTCAAATAAAATTAAAATAAGGCTTAAAAATATTTGGAAACATGAATAGTGTTGCCTTTAGGCTGTTATTAATCGAACGCGAGGAGAATACGAATCAGAAAGCAATCCGGAGACAATTAAGGGAAAGTTCCAACTCTTTGGAGCTAAGTGATTCACTGTGAGTTTAAAAGTTCTTTTCAGCACTTTTGTAAACAAACTAATCGTTTCTTTAATAGTTTTCGGCAATATTTTAGGGTAAATAAGCCGGCATTTACCTATTTGCTAAATATTCTTGCCAGCTCCTTGCCGCCAATGAAGCAAAAATTTGGAAATCCACCAATTGTTAATTTGAGCGCTTGTCTACGTTTTTCGCAAAGGAAGGACATCAAAAAGGCGTTGGCAATGACCATGTGGTTGGTCTTAGCCAATCTTCCTTCAGCGAGGTTCTGTCAGAGGTGCTGAGTGTTTTGGAGCCATTGTTTTGTCCCCAATGGATAAATTGGCCTACATCAGAAGAACAACGCCAAATTTCACGTGACTTTTATACGAAGTTCGCAATACCAGGCTTTATTTATTGATTTACTCTTAAAATTAAAGGTATATTTAATTAGAAGAATATTTAATATTCAAAACAAACAATTGCTTTTTTTGTTTTACTCTCGTTCGCCTGCAAAATAAAAGTGAATAGATTTGGCAATAAGGCGGAATTTTTTTCGAACACGGAAAATCTGTTCGCTGCTATCTGCGATAAGGCGAAGAAAAAAAGTGAACATTTTCGGGTGAAAACAAAACTCGCGATAAGTGTGAATGTATTTTTAAACCAGCTTTGAGGCATCCACATGCCTTCCCACACATTGTTTTGCACCTGCAAAATATCAAATTTAATAGCTCTAGAGGGCAGTAGGCTTGGTACACACATGGCTGTCTTCTTCCAAACCAAGCCTGCTGCCCCTCCAGAGTTATTTAAACTTTTTGCAGGTGCAAAACAAAGTGTGGGAAGGCATGCGGATGCCTCAAAGCTAGTTGTTGAACAAACACAAGCTGAGAAAATTTCTCTTATTTTTACTACGCCAGCACTTTAAAGTTGGTCAAACTCCAAAGTTATTATTATAAGCTATCTAAAATTTAAAGACCATACTTTAAATTTTTTTATACACATAGTAAATATTTATATTTATTTATTCAAGTCTATGAAATACAGGTTTCTTACAGGCTAGAAGCTATGTGTATCATATAGCCATTACCATTGGCCGCACGTAACATTGGTCCTTCGAGCCGGAAAGAAAAGATATAGCAAATTTAGAAGAAATACAATAAAGATAAAATGTACAAATTCTACACTTACCTCGTGTAATTTTTTCCAGAATGAAAAATTTCTTTCAGTGAGGGCAGCCACACTATAATTTTTTTTAGTAACAAATCGCGTTACCGGATGCACGGGTACTAAATCCTCAACTTAAGGCCCTATCACACGAAACGCGTCACTGCATCACGCGATATAAAATCTAACCACTTTAGTCAATACTAGCCTGAGTGTAAATCTTTCGGTGTACCAACAGAAATAAAACACCGAAAACATAATAAAGGAAACAAATAGGCTGTACTAAAAAAAAAACCACGGCAACCACGGTCCCGGCAACCATCCGGAATTGGGATGGCGTAGTCCAGGGTTATTTTAATAAGCGCGGCCGAAGGCCGCCAGTTTAATACGGTATTTCGCACATAAATACCATGGATTCTGCCCAATTTTGGTATCGGATCCGGGTAATTTTCCGGGTTTTTAACCATAACTTTCACTAATACAAAAAGATAAAAAAGGGGTTCCGGATTCATGATACTGAGGCCAAAATACGTATTTTGAGCTATCTCCCATAATTGTAGCTAACTTATTAGCAGTTGACCCCTAAAGTAGACAATACCCATAACAATATTATATCGTGGCAAATATCCACTTCTGACAGTTGCGATCGTTGGACAGTCGCGATCGTACGACAACATACACCATTCCTCTAAATTAGTTTCCTCATCGGTGCGATGTGGCAGCACAAAGCGTCCCTGCAGTCAACTTAACTAGTTTTATACTAATCAAATACCAGTCAGCTAGGCGGCTTCAACTAGTTCGAGTTCTGTAATTTTTCCATATTAGCAACTGGTATTTTTAACACGGCGATGTCCTACGAGATGGCAATTGTCCTTCTCTGCATCAGCACCATACCAATTGGCTGACTAGTCAGCCTCTGCATCAAGAATATACCAGTTGATATACTTATTATTATACACATCAGTATCATACCATTTAAGATACTAGTTCGTATATACGTCAGGATCGTACCAGTTGAAAGAATAGTTCATATATACATCAGAATCATACCAGTTGGAAGACTAGTTCATATACACATCAGAATCATACCAGTTGAAAGACTAGTTCATATATGCATCAGAATCATACCAGTTGACAGACTAGATCATATATGCATCAGAATCATACCAGTTGGCAGACTAGTTCATATATGCATCCGAATCATACCTGTTGACAGACTACTTCTTATATGCATCAGAATCATACCAGTTGACAGACTAGTTCATTAATGCATCAGAATCATACCAGTTGACATACTAGTTCATATATACATCAGAATCATACCGGTTGACATACTGCTCAGTCTATGCGGCAGGACATACTAATCATTATGCCCATTCAGATCGTACCACTTGTCATACTAGTCCACGAATTTGACATTCATTCCAGTTGGTATACTAGTCGGTCTATGCACCAGTATCATAGTCAGCCTCTACATCAGCAATATACCAGTTTATTCTTTAGAAAGCAGCGACTATTTGTATTTACCCAAACACGAAAAAGCATCTGTGAATTACAAGGTAAAAAGAAGCAGTTACAAGAGAAAAAGAAAAGCAATTGTCCGCTTCTGCATCAGCACCATACCAATTGGTATACTAGTCAGCCTCTGCATCAGCATTATACCAGTTGATATACTAGTTCATACACAGCCAAAAATGAGCTAAAGGCTCTGAGTTCGATTCTCGGTAAAGTTAACACAAGTTTTTTTTCTATATTTTTTAAATTATGTTGTTTATTGTATTTTTAATTTAATTATTGAATTCTACTTGCAATGGCTCCTTTCAAATTCCGCGTTCGTCAAGTTTGATTATATAGGTGAAGGCCCAATTGCATTCAACTTTGTAGGATCCACTTTCATAAAGTCTTATTTTTACATCAAAAAGAGTCAAAGTAAGACTGCTTTCATGCTGGGCCATACACTCGAGTTAAAGGAGCATTGGTAGAGTTAATTTATATTGTTGTTGTCAATATACTCAAGTTTATGCCGCAACGTAAAAAAAAATGGCGGTTATATACCAACAGGTTGTCATAACCTCTAACGAGACTTTTGCCGAACTTCTCTTCCAACTTATAGTGTGCTGCTTTGATTTTTTCCCTATGAGTTGGCGGGGCCTAGTTTTTTTTTTAATTTAAAAATCTGTGACTGTTCAAACAGTTGAATGCAGTTAGGTTAGGTTAGGTTAGTGGCTGCCGCAGAGGCACACTTAGGCCAGTTTTGAAAAGCCCGTTGTGATACCACCAGCACTAGGAAAGTCAGTCCCGGGACCCGGCCATTTGGAAAATCCCAGTGGTCTGGTTTAGACTAGAAGGGAACTCCCAAAAAGCGCGTTCCCGCGCCGCTTAAGGCCGGGCAGTTTCAGATGAGGTGCTTCACCGTTTCCTCTTCCTCATCATCTACAGCATCGTCGATAGGGCACCCCTTCTGCGTGCCTACCAATAAGGCAGGGCCCAGTTAGAACACCTATTAATATTAAGATTTCTCTCCTTCTTAGGACGTGAATGCCTCTAGATCTTTTATGATCCCATTTCGGCCAGGTTTGTTTGGATGTCCGGCATCTTGGGGATTGTTGCCACCTTTCGTTGGCTTGGAGTACACACTCCGTCAAGCCAACGAAAAGTAGCAACAATCCCCAGGGTGCCGGACATCCAAACAAACCTGGCCAAAATGGGATCATAAAAGATCTAGAGGGATCATAAAAGATCTGAATGCAGTTACAGAATTTCCATTTGATTTTCAGAAAAATACAATTGACATTCAGAAAATTACAATTGATATTCAGAAAACTTTCTGAATATAAACTGAAAAAGGTGTAGTATGATTTCAACCCGAGTTTCATACATACTTGCATACTAGTACGAACCAGGATTTTTCTGACTAGTATTATTTCGCCCAGCAAATTATAGTTGTATACTAGTATGTTTTCTGATTAGATTGGCATTGATTGGTTTAAGGGTAATCAGCAAAGAACTAGTATAAAAACATCCATAAAATGTATAGTAAACGAGCTAGGTGTCTGCTGAGTAGTTTGGAATTTATTAGTTTGAAGGTAGTGAGAAATTAACTAGTATGAATACACCACACAATTTTTAGGCGTAGAACTATAATGTTGCTGAGTAGTTTGGCATTGACTGGTTTAAAGCTAATCAAAAATGAACTAGTATGAATACACCACAAAATGTACAGTCAATGAACTACATTTTTTGCCGAGTAGTTTGGCAATGTCTGGCTTAAAGGAAATCAGAAATGAACTAGTATGAATACACCACAAAATGCATAGTCAATGAACTAGAATTTTCGCTGAGTAGTTTGGCATTGAATGGTTTAAAGCTAATCAACAATAAACTAGTATAAATACACCACAAAATGTATAGTCAATGAACTATATTGTTTGCTGAGTAGTTGGACATTGACTGGTTTAAAGGTGATCAGAAATGAACTAGTATGAATACACCACAAAATGTATGGTCAATGAACTATATTATTTGCTGAGTAGTTTGGCCTTGACTGGTTTGAAGCTAATCAGCAATGAACTAGTATAAATACACCACAAAATGTATAGTCAATGAACTATATTGTTTGCTGAGTAGTTCGACATTGACTGGTTCAAAGGTGATCAGAAATGAACTGGTATGAATACACCACAAAATGCATAGTCAATGAACTAGAATTTTCGCTAAGTAGTTTGGCATTGAATGGTTTAAAGCTAATCAACAATGAACTGGTATCCATATGCCACAAAATGCATAGTCAATGAACTATATTGTTTGCTGAGTAGTTCGACATTGACTGGTTTAAAGGTGATCAGAAATTAACTAGTATGAATACACCACAAAATGTATAGTCAATGAACTATATTGTTTGCTGAGTAGTTTGGCCTTGACTGGTTTGAAGCTAATCAGCAATGAACTAGTATAAATACACCACAAAATGTATAGTCAATGAACTATATTGTTAGCTGAGTAGTTGGACATTGACTGGTTTAAAGGTGATCAGCAATGAACTAGTATGAATACACTACAAAATGTATAGACAATGAATTATATTGTTTCCTGAGTAGTTCGACATTGACTGGTTTAAAGGTGATCAGAAATGAACTAGTATGAATACACCACAAAATGTATAGTCAATGAACTATATTGTTTGCTGAGTAGTTCGACATTGACTGGTTTAAAGGTGATCAGAAATGAACTAGTATGAATACACCACAAAATGTATAGTCAATGAACTATATTGCTGGCTGAGTAGTTTGGCCTTGACTGGTTTGAAGCTAATCAGCAATGAACTAGTATAAATACACCACAAAATGTATAGTCAATGAACTATATTCTTTGCTGAGTAGTTGGACATTGACTGGTTTAAAGGTGATCAGAAATGAACTAGTATGAATACACCACAAAATGTATCGTCATTGAACTATATTGTTTGTTGAGTAGTTCGACATTGACTGGTTTAAAGGTGATCAGAAGTGAACTAGTATGAATACACCACAAATGTATAGTCATTGAACTATATTGTTTGCTGAGTAGTTTGGCCTTGACTGGTTTGAAGCTAATCAGCAATGAACTAGTATAAATACACCACAAAATGTATAGTCAATGAACTATATTGTTTGCTGAGTAGTTTGGCATTGACTGGTTTAACGCTAATCAGCAATGAACTAGTATGCATACGCCACAAAATGTATAGTCAATGAACTAGAATTTTCGCTGAGTAGTTTGGCATTGACTGCTTTTAAAACTAATCAACAACGAACTGGTAGGCATATACCACAAAATGGTTAGTCAATGAACTAGTATGTTTGCTGAGTAGTTCGGAATTTGACTGCAGGGGTGTCAGCTGTTCGCGATCCGATTGGTGAAACTTAAGGGTGGGCATTGTGTATCAGTACAAGTGTGAAATCTTCTGCATAGATGTCAAATTTTCAAAGTGAGTTTAACACTTGATGATCAGAGTTGCTTTTTTGGAAAATAGTATCATTTACCGCCGAGTTGCATTCAATTACGTAAAAAAATTAGTAGTAAATAAAGGGGTAATAGTTCTCTAAATTTATAAAATAAGGTGAAAAATAATGGTTGAAAACTTCTTAAGTCTGGTTTTCATTAGGTATAATTTTGTTTCTATCTCTACTTTATCGAAATTGCGGTAATTGGCTACTTTAGCTGTCAACTGCTAATATATTAGCTAAAATTATGGAAGGGGGCTCGAAAGACGGGGTTTGGCCTCAGGATCACGAATCCGGAAGCGATTTTTTAATTTTTGTTTTCAGTGAAAAGTTATGGTCAAAAAACCGAAAATTTACCCGGGTTCGATACCAAAATTGGGGCGGAATCCATGGTATTTATGTGCAGAACATCTTTCTGAGCTGGCGGCCTTCGGCCGCGCTTATAAAAAAATAACCTGGGCTACGCCATCCCAAGTCCGGGGTGTTGCCTGTACCGTGCCACGGTACGCACTTTTTTGGACGTTTTTAGGCGTAGTCTAATGTAAATACAACAACCACATGAAAACTTGAAACTTGGATTGCAAATATCTCCCCGCAAAATATTAAAAAAGCGCTTCCGGATTCGTGATCCTGAGGCCGAACTCCGCCTTTTGAGCCCCCTAAAGTAGACAATTACCAAATAAGCAACCAAATCTTGATAAAGTCGATGAAATTTGACACCTTTTGCCCTATTGAAAACCAGCCTTTTGAGTTGTAATTTATAATGTTTATTTTACATTTTGAACTTGTAGCACTCTCTCAATACTGTTTTACGGTCCTGCACAAAACCCCCGGGTTTGCAGAAACCACAATAGCATTTTTGACATGGATGTGTGTTTTGATTGACGTTGAAGTGTGTTTTGACATTGCTGTCAAAGCTACATTTCACACTTTATGTTATACACAATGAGGGTGGGTGAATTTAGCTGCTGATCAACGACAGCGCGATCAGCTGGTCATGTAATGGCCAGGTAGACCAAAGTTGGAAATTTGAAAAAATGAAGTTTTTAAGCAAAATATATACATGTCGCCATTAACGTTTAGTAAAGTCAGATGAATAATGGCGAAGAGTAGAACTCTCGGGGCAAACAAGTCATTTTAGGACTACTTCAAATGGCGCGCACTCGATAAAGTTACGGCACATATTAAGTGTCCACGCGTCTGTTTCCTGTTCCCTTGGGTGGCAGGAAATTGTCAAATGACAAACAATACCAGATCGGAAAAATTGGGCCAGAATACGAATGGTCTTGCCAGATGGGGGTAAATATCCAAACCCAAAATACCAAAAATTAAGCGAAAAAAATGCCCAAAATACACAAATCGAAAAAAAATATTGTGACGAATTCGATGATTCCTTGATTATTTTCCCTGAGTTCGATCACTGTACGTTAAATAAACACTCCGATTCTGCTTAATAAGTAGTACGCTTTATTCAGTTTAAACCGTAGTACAATATCGCGGGTTAACTCACTGTTCAGTACTTCACTGTACAACACTTGAAAATAAACTGATTCAATTGCGTTGTCTTTGCGCGGTTTATATACCCTAGCAAACAGCAGCTTCACAACCTAGAAATGTCATCTCCTCTTTGTGCCACATTCTCAAACACGCGAGCTGCCTCTCCCTCTCTCGCTCTCACGTCATGTATCTAAACAGCTGTAGTTGTGGTAGTGACGCTAGTGATAGAAATACGCTAGAGTTGGGAGATGAGCGATTCTTGAGAACATTCGCCACACTGCCCTCCACCTAAGCCCGATCAGACACATTTTCCGATCCAAACGTTGCTAGTCTCTCCAGGGGAACCACTTTCATTTTGTCCCTTGGCATTCCAACAGCCTGTATGCGGTAAACAACGTCGTTGATCCGTTTCACAACTCTGTACGGTCCTTCCCAGTTGCACTGAACTTTGGGAGACACACTTTTCCTCCGTTGTGGCCTGTTAAGGAATACTAAATCTCCTTCCAGAAACCCGTCTGTTTCCATTGCTTTGTCGTACCTGGTTTTCATGTTTTTGCTTATAGTTCTGGGGAATGGACCAGCTTCATCAAGGGTAATCCTCTCAACCGGTTCATCTGAGTTGCACTGCTTCCTTCGACCATGACTCGTGGACCTCAGCACCTTTGCTCTGATGCACTCATCGCATTTGGCAATCCACTCCTTTACCGACTGACCGTAACCAACCCAATAAAATGTCTGCTTAATCCTCTCCAAGGTGTTCTTGACTCCTAGATGACCTCCGCTTGGATCGTTATGTATTTCGCTAAGAACATCAGACACCCGCTTCCTTGGAACAACTATAAGCTTCCGAGCGCATTGACCATCCTCACTCTCCCATATTCGATGCAAACAACCGGATACCATTCGTAAACTGTTCCATTGTGCCCAATATGACTTGGTAACTGGACTCGCCGCTGACATTTCTTTTCTTGCTGGTCGTTTGTTTCGCTCAAGCCCTCGGATCACACATGCCAGATCTGAATCTTCCTGTTGACTTCTCCAAATATTCTCAAGTAGGCATTTGTCTATCGAAGCCATTGGTCGAGGAGGTACCTTTGCATTTCGAGTGTCCTTGTGCTTCATCTCTAATGAAACTCCTTTGGCGTAATACCCAATGTTGTGTCCAAAGATCAGAGGTACTTCTTGGCCATTGTATCTCATAACTCTATTTCTCAGGTTCATGTGAATGTCTCTCACAGCCAAGAAGTCGACGCCAATGATGACTTCGTCCACAATATCTGCCACTAAGAAGTTGTGGTATGTAGTCGCATTCCCAATCGCAACTTTGCACCGCACTTCTCCATGAACCAGCTTACTTTCACCAGTTACTGTCCGCAACTTTGCATCCTGCAATGGTCGTACTCTCTTTTGGACCAAGTCACTTCTAATGATGGAATGAGATGCGCCAGTATCCACAGTGAATAACCGCTCTTTTCCGTCCAAGAAACCTCTAACAGTAACAGTACTTGCTTTCCCTCCGACCTGCGACACAGAAACTATAGGGCATTCATCTTGGTCATCTCCTCCAGCGTTACCCTTACGTCCACAAGCATTGCGGAAGTCTCTGGAGCCGATGTTGCAATGACGCATCATATGGCCAGATTTTCCGCACTTGAAGCATTTAATGGCTGCTTCATTTTTCCGTTGCTTTCCGTTCAATGCTTCTAGGATTGCGTCCACCCACTCTGGTCGTTCTACTTCCACATTGTGAACCTTCTTATCTGGTTTACATAAAAGCGAGGCTGTCTCTTGTAATAAAGCGTGTGATACCGTCTCTGCGAATGTACTTTTGGGGTTTGCATATGCGGCTCGCTTCGTGTCTACATCCATTATTCCATTTATGAATCTTTGGATCTTTACCCTCTCGATGTATTCCACGGGGGCATCTGCGTTCGCCAAATGAGCTAACCTCTCAATGTCCCATGCAAATTCCTCCAATGTCTCGTTAGCCTTCTAGAAGCGATTCTGTAGCTCCATTTGAAATATCTGCCTCCTATGCTCGCTACCGTAACGCCTCTCAACTGCACCCATCAATGCCTCATAGCTGTTCCTTTCACCTTCTGGAATAATTTGAAGGATTTCAGCTGCCGGTCCTTTCAATGCTAAGAATAGCGCAGCGACTTTGTCCTCAGCGCTCCAGCTATTCACCGATGCAGTCTTCTCAAATTGTAGCTTAAAGACCTGGAAAGGAACAGAACCGTCAAATGATGGGGTTTTTACCTTGGGTGCGGTTGTTGAAACACTTGGACGACTCAGCTGCAACTCCTGGATACGACTTCTTAACGCATTAACTTCAGCGTCAATTTTATCTTGAAGTTCTGCAATCTTTGCATCTTGTGCCTCCAGATGAGATGACATATAAGCCTTGTGTTCTTCCAGTTGAGTGGAGATCTGCGATGATACCTGTGCCGAAATTTGCGACGACATTCGTGTCTCCAGCTCTTCCAGCCTTGATGACATATAAGCCTTGTGTTCTTCCAACTGAGATGCCATGCAAGTTTTCTGTTCTTCAAACTTTGATGTTATATTCGTCGACATCTGAGCCAATACAGCCAACAGCGAGTCCGTGTCCACATTTGCCACTGAATCCGGAGTATCCTTTTGCTCTTCTATTTTCGTCGCTCCCTCTTCCGAAAGCTGAAAAACATAATCGTCAACGTTGATTCCTTTCGCTTCCATAGCCTCGCGTAGACGTGATTGTAGCTCTAAACCCCCGGGTTTGCAAAAACCACAATAGCATTTTTGACATGGATGTGTGTTTTGATTGACGTTGAAGTGTGTTTTGACATTGCTGTCAAAGCTACATTTCACACTTTATGTTATACACAATGAGGGTGGGTGAATTTAGCTGCTGATCAACGACAGCGCGATCAGCTGGTCATGTAATGGCCAGGTAGACCAAAGTTGGAAATTTGAAAAAATGAAGTTTTTAAGCAAAATATATACATGTCGCCATTAACGTTTAGTAAAGTCAGATGAATAATGGCGAAGAGTAGAACTCTCGGGGCAAACAAGTCATTTTAGGACTACTTCAAATGGCGCGCACTCGATAAAGTTACGGCACATATTAAGTGTCCACGCGTCTATTTCCTGTTCCCTTGGGTGGCAGGAAATTGTCAAATGACAAACAATACCAGATCGGAAAAATTGGGCCAGAATACGAATGGTCTTGCCAGATGGGGGTAAATATCCAAACCCAAAATACCAAAAATTAAGCGAAAAAAATGCCCAAAATACACAAATCGAAAAAAAATATTGTGACGAATTCGATGATTCCTTGATTATTTTCCCTGAGTTCGATCACTGTACGTTAAATAAACACTCCGATTCTGCTTAATAAGTAGTACGCTTTATTCAGTTTAAACCGTAGTACAATATCGCGGGTTAACTCACTGTTCAGTACTTCACTGTACAACACTTGAAAATAAACTGATTCAATTGCGTTGTCTTTGCGCGGTTTATATACCCTAGAAAACAGCAGCTTCACAACCTAGAAATGTCATCTCCTCTTTGTGCCACATTCTCAAACACGCGAGCTGCCTCTCCCTCTCTCGCTCTCACGTCATGTATCTAAACAGCTGTAGTTGTGGTAGTGACGCTAGTGATAGAAATACGCTAGAGTTGGGAGATGAGCGATTCTTGAGAACATTCGCCACACTGCCCTCCACCTAAGCCCGATCAGACACATTTTCCGATCCAAACGTTGCTAGTCTCTCCAGGGGAACCACTTTCATTTTGTCCCTTGGCATTCCAACAGCCTGTATGCGGTAAACAACGTCGTTGATCCGTTTCACAACTCTGTACGGTCCTTCCCAGTTGCACTGAACTTTGGGAGACACACTTTTCCTCCGTTGTGGCCTGTTAAGGAATACTAAATCTCCTTCCAGAAACCCGTCTGTTTCCATTGCTTTGTCGTACCTGGTTTTCATGTTTTTGCTTATAGTTCTGGGGAATGGACCAGCTTCATCAAGGGTAATCCTCTCAACCGGTTCATCTGAGTTGCACTGCTTCCTTCGACCATGACTCGTGGACCTCAGCACCTTTGCTCTGATGCACTCATCGCATTTGGCAATCCACTCCTTTACCGACTGACCGTAACCAACCCAATAAAATGTCTGCTTAATCCTCTCCAAGGTGTTCTTGACTCCTAGATGACCTCCGCTTGGATCGTTATGTATTTCGCTAAGAACATCAGACACCCGCTTCCTTGGAACAACTATAAGCTTCCGAGCGCATTGACCATCCTCACTCTCCCATATTCGATGCAAACAACCGGATACCATTCGTAAACTGTTCCATTGTGCCCAATATGACTTGGTAACTGGACTCGCCGCTGACATTTCTTTTCTTGCTGGTCGTTTGTTTCGCTCAAGCCCTCGGATCACACATGCCAGATCTGAATCTTCCTGTTGACTTCTCCAAATATTCTCAAGTAGGCATTTGTCTATCGAAGCCATTGGTCGAGGAGGTACCTTTGCATTTCGAGTGTCCTTGTGCTTCATCTCTAATGAAACTCCTTTGGTGTAATACCCAATGTTGTGTCCAAAGATCAGAGGTACTTCTTGGCCATTGTATCTCATAACTCTATTTCTCAGGTTCATGTGAATGTCTCTCACAGCCAAGAAGTCGACGCCAATGATGACATCGTCCACAATATCTGCCACTAAGAAGTTGTGGTATGTAGTCGCATTCCCAATCGCAACTTTGCACCGCACTTCTCCATGAACCAGCTTACTTTCACCAGTTACTGTCCGCAACTTTGCATCCTGCAATGGTCGTACTCTCTTTTGGACCAAGTCACTTCTAATGATGGAATGAGATGCGCCAGTATCCACAGTGAATAACCGCTCTTTTCCGTCCAAGAAACCTCTAACAGTAACAGTACTTGCTTTCCCTCCGACCTGCGACACAGAAACTATAGGGCATTCATCTTGGTCATCTCCTCCAGCGTTACCCTTACGTCCACAAGCATTGCGGAAGTCTCTGGAGCCGATGTTGCAATGACGCATCATATGGCCAGATTTTCCGCACTTGAAGCATTTAATGGCTGCTTCATTTTTCCGTTGCTTTCCGTTCAATGCTTCTAGGATTGCGTCCACCCACTCTGGTCGTTCTACTTCCACATTGTGAACCTTCTTATCTGGTTTACATAAAAGCGAGGCTGTCTCTTGTAATAAAGCGTGTGATACCGTCTCTGCGAATGTACTTTTGGGGTTTGCATATGCGGCTCGCTTCGTGTCTACATCCATTATTCCATTTATGAATCTTTGGATCTTTACCCTCTCGATGTATTCCACGGGGGCATCTGCGTTCGCCAAATGAGCTAACCTCTCAATGTCCCATGCAAATTCCTCCAATGTCTCGTTAGCCTTCTAGAAGCGATTCTGTAGCTCCATTTGAAATATCTGCCTCCTATGCTCGCTACCGTAACGCCTCTCAACTGCACCCATCAATGCCTCATAGCTGTTCCTTTCACCTTCTGGAATAATTTGAAGGATTTCAGCTGCCGGTCCTTTCAATGCTAAGAATAGCGCAGCGACTTTGTCCTCAGCGCTCCAGCTATTCACCGATGCAGTCTTCTCAAATTGTAGCTTAAAGACCTGGAAAGGAACAGAACCGTCAAATGATGGGGTTTTTACCTTGGGTGCGGTTGTTGAAACACTTGGACGACTCAGCTGCAACTCCTGGATACGACTTCTTAACGCATTAACTTCAGCGTCAATTTTATCTTGAAGTTCTGCAATCTTTGCATCTTGTGCCTCCAGATGAGATGACATATAAGCCTTGTGTTCTTCCAGTTGAGTGGAGATCTGCGATGATACCTGTGCCGAAATTTGCGACGACATTCGTGTCTCCTGCTCTTCCAGCCTTGATGACATATAAGCCTTGTGTTCTTCCAACTGAGATGCCATGCAAGTTTTCTGTTCTTCAAACTTTGATGTTATATTCGTCGACATCTGAGCCAATACAGCCAACAGCGAGTCCGTGTCCACATTTGCCACTGAATCCGGAGTATCCTTTTGCTCTTCTATTTTCGTCGCTCCCTCTTCCGAAAGCTGAAAAACATAATCGTCAACGTTGATTCCTTCCGCTTCCATAGCCTCGCGTAGACGTGATTGTAGCTCTGGCTTATTGCCTGTTGTTACCATTCCACGTTTTTCCAACTCGTTTTTGAGTTGTTGGATCTTCAAGTCATTAAACTTTGCCATATCCTTGCAATGTCCTTGTTACCTTTACAATGTCCTAGTTATCCTTTTCAATGTTCGTGTTATCCTTTTCAATGTCCATGTATTTATTTAACAATACCGCTTCTGACACCAATTGTGACGAATTCGATGATTATTTTCCCTGAGTTCGATCACTGTACGTTAAATAAAACACTCCGATTCTGCTTAATAAGTATTACGCTTTATTCAGTACTAAAAACCGTAGTACAATATCGCGGGTTAATTCACTGTTTAGTACTTCACTGTACAACACTTCAAAATAAACTGATTCAATTGCGTTGTCTTTGCGCGGTTTATATACCCTAGCAAACAGCAGCTTCACAACCTAGAAATGTCTACACATTTCTGGTTAATTCGTGCAACAGTGTTCTCGAAGCGTTTATCTATCGTCATCTCCTCTTTGTGCCACATTCTCAAACACGCGAGCTGCCTCTCCCTCTCTCGCTCTCACGTCATGTATCTAAACAGCTGTAGTTGTGGTAGTGACGCTAGTGATAGAAATACGCTAGAGTTGGGAGATGAGCGATTCTTGAGAACATTCGCCACAATATGAAAAAATACGTAAATAAGGTCAAATTTTAAAAATAATGTACAAATATCCTATATATTGAAAATATCTACGCCAAAATAAAACAAACACCTAAATAAGGTCAAAGAGGCCCACTTCCAAAAAAAAAAATATAGGCAGGTTCATACGCCGAATCCGATCAGGGACACAAGCCACCCCACCAGACATACGAGAAACCCGCAGTTAATAACGGGTTTATTTCTTTTAGAATGACTCGTTATACCGCAACACGCGTCAAGACGGAGGAAAGGTCCCGTCCCTTCAGCATCCCGTGCCGCTTATGCGGCAATAACCACGGCATTCGATTCTGCCAAAAATACCGTGGGATGGCGGCTGAAGAACGGTTGCGGGTAGTCCTTATCCATAAGTACTGCCCTAACTGCTTCTCTCCCTTCCACGGTCTGGGAACATGTCCGAGCAAGGACCGATGCTACCGGTGTAGCGAGACGCATCATACTACGCTGCACATTGACGACGCCACCATCCGTCCCTCTACGAAGAGAATTCCGACGGTGCCCTATCCATAGCCATCACTGAAACCATTAAGTCCTGAGTAGAACAGGTAGTCGAGGCAGAAGAAAAAGAGGAGGCGGCCAGATCACCACCGATACGCTCTCCACAGCTCGGCGGCGCGGAAACCCGTTCTTTCCGCCCGCTACTACGGCACGAGCTGTGGAGAAGACAAAGGAAAGCGTGGCTCGGAAACACGTACTTTCCAACCACAGCAAAGGCCCGATAAGGTGAATCCCGGTGGCTCGGAAACGCGTCCTTTCCGACCATCTCGCCGTTCCACTTCGGTAAGACGGGGTGACGGGGAAACGCGTCCTTTCCGCTCATCACGCCTTACAGCGGGTCGGACGGCACCTTATCCGGCACCCACACCCACCAGCGATACAACAGTCGCCCGCCAAAGGAGTCTGCCCGCTACCTTCCGGTCGGGCAGAGCTACCATTACGGCCGCTGAAGCCGTTATTTTGCGATCGTTTGTCGCCATCGCCCCCACCGCGTCGGTCTGCATCGAATCCGACGGCAAACTACACGTTGTCCGTGCCCTGGTCGACCCGTGTTCACCCACCTCGGTCATTGACAGCGAGCTCGCTTCCAAGCTCGGCTTAGAACGATGTGGGGGGACCCGGCCGCTTAGGTGCACACTCGTATTAAGAGGAGAGTATGGGGTGGCTAGACGGGTCACAACTCAAGCTACGGTCGTCACACGCTACCATAGGATGAACCCGGCGTCGAATAAAGACGCCACTGTCGCCACACCATTCCAACTTATGAAACTGACAGACCCCGAATTCTTCCGCGCTTCGCCGGTGCGCCTCACGTTAGGCGCCGATGTCTATGCCAGCATCATGGTAAATGGCACGCCACCGTCCACCATTAATGGGCTACTGGCCCAGGCCACAATATTCGGCCTGGTAATATCGGGGGCCTGCCAACAATAGCTTGTCAAACAAAATAAGGTATTAAATCCACCATGCAGTCAAAAAAATTAGAATCCCTACTAGTAATGTGCAATGAACTAGATAAAATCACGTCCATATTCTAACCTTTCCTTTTCATCGAATAGGGCAAGTTGTAGCGGCTAGCATGGAGAGCCTATGGAGCTTCATCATACTTCCACCATCCATATAGTCTTAGCGTTAGCTTAAGTTTAGATTGGAGCGGTTGCTGGTGATTCCTCTTTTTATTTTAGAGTTGCTGATCGCAAGGGGGCCGGCATGTTTAGACCATCGGTCTAAATATATCGGTCGCCCCTCGTAGCAAGCCTTAGTATCTGCCGCGCTATTACTTTTTACTTTAGCTCTTACCATTTCGATTCCTACGAATGTAGGATCCGGCGGCAGTACAGAGCTGATATTTATCTAACCACTCTTTCACTTCATTTCCGATTATACGAGCACCATCACCAGCCACTCCAGGTAAAGTCCATAATTTTCCATTATAAATTACAAGCTATATTCGTATCTGCATTTCCAAAAAATATTAATTGTACACATTAGTTCTTTAATAATTAATTGTGTACTTTATACTTAATAAAAAGAGCCATTATATTGTGTGTATTAGAAATACAAGTGTTTGTTTTTTTATTAACTAGTTGCACTTTCTTTCTTTCCTTTGCAACTTATTACGTGCGAGCATCCCGCCATTGCCATTGGCCGCACGTAACAACACGCGTATTAGTTAATACCCTGCAGTCAACTTAACTAGTTTAATACTAATCAATTACTAGTCAGCCAAGTGGCCTCAACTAGTTCGAGTTCTTTATTTTTTCCATATTAGCAAGTGGTATTTTTAACACGGCGATGTCCTACGAGATGGCAATTTTCCTCCTCTGCATCAGCACCATACCAATTGGCTGAGTAGTCAGCCTCTGCATCAGGGATATACCAGTTGCAATACTATTTCATATATGCATCAGAATCATACGAATTGAAATACTAGTTAAAAAAACATTAGAATCATACCAGTTGTCATACTAGTTCATATATGTGTCAGAATCATACTAGTTGACATAGGAGTTCATTTATGCATCAGAATCATACCAGTAAACATACCAGTTCATTTATGCATCATAATAATATCAGTTGACATACTAGTTCATATTTGCATCAGAATTATACCTTTTAACATACTAGTTCATATATGCATCGCAATCTTACCAGTTGACATACTACTTCATATATACATCAGAATCATACCAGTTGAGTGGTTCAGATCGTACTTCACTTGTCATACTAGTCCACGTATTTCACATTCATTCCAGTTGGTATACTAGTCGGTCTATGCACCAGTATCATAGTCAGCCTCTACATCAGCAATATACCAGTTTATTCTTTAGAAAGCAGCAACTATTTGTATTTACCCAAACACGAAAAAGCATCTGTGAATTACAAGGTCGAAAAGAAGCAGTTACAAGAGAAAAATAATGCAATTGTCCTCTTCTGCATCAGCAAAAATGAGCTAACGGTTCTGAGTTCGATTCTCGGTAAAGTCAACACAATTTTTTTCTATATTTTTTAAATTATGTAGTTTATTGTATTTTTAATTTAATTATTGAAATCAACTTGCAATGGCTCCTTTCAAATTGCGCTTTCGTCAAGTTTGATTATATAGGTATAGGCCCAATTGCATTAAACTTTGTAGGATCCACTTTCATACCTTGTTGAAGTGTTTGTATATATAGATAAAAGTAAGTCTTATTTTAACATCAAAAACAGTCAAAGTAAGACTGCTTTCATGCTGGGCCATAAACTCGAGTTAAAGGAGCATTGTTAGAGTTAATTTATATTGTTGTTGTCAATAAACTCAAGTTTTGCCGCAACGTAAAAAAAATGGCGATTATATACCAACAGGTTGTCATAACCTCTAACGAGATTTTTGCCGAGCTTCTCTTCCAACTTGTGCTGCTTTGATTTTTTTCCTACAAGTTGGCGGGACCTACGTTTTTTTTTTTTTAAATTGACAAATCTATGACTGTTCAATCAACAGTTGAATGCAGTTACTTCAACTAAAATTGCCGGTCAAACAACCAAAATTTGGTCAAATCAACAGAATTTCGTCAACTTCAGGATAACAGTACGAGATTGTTGATTTTACCAGTGCCTTTTTTCTGGGTATCTATCTAATCTTGGATTGCGTCATGATGACGCTTAACCGCCTAGGCGATTTTGGCCGTTTCGAATCAAAGCACGCCAGTCATTCCTTTTTAGCGATAACTGACGCCAATTGGAAACCCCAAGGGAGTACAAGTCATCCTCCACCTGTTGTTTCCATCTCAGTCGAGGCCTCCCCCTTCCTCTGCTGCCGAATTCGGGTGTCGATAGTAAAACTTTCTGTGCTGGAGCTTCTTTTTCCATTCGCATAACATGACCCAGCCAGCGGAGCCTTTGGGCTTTAATCCGCTGAACTATGGTCAGGTCTGCGTAAAGCTCGTACAGCTCATCGTTGAATTTCCTTCGATACTCGCCGTTGGCATCACGGGAAGGACCATAAATCTTCCGGAGAACTTTTCTCTCAAATACTCCAAGGGCCATCTCATCTTCTCTGGATACTGTCCATGATTCCGAGCCGTACATCAGGACAGGTATGATGAGAGACTTATAGAGCGTGATCTTTGTTCTTCGAGAGAGGACTTTACTTCTCAATTGCCTACTCAGTCCAAAGTAGCACTTGTTGGCAAGAGTGATTCTCCGTTGGATTTCTAGACTGATATTATTTTCGGTGTTAATGCTGGTTCCCAAATAGACGAAATCTCTCACCGTTTCAAACTTGTAGCCATCCACGGTGACTTGGCTGCCAAGGCGCAGGTGCGCCGATTCTTTCTTTGATGACAGTAGGTACTTCGTCTTGTCCTCGTTCACCGCAAGACCCACTTTTTTCGCTTCTTTATCCAGCCCAGAGAAGGCAGCACTTACGGCGCGGTTGTTAAGGCCAATGATATCAATATCATCGGCATACGCCAGCAATTGTACGCTCTTGTAGAAGATTGTGCCATTGCGGTTTAGCTCTGCTGCTCGAATTATCTTCTCCAGCATCAGGTTGAAGAAATCGCACGAAAGGGAGTCGCCCTGTCTGAAGCCTCGTTTGGTTTCAAATGGCTCAGAGAGGTCCTTCCCGATTCTGACGAAGCTGTTGGTATTGCTCAGCATCATTTGGCAAAGCCGTATAAGCTTTGCAGGGAAGTCAAACTCAGACATGGCGGTATACAGGCAACTCCTTTTTGCGCTGTCAAAAGCGGCTTTAAAATCGACAAAGAGGTGGTGTGTATCGACCCTTTTATAATGGGTCTTCTCCAGGATTTGGCGTATCGTGAAAATCTGGTCGATGGTAGACTTACCAGGTCTAAAGCCACACTGATAAGGTCCAATCAGTTTGTCCACGATGGGCTTCAGTCTTTCACACAATACGCTAGAAAGAACCTTATATGCGATATTAAGAAGACTGATTCCGCGGTAGTTGGTGGGGTTAGCGGGATCGCCTTTCTTGTGGATTGGGCAGAGCACACTTAAATTCCAATCTGGAGGCATGCACTCGTCTGACCATATTCTGCATAAGAGCTGATGCATGCTTTTTACCAGCTCTTCGCCTCCGTGTTTGAACAGCTCGGCGGGTAGTCCGTCTTTTCCAGGGGCTTTGTTGTTTTTGAGCCGGGATATAGCTATCCTCACTTCTTCATAGTCAGGTGGTGGGACGACCTTTCCATCGTCAGGGATTGGGGTATCGGGTTCAACGTCTCCCTCGCAGTTTAGCAGTGAGGAGAAGTGCTCCCTCCATAATTTAAGTACACTCTGGACGTCGGTTACCAGGTCGCCATTATTGTCCTCACAGGAACTCGCCCTTCCGTCATCCGCCGGATCTTTTCAAAGAATTTTCGGGCATCGTTCCTGTCAGCCAGCGCCTCAAGCTCCTCACACTCACGCCTTTCGGCCTCACGTTTCTTTTTTCTGAATAGGCGTCTCTCTTCCTTCTTCGCCTCACGATAGCGTTGCCATACACTGCGGGTTGCGCCCGTTCGCAACGTCTCCCTGTATGCAGCGTCCTTTTTTCCGAGGCTGTGGTGCATTCCTCATCGTACCAGTTGTTCTTGCGGGCTCGCCGAAACCCTATAGTGGCTTCAGCGGCGGTACGTAATGAGTGAGAGATATGCTTCCATTGCTCGGTTACATCGTTAGGTCGAGGATTGCTCTCCGATAGCAGGTGTGAGAGTCGAGTGGAGAAATTATCAGCTGTCTGTGTCACGCGCAGTTTCTCGACGTCAAACTTTCCTTCCGTTACTGTGCGTACTTTCTTCGCTGTACAGAGGCGTGTGCGTATCTTGGCTGCAACAAGATAATGGTCCGAGTCGATATTGGGACCGCGTAGGGTACGCACGTCTAGAACGGTGGAGCTGTGTCTGCCGTCGATCATGACATGATCAATCTGGTTTCTTGTTCTTTGATCAGGGGACAGCCAGGTAGCTTGGTGTATTCGCTTATGCTGGAACCTGGTACTACTAATGACCATATTGCGGGAAGCGGCGAAGTCAATCAACCTAGTGCCGTTGGGGGATGTTACATCGTGGAGACTGAATTTTCCAACTGTAGGACCAAAGACTCCTTCCTTGCCCACCTTGGCATTAAAGTCGCCGAGCACGATTTTGATATCATGCAGGGGGCAGCGATCATAGGCTTGTTCAAGTTTATCGTAGAAGGAGTCCTTCTCTGCGTCGTCCGTCTCCTCAGTCGGCGCATAGGCGCAGATAAATGTTATGTTGAAAAACCTCGCCTTGATGCGGATCGCAGCGAGACGCTCGTCCACAGGAGTGAACGCTAGTACTTGGCGGCGAAGTCTCTTTCCCACCACAAATCCTACACCACGCGCTTTGCCGCGTGTCTGGCCGCTGTAGTATACGTCACAAGGACCGATGGCCGTCTTTCCTTGCCCCGTCCATCGCATTTCCTGCAGGGCGGTGATGTCAGCCTTTGCGCTCGCGAGGACATCAACCAGTCGGGCAGCGGTACGCTCCCTAGAAAGGGTCCGGACATTCCACGTACATGCCCTAATATCCTTCTCATTGTCCTTACTTCGTTTTGCCGGGTCGTCAACATTAAAGGGGGTTCTCATCCGAGGCTTTTTCGATTTTTTCATTGGACTAGATTTTTTACGTGGCGGGTCCCAAACCCAGCGCACAACCCGTTTCGGGGTCTTGAAACTATTTTTACACATTTATATAGCGAGCCGCTTGCTTCAAGACAGACGCCCGCTTGCAGCCGCACCTCATGGTGAACAGACGCTGCGCAAAAGACCTCGGTGAGCCCTTAAACCAAGTATGTCAGAGTGGCCCCACCGAGGCTCCCTCTCTTTCTGCCGCGAGCCTAGAATAGCTCACGTTGCCCAGAGTGTACGAACGAGGACGCAAGAGTCGGGATTGGGCAAGGTCACACAGCAACCACACCCCAATACACTCGTTTTTCTGGGTATATACACCACAAATATAGCAGTTGATATACTAGATCATATATACATCAGCATCATGTTTGTATTTACCCAAACACGTAAAAGCATCTGTGAATTACAAGGGAAAAAAAGAAGCAAACCAAAAACTTCAAATAATGTTTGCATAGTGCCATGTAGTACAATAGATCGTACTAATGGTCGCGGTGTAATAAGGCCTTATAATAATAATGTGAATATGAAAATTTTTTATATAATATGGAATTTTTCTAATTAGTATTTTTTCTAAAAAGATTAGACTTTTTCTGAAAGTAACAATTTATATTCAAAAAATTACAATTCATATTCAGAATTTCCATTTGATATTCAGAAAAATACAAATGACATTCAGAAAATTACAGAAAACTTCCTGAACATAAACTGAAAAAGGTGTATGATTTCATCCAGAAATTCATACATACTTGCATACTAGTACGAACCAGGATTTTTCTGACTAGTATGATTTCGCCCAGCAAATTATAGTTCTATACTAGTATGTTTTCTGATTAGATTGGCATTGATTAGTTTAAGGGTAATCAGCAAAGAACTAGTAAGAAAACACCCATAAAATGTATAGTAAACGAGCTAGGTGTATGCTGAGTACTTTGGAATTGATTAGTTGAAAGAAATGAACTAGTATGTGTTTTGCTCGGATTGCAAACTCAAAAGTTTGACCGACCAAATTTTGCGGGTAAAAGAAAAGAACGAGAAAATGTGGTATTAATTTAAAATATTTAATAAGTATATTCACGAATATACAAGTCACATCAATTCAGCGATTAACTATATATAATAGGTTACCTTTGTGAAACAGCTACGGCTACTGGTGCGTGTGATCTTGATGAATGTTGAATCCAAGTGAACAGTAAGGATTGGAAAATTATTAACATCTAGTTGCTGTCGTGCGGTTTATTTATTCTTGCGATGTTTTAGCAGATATAAGTTAAACCGTTCGACCAACTCTGTTAACAAGTAAATGAAAGGTAAATACGAGGGCGCCCTTATAAGTTTAAGGTTTTAGGCATCTGGCCTAAACATGCCGGCCCCCGTTGCGTGACGCAAAGTGTCAAAAAGTTGAAAAAGAGCGCACCTGAAGCCGTCGTGTTTCCTTAGGTTCTTAAAACTAATTTCTTAAATCTAAGCTCCTCGCTTCTGAAAATAAAGGAAGATAAATGACAAATTAAATAAACGTGGTTTTAAATTCAGTGGCACGTTTTATTGAGAAATTCCAAAAATTCATGAGTATATATAATGTGAAAATGATTTGTGTTTGGTATGTTTAATCAGCAGCAGGCGCCGGATAGCACCAATCCAAAAATCGTGTTCTGGGCCAATAATGGACCCAGGGTTCCGGCTGGAATAGCTCCCAGCAATATTTTCGGGACAACTTCTGCTCCCAAAACAATGCGAACCGGTGCGGAGAGGTGAAATTGCGGATCTGCCAGTTTAAGATTCGCGTATTGGCCGAATACCGTTGCGTCGAGGTTTGTGGCTGGTGTTTTGCGTTGTATTCGCTGAACGCAGACCGCATGTGTGGTGATGGTCGCCGAATTGCCATGCTTCCCACGCAATTTTAAAAAACACCCCATTCGCCCGTTGAAATAATTTACCCCCAGATGAAGCTCGCGTGCCAAGTCCTCTGATACCTCGGTCACATTGGCGCATACGTTAAGTAACGCTCGCACGAGGTGTATGCGTCCTCGTGCCTCAATTTTTACCGCCGCTGTTGGTGCAACCGAGGTGAGGCATTGTACGACTGGGGGCATCGCTATTACGCCGGAGCGGAAGTTGTCTCTAGCCAGCAGGTGGAATGCTTGAGATTCCACTCTACCCCTGTTGTGACGCGAACGGAGGTGGAATGCTTGAGATTCCACTCCCCTGTTGTGACGAGAACGGAGGTGGAATGCTTGAGATTCCACTCTCCTTGAATTTTGTGATCGCTTATAGCCCGTGTTTGTTTCGTGCCTTTTTCTCTGTGGCAGTTCGTGACGTAGGCGTGGTCGGAAACTTTGGATCGCAGTGCTGGTTTGTGGTGCCGGGTGGAATGCCAAGGATTCCACTCCAGTCACATTATTATTATTAGATAAAGCCGAGGTTCCCGCTTCGGAATCCGTTAAATCGCCTTCTGAGGCAAATAGTGACATTGTGTCGGTGTCGTCGGCGTCATTACGTGTAGGATGTGTTGCTCGTCGCCGGAGCTTTTCATTTGGCTCAATGTGGACCATCGTATGATGATGTTCGCCGCATCGTCGACATACTCCTTCATTTTGACACCGGGCCGCAATATGAGCCTCTGAAAGGCAATTGGTACAGTAGCGATATTTATACGTTAATCGCAGACGTTCGGCGGGCTCCTTGGCCCTGAAAACTGGGCATGCCCTAAGCGGGTGTGGTTTGCTGCATAGCCGGCATTTTAGCTCAAACTTGCTTGCTTCAGAGCGTTTACGTAGGACCGTGTAACGAGTCATATCTGGAAAGGTAATTATTTTCCAGTTGCAGCCTTTGACCATTTTAATTTGGAGACCTAATGAATGGCGAGCAATATGAGAGGCTATTTATCGCCGTACTCAAAATTTGGTGGTAGCTGTGTGCTGGGTTAGCGATACTGAAAATTGGCCCTTAAGTCCTAAGTGCAAGGTGGTTTGTGAAGGTGGTTAAATTTTGATGAAATATTTCATTTATTTAAATGAAAGTCTCTCGGGGAATAAATTTGAAAAAATAAAGGCCTAGAAAAGGTATAATGTGAGCCGCAAACCCATTCCCCAAGTTGCATTTGTAAATGCTTGTAACCCCCTTACACTGCTTGAAACAATGGTAAGTGTAGCCCTGATGTTATTCCCACATCGATCCGATTTCGCTCCGATATTGATTTTACTACTATCGATCACTACCACGCTTCACTATCTTTGTCAATGGCCGCCGCCATTAGTTAAATTAGTTAAAGCGTGGCGCGTATAGTGTTTTTCGTTTTTGTTCGTCGGTTTTGTGCGTTCGAAAAATTTAATACGGTTTTCGGCAGTGTAGTGTTGTGCAAAATATAAAAATTTAATGAGGAAAGCAAAAAAATAATTATGTATTTATAACCTTTTCATAAGGTAAAATTCCTCAAAGAAAAAATGTGCATAGTGACGAAAAAAAATGCACTAGTGAATTGTTTTTGTTGTTGTGGATAATCCACTATGGAAAACCACGCGATCGTGGTGACGCGTATATTGTATATTAGGCTGTAACAAAAAAAATTTTTACCAAGAAAAAAATGTTTGCTGCTTGATTGCATAAATCGGATGTTGCTATTTAGTAATACCGATTATGCATTAGGCTGTTCCATTTTTTTAAAAAAAAAATTATATTTTTTGTTTTCTTGAATAATTTTTCTGGTTGGCTTCTTCGAGCAACCTCATTAAAGGTTCTTTACGCCTGAATGGCAATATGAAAAAAAAAATTTTCAAAGTACGATTATATTTTTACTTCCCATTTTTGTTGAGAAAGGGTTAATGCAATGGGATTGGCAGCGAATGAATTTTCTTTTACGTAACGCTACCTTTGCCATTGTAATATCCTTCTTTTCCGTTCTTCAGAAAACTTGTGAAAAAAATATTGGCGAAGAGAAAAAAAAAATTTTTTACTTTTTTGGTCAGCCTAATATAATTGGCTATGTGTGCAAAAAAAACGCTTGGTGAACTATAAATTAGTTTGTGAAAAAAAAAACAATGTGTGTGAAAAATTCCGGTGATAAAAAGTGTGAATTGTGACTCGGCCTAATATGGATAACCGTATTTATGGCTGTTTGTACAAATGACGCCGGCGTGTGCCTACCCAGCAGTAAATCCGTCTGCATGGGAGTATGTAAAAAGCTTCTTTAAAGTGAAAAGATTTTTAAGTAAGCAAGAAGCACAAAATTATGAATATGTAAATGAAAAGCACACCCCCCATTTGTACAAGCATACATATGTACATTAGTCCGGGTCGATTTTTTTTTTTTTTTTTATATTTATATTAGGCTGGGTCGACCAAAAAAATTAAATTTAAAAATTTTTATTTTGCCTTTTGAAGGGAATTAAAGTGTATGTTTGTTTTAATTGTGAGATTGTTGTTGGTTTTGAGCAGTGGTTAGATTTGTGTCATCTGGTTCCGGATCGACTGATTTTAATAATACCAGTTTGACAAGTGGTCTAGTCACTTGGCCCCTCTCTGTCCTAATGTCCACGACGCGTACACGGTTGTCGGAACCAAGATGAACATTGACCACTCGACCCAGTCTCCACTCATTTGGCGGTAAATTGTCTTCTTTGATGACCACCATATCTCCTATTTTGATGTTAGATTTTGGATGTTTCCACTTTGTCCTCTTTTGTAGCTCGGATAAGTATTCGGTTTTCCATCTTTCACAAAAGTTTTGATGCAATGCCTTGAGTTTTTGCCATCGATTCACTATTGAGGCTGGGTTTTCGTTGACTTCTAGCTCCGGTGGAGCTAATAAATGTCCGCCGACTAAAAAATGACCTGGTGTCAGGGGTTCTAGATCCGAAGGTTCGTTGGATGCCGGGCTTAGAGGACGCGAATTAAGACAGGATTCGATTCTGCAAAGTAGCGTATTGAACTCCTCGAAAGTAAATTTCGAGGCCAACGCGATCTTTTTGAAATGGGTTTTAAAGCTTTTCACCCCGGCTTCCCACAACCCGCCCATATGCGGAGCGCGGGCTGGTATGAAATGCCAGGTTAACTCCTGATGTGCGAATTTTGAAAGAGTTTGAATTCACGTGAAGCTCCGACGAAGTTGGTCCCGTTATCTGAGTAGATATTCTTTGGGCATCCTCTTCTGGCTACGAATCGAGAAAAAGCTGCTAAAAAGGATGAGGTGCTCAAATCGCTAGTGGCCTCTAAATGTATAGCCTTAGTCGAAAAGCAAACGAACAGACAGACGTAACCTATTGAGATACGACAGCCGCGCCCCCTAAAACTTTTTATATCAAACGGCCCTGCAAAGTCAACCCCAGTGTTAGTAAATGCGCGAGAAAAAGTTGTACGCTCTTGTGGTAGAATTCCCATGAGTTGACTTTGGACGCGCTTTTTGTAGATCGTACAGATCTTGCAATTATGAATTGTGGACCTGACCATGGTTTTCACCTTGGGGATCCAATATTGGGTTCGAATAATCCGCAGCATTAGTTGGTTTTCACCATGGAGAGAAATTTCATGGACAAACTGGACAAACAGACGCGAAAACCTGCAATTGGGTGCCTTTCGCCATATGCCAGATTGGTGGATGCCCCAAGACGCCCCCCTGTCCTAATGACTCCGGTTTCATCGAGGAATGGATTTAGGGAAAGTATTTCGCTCCTAGACTCAAGTGGCTCTTTGATTTTTAGTTTTGCTACTTCATTACTGTAGTGTTTCTCCTGACCAAGTTTAATTAAACAGATAGTCGTAGCTTTGATTTCATCAGATGAGATGAGGTGAGATTCCTGGATAGGAGCTTTCTCTTTAAGGTGGGTCCTATGAATGAATCTGAAAATATATGAGATAACCCTCAAGGCTCGCGGTAGACTCGAAAATCTTTGAAGAATGTCACTATTGAGGTCTGTGACTGCTGCTGCATGTGCCTGTACTCGTTTTTCCTCAACGTTGGTTGTAAAGTCTGTTTCTTGGGTTGGCCAATTTTCTCTGTCTTCTTTAAGCCACGACGGTCCCTGCTGATGCCCCTGCTGGCTAAATCTGCTGGATTTGTACCTGAATCTACGTGGTACCAAGATGAACTTCCTACTTTGTCGATGATTTTGGTTATTCGATGTGATACGAAAGTGGACCAGGAGCATGGGGGTTTGCGTATCCCTGCCAGTACTATCGTCGAGTCAGTCCACAGATGGATATTGAGATGACCTAAATCCAGATTGCTGCAAATTGATTCGATGATTTCTGCCAATAATACCACCCCACAAAGCTCCAGTCGCGGAAGTGAAATGGTTTTAACTGGAGCCACTCTGGTTTTTGCCAAAAGCAGATTAACCAGTACTTGGTTATCCCTTTCAACGCGCAAATAGACCGCTGCAGCGTATGCTTTCTCGGAAGCATCGCAAAAACCGTGAATTTCTACGTTTTCTGACAGGGAATATGAGACCCATCGGGGTATCCGTATTTTCTCGATTTCATTATAAGTTCCGGTAAAATTTTTCCACCTGTCCAATGTTTAAGGAGATACGGGGTCGTCCCACCCAGTACCCTCTAGCCATATCTTTTGCATAATGATTTTCGCGACTATAATTGTGGGTGCTAGCCAACCTAATGGGTCAAAAAGTTTTGCGATGGTCGACAATATCGCTCTCTTTGTGAGACTTGTATCTTCTTCTATTGGTTTGATAGTGAAATAGAATGTATCGGAATGTGCATTCCACCCATTTCCAAGCGCTTTCACGCTACTGGAATCCTCAAATTCTAGAAACTCTTCGCTCAAAAGATGAGCTTTCGGTATTCCTTCTAATATTTCATTGTTATTTGAAGTCCATTTGCGTAATGGGAAACCAGCTGATTTTAAAACTGTGGATAATTCATCCTTAGCCTCTATTGCGGACTCGATGGAATGCCCCCCTGAAAGGACGTGGTCAACATACATGTTTTTGCGTAAAATATTAGAGGCTGTTGGATGAGAAACTTCTGAATCATCAGCTAGTTGAAGTAAAGTCCTTATTGCCAGATAAGGAGCACAATTAATTCCGAAAGTTACCGTTTTGAGTTCATAAAGATTGATTGGATCGTTTGAGCTTGAGCGGAAAACTATTCGCTGATACTGGGTTTGATTGGAATTTACTAGGATCTGTCGGTACATCTTCTCAATATCGCTATTGAAGACGTATTTGAAAAGTCTCCAGCGAAGAATTAATATGGGAAGATCAGACTGGAGTACAGGACCCGGGAAAAGAACTTCGTTCAGACTGGTACCATTTGAAGAACGTGAAGATGCATTGAAAACCACTCTAACTTTCGTTGTGGTACTTTCCTCTTTAATAACCGCATGATGCGGCAGATAATAATTGTCGACTGCATCGGCCGACTGTAGTGCATTAATTTTTGACATATGCCCCATTGTCTCGTATTCCATAATGACCCTATTGTATTCCTTTTGTAATTCGGGATTTTTCTTGAGTCGTGTCTCGTTTCTGTAGAATTGAGAGCACGCTATCCTTAATTATGGTCCCAGGCTAATGTTTGCTGGGTAATCTGATTTGAAAGGAAGTGAAACGATATATCTTCCATCAGAATTTCGATGCGTTGTGCTTTTGTACAACTCCTCACAGCTTTTCTCTTCGGCAGTGAGGGCTTTTGTTTTCGGGATTTCTTCAATTTCCCAGAAGGAGCTTAGCTGTTTGTCTAAAGCAACTTCACTGAAGAATGATACCCTGTTATGGTTGGTTGGGTTGGCTGCATCGGCACAACCCGTCAGTATCCAACCGAACACTGTCTCTTGGGCCAGTAGAGTATTAAGAATGTTCTTCTTAATACCGCTTTGCGGGTAAATGTCTCCGCCTAAAACAAGATCGACGTGTTCATTTACAAAGAATCTCTTGTCCGCTAGTATAAGATCGGGGAATGCCTGTTGTGTTAGTGCACTGACGTCACTTGTAGGTAGATTGCCAGTTACCTGTGGTAAAACTAACACAACAGCGTCGATTGAAATTAAAGGGTCAACGGTGACCGCAATTGTATCGCACATGCTTCTTTAACTTGCGCAGAAACTGTGTTATTGATGCCCGAAATTTGGGCATGCATTTTCCTACTTGGCAAGTTAATTCTTCGCCTGAGTCTTTCTGTAATGAAAGAGCACTCAGATCCCGAATCTATGAGAGCTCTAGCGGAATAATTAGTACCATTATGATAAATGGATACACGAGCTGTTCCTAGTAAAACGCCTTTACTTGTGTTCGCGAAATTTGCTTTTAGTTGAACCGTTTTAGCCGATTTCTTCTTCTTGGCAGACTCATTACGGATTTGAGCTGATTTTGATGTACCCTGTACGTCATCATTAGAATCTGTGGCCACCGTCGAAGTATCAGTTGTTGCCTTGTTTGTTTGCAAATGCAGGAGGGTATTGTGCCTTGACTGGCAGATGCTGCAGTTGGAGCGACTAGTACACTTCGACACCGAATGCCCCGATGACAGACAATTCAGACAGTATCGGTTGTTTTTGAGAAATGACATTCTTTCGCTTATGGGTAATTTTTTGAATTTGTCGCAAGCGTATATTCGGTGACTAGTGTTTTTACACATTGTGCACCCGCTTTTAGCGACTCGCGCTTGAAAAGACCCAAGCTTTTTATGCGGTGGTTCAGAAGACTGCTTATTGCCTTGTACCTTTGGCGGTTTTGGCTTTGTTCCTCTTAAACCTGAAACCGATTCTAAGGTTTGGAACCTATGTGACAAGAATCTGTCCATATCCACCCATTTGGATGTCTCTGTTTTATTCTCCACTGATTGTTCCCAAAGTGATAGAGTAACATCTGGTAATTTTGTCGAACAGAGATATGTTATAATGGGGTCCCAGTTTGATATGTCAATTTTGTGACTCACTAATGAGGATATACAATTATTTATATCCCGCTGTAATCTCTTTATGGATGTACCGCATTCAGTTTCGACTGTTTGCAGGTTAAAGAGAATCTTTAACTGGGTGTTAACAAGGATTCGTTTATTTTCATATCGGTCGCAGAGATTTTTCCAGGCTACATCAAAGCCTTCGTTTGTCAAGTCGCATTTCTTGACAATATCCCTGGCCTCACCTTGAGTCTTTTGATTCAAGTAATAAAGTTTTTGTATTGGAATAAGACCCTTATTCAGAACATATATGGCTGTGAACATGTCACGAAATGTTGGCCATGATAAATAATCTCCCTTGAATACATCTGTATCACAAGGTGGGAGATGTAGGTTGCGTGGATTGCTCACAATTTCCTTTTCCTTCTCTGCCTTTTCTAGCCTTTCTGCGAGTTCATTAATTTTTGACATGCATTTCACATAGAGACATAGGCTGACTTATTTTTTTTTTTAACTACGGCTAAATCTTTTGGCGGTAGATCATCTGTAGCCATAAATTCGTCATAAGCTTCTATGGCTTTGTCCCACTTCGACTTCAATGTCTCCTGCTGAATTTTCAGCGAGAATTTGGAATGGTCGCTTGTGGGAATGCTGAGGAATTCGATATCGAATTCAATGACATTGTCAGCTAGACTATATGCCTCCATATTGGATGAAAAAGGGTATAGTTAACTATGAACAAACCTTTGAATCTTGCACGGGACTTAGTATATAACTCCAGAAAAAGCACAGAGACAGAATCTGTTTTCTGGTAACCCAAATTATCAAGCACGAAAATGCTGCCCACCGAAATTTCCAAATAAATAAATCTTCACAGAATTTAAAAAATTGCAAGTTTTTTCTTTTATTAACCAACCCTTCAACAGGTTGAAAAAGCGCAAAGCTATGTTTATATATGTATGTGTGGTTATTGCTCGCCACTCAAAAGGGGTATATACGTGTATTTTAAGCGAAAAAAATAACAACGAACGAGACAAAGTGCAACGAGTTTGGCGGCAATTTATAAACCAACAAATTTTTTTTAAATTTCACGTATAAATTTTCAAAAAACTACGAAGAAAGTGATTTTTATTTCAAATAATGCAATTTAGTGTATTACCAGAGTGATTTTTGTTTGTTTTTGTGCAAAAGAAATTCTAAATCGACAAAAAAGTGAACACTGTGAGGTTATAGTCACTGTGCAGTGATGTTGTTGATGTGAAAAGTTAAACCAACGAGAAGTGCAAGTAACGAACAATTTATGTGCTCCTCCAATCCTCTGCAGGGAATATGTGGACTTTTTGGTTTAACTTTCTCACCACTGATTTGTATAGATATATGTGCTCGGTGCACTGAAAACCCTTACGCCGTGTCAAATATTTCTTACCACTGGTGGGGGGTAATATTTGATGGTCAGAAAGGCTATCCACACAAATTGACACTCACTTTAATTTTTTGTATAGATATGTGTGCTCGGTGCACTGAAAAACCCTTACGCCGTGTCAAATATTCCTTACCACTGGTGGGGGGTAATATTTGATGGTCAGAAGGGCTATCTATACAAAATATTTTCACCAACTTTAATTTTATTTTTTCACTGCACAAAAAAAAAATCACTTGCAAAACACTTTGTAATTTTTATAATTATAATAATGTATGTATATATGTATGTGCGCACTGAATTTTAAAACCACTTACTTTTTTCGTTGTAGTTTTTGTTGCGGATTGTAGCTGGTGAAATTAAATAAAAGTGTGATGTTGTTGCTTGCTGTTACCAAAAAATCGTGATGATTGCTTTTTATATATTTGTTGCTGTGAAAATATTGGCATATAAATTCGCTGGGCGTTTGAGGGCAAATTAATGTGCTGGTTGTAGAATTTTGGGTCGCTGGTAAATTCGATTGTAGATCGCTGGATGAATAAAAACGGCTTTGAATGGACCAAATGTTTTGCTCGGATTGCAAACTCAAAAGTTTGACCGACCAAATTTTGCGGGTAAAAGAAAAGAACGAGAAAATGTGGTATTAATTTAAAATATTTAATAAGTATATTCACGAATATACAAGTCACATCAATTCAGCGATTAACTATATATATTTATAGGTTACCTTTGTGAAACAGCTACGGCTCCTGGTGCGTGTGATCTTGATGAATGTTGAATCCAAGTGAACAGTAAGGATTGGAAAATTATTAACATCTAGTTGCTGTCGTGCGGTTTATAAGTTAAACCGTTCGACCAACTCTGTTAACATACCGGCTCTGCGGACGAGTGACCAACCCCTTCCGGCTTACTCGTGGGACCAAAACATGGATAACAACAAGAATACAAACAAACTAATGGAAACAAAAGACGCAGACGAACACATGGACGTACCGACACCCTTGAAGGACACGGACCTGACAGCAACGACAAAAACGACGACTATGACAAACGCGACGACTTCGACAAGCCTCTACAGGCAACCGTTGCCGGAAGCGACGGAGTCTGAAGAGGAGACCCTTCTCGCCTCCAGTCAGGAGACGATTATGAGTGCTTGCGGTGGTACCAACCATAGTACGCCGAAAGCACAAGCAGCTACAACAGCACCAAAAATCCAGTTGGGTACCAACCAAAGTACCCTAGGACCAACTTCCGACCCCAAGGCGGCTGGCGGCGCCAACCAAAGTGCACCTGCGGCCAAGGGTAGGAAGAAAAAGAAAACAGAAGGCGCTGTTTATGCTTGGAAAAATTAAAAACGGCGAGGCAGCCTCCGGTACCAAAGACGCCGAATACTACAAAACTGTGGTGGAGGAGTACGAGAACTTCCAAAAGAAGAATCCGGCCCCTCCACGCAAGCAGGACGCTTCTCAAAAGAGAAACCGTTCCAACCAAGACAGCCAAGAAGCGGAACCGAAGAAGCCCAAACGGGCGGAAACGGTCCACACTAAAGCCAGACACTATAATGAGGGTGCCAGGGATAACTTGAATGTGGCTATTGTGGATGTAAACAGTAGGTCGCCGGCAGCAGTTCAGCATAACTGGGTGGAGATTGAGGTCAGGCTATCAAAGCTGGCCATGAGCATTTGCGCGACAACCCGACCAGTCCCCTCCCAGTGGCCGCGGGCGCGCATTTGGCTACCACCTATTGAGGACTCGGGGGAGGAATTGTTGTCGCCATTGCAGACTGGCAGCTCATTAAAGAGGAAGAGCCGTCGAAGACCAGCAAACCATTTCTGGTCGCAATATGCGAAGAGTCCTTGGAGGCTCTGGCGAAGGCGGACCACAAGGTAGCCTTTGCCATTCGCGTGGCCAAGGTTAAGGTCTTCCGCGGCGACACCACCCCAGACGAGGACGACCCTGAGGAAGTAGACGATGCAGGTCAGCTGCTGCAGGGTGTCCACATCCAAGATGGGGAGCACAACCAACAACAACAATAAATGCGTCCAGATTAATCTGCAGCACTCAATAAGTGCTACGGATAATCTGAAGGTCCTTCTAGCACAGGAGGAAGTAGACATCAGCTTCATACAAGAACTCTGGATCAATAAAGAGAGGATCATGGGGTTAAACATCAGCACTCATAATCTGTTCTACAAAACAGATGTTGGTAAGCCAAGATCATGCATTTTAATCAAAAAAAGTATAAAGGCTTTCCTATGTTCAAATTACAGTACATCAGACGTAACGGTGGTAAAGTTGGAAGGTGACGATATGCAGCCGGTCTTCGTCATTTCAGCCTACATGGCTCACGACAGGCCGGCCCCACCTACCGAACTCAAACACTTCCTGGATCACAACAAAAACCAAAACGTCGTTATCGGCAGCGACGCAAATGCAAGACACTCTATGTGGGGCAGTACTTCAATCAACGATAGAGGTGAGTCCCTTTTACACTATATTCATAACTCGAACCTGAGCATATGCAATAGGGGTTCTAAGCCAACTTTCTTTTTCCCTAGTTCGGATAGATTCCAGGGCTGGGAGGAGGTCCTCGATCTTACCCTGTCTTCGGATAATGGTTCAGCGCTGGTAAGTAACTGGGAGGTTTCATTCAAAGCCACCCTATCTGACTATCGCTTGATATTCTTCGACAGAGGGTATGGTCCGGGTCGGCCTCTTCGGTACCGGAACCCACGAAGAACTAGATGGGACAAATTCGTCAAACTCTCCGAGAAATCCTTAACGCTAAGTGAGCCCTACCCTGACATCACCAGCCCGCAAGAGCTGGATGATGCAGTAGACAAACTGAAGCATACTCTAGCAATATCGTATAACAAATCTACCCCTGTCAGCATTCTTAAGAAGAAATCTCCTCCGTGGTGGAACGGTGAGCATAGGAATCTGAGAACAGGAGTAAGAAAAACATTCAACGTATGTTACGATACCAAAGATTGACTGCGATATAGGGAAACGCTCAAAACCTACAAGAAAGCAGTAAGGAAGGCGAAGGTTCAATCCTGGCAAACCTTCTGCTCTACAATAGAAAACACCCGGGAAGCCTCCTGGGCCTCCTGAGCAAGATTCTGTCCAAAGAGCACGTAAATAATCTTTTCGTGAGAAAGGAAGATGGTTCTTGGGCGGACTCAGCGGAGGGATCCCTAGTAACCCTAATGAATAAACACTTCCCTGCCAGCGACCACACGCCAGTACTTGTACCCCAGGGTGGTGTCTCCGAGCCCCCCGAGGAATTACTGGCAATGTTGTTGGACAGGGAAAAGATTAGACACGCAATTAACAGCTTCTCCCCATACAAATCTCCTGGACCCGACGGCGTCACTCCAGTGATGCTTCAGAAGCTAGGAGATAAAATGGTCCGCTGGTTGGCCAGGGTATTCAGGGCGAGTATCACTCTGACCTACATCCCGCGGAGCTGGAGGAGAGTTCACGTCATATTCCTCCCCAAAACGGGTAGGCGTTCGCATGAAAATGCCAACGACTACAGACCCATAAGCCTCACATCCTTCATGTTGAAGACTCTGGAACGACTTCTGGATCTCCACATAAGATCAGTAATAACTGGGCCTATCCTTTCCGTTGCGCAACATGCGTACATGAAAGGCAAGTCAACGGAGACTGCGCTTCACGAAATCATAGGCACAGTTGAAAGATCGCTCCACTACAAACAATACAATTTGGCAGCCTTCTAAGATATAGAAGGGGCGTTCAACAACATAGAAACAGGCGCAATTGTCAAATCCCTCCAAAAGGCTGGAATAGACAGCATTATTTGTGGATGGACGCAATCGATGCTAGAGAACAGACAGATAGAAGCGAACATGGGATCAGCCACAATAACTAGAACAGTGAGCAGGGGTACACCTCAGGGAGGTGTTCTCTCTCCACTACTGTGGGTGGTCGCACTGAACGATATACTTCTCGAGCTAAACAAAAACGGGGTTAAGGTAGTGGCATATGCTGACGACGTTGCTATTGCAGTATCGGGACCGTTCCCCTCAACGCTTAGCGAAATCTTGGAAAGGGCACTCCGGAAGCTACAGGCCTGGACCTCTGCTAGTGGTCTAGGCATCAACCCGAGTAAAACGGAACTAGTACTGTCTAGCAACAAAACCAAGATCCCTCAATTCCGTCTACCCTCGCTTAACGGCACTGAACTATCACTCTCCCAGAGTGTAAAATACCTCGGTGTCGAAATAGATAGCAAACTCAACTGGAAACTGAACGTTGAGAAAAGAATAAACAAAGCATACATTGCCTACTACTCCTGCAAAAGAATAGTAAGCAAGAACTGGGGTCTAAAACCAAAACTGATGATGTGGCTCTACACTGCAGTCATAAGACCCATACTATCGTATGGGGCGTTAATTTGGTGGCCGGCCCTAGACAAGCAGTACAACATCAATAACCTAAACAAGATACAACGAGCGGCATTCGGAGGCGTAACGGGCGCACTTAGATCCTGCCCGACTGACGCACTCAACATCATCTTAAACCAATTACCGCTAGACATGCACATTCGTGTAATGGCCACAGGAGCGGCACTAAGGCTTACGGAGTCCGAGTGCTGGACTGCGAAACAGTATGGCCACAGCGGCATCCTAAACAGGTTCTCAAACGAAGACCTATCATCAGACTACCTCCAACCCTCCCTAAAATTCGACAAAAACTATGAAGTGCACTTCCCGTCAAGAGGCGAATGGAGAGATGGTAGCGCTTGTAAGCAGGGGATAATCTCTGTATTCACGGACGGGTCCAAAATGGACTGTGGCGTGGGAGCAGGGGTCTATTCTGAGCAATTGCAAGTCGCTCAGTCCTACCGTCTCCCGGACTCGGCCAGCATCTTCCAAGCAGAAGTAGTTGGTATCGAGAAAGCCTGTGGATACCTAATAGGAGAGTCAATTGAAGTGAGGGAGGTGCGCATATACACAGACAGTCAAGCGGCGCTTATGGCGCTCGACTCGCCGATCACTTCCTCTAAGGCCGTCAGCAACTCCAAAGGGTCGCTTAGGGCAGCGGCAAACTCCGCGAAAATCACACTTGTCTGGGTTCCGGGTCACAGGAACATTGTGGGCAATGAGAAAGCGGATGTACTGGCAAAGACAGGGGCTTCAGCAGACAACTTAGATGTAGTTAGTGTGCGTCGCCCACTCACAGCAATCAAAAGTGACATAAACAACAAATACAAGGCCATGGCCATTCGTAGGTGGCACTCCTCGGATAGCTGTAGGATTGTCAAACAAACCTGGCCTGAATACAACAAAAGTAGAACCGAGAGCCTGCTATGCAGATCTAGGAAGGAGATTTTCAGAATAACAGCCACCATAACAGGACACTGGCCACTGGGCCAACACGCGGAAAGAATTGGGCTACCATTCAACGAGGTGTGTAGAAGTTGCGGCCTAGATGGCTGTAAAGAAACTGTTACTCACTTCCTCTGCGAGTGTCCTGCCCTGGCCAATATAAGACACAAGACCTTAGGTCGGTTTGTTCTAACTGACCTGAAGGATGTATCTAAGTGCTCCATAGTTGACATAAACAAATTTATAGGTCTCACCAAATGGTTTGACCATAATCCATCTAGTCGTAGAAAACAAACTGTAATTGGTTTCACAGTTTAGTGCATCAAAATGGCGCCCAGCGCGCTACTTGGGTCCGGTCCTTCTGACCGGGCGGCACGGCAACCAACCAACCAACCAAATGAAAGGTATATACGAGGGCGCCCTTATAAGTTTAAACAGTATGAATACACCACAAAATGTATAGTCGAAGAACTATAATGTTGCTGAGTAGTTTGGCATTGACTGGTTTAAAACTAATCAGAAATGAACTTATATGAATACACAACAAAATGTAAAGTCAATGAACTAGAATTTTCGCTGAGTAGTTTGACATAGAAGACAAGCAAAAGAATAGCCACCCGGTGCTACTGCTCATAAATAACGAGGAATAACGGGAACTCGAAAAGAGGGGAAGCAAATTAGTCTATGGCGCCAGGCACGCCAGAGTAAAAGTTTTAACAGCTGCAGTAGCACCGGATAACAATCTGGAGAAGGTCGACGATGCCAATAAGCTCTTAGAGGAGCATAGGCTGGCAGCATCAGCCGGGGCTGATGCATCGTCGAACCCCGACAGTCAAGCAGGTGCGTCCCCCCGGTCCGATGATTAGGGTGGCGCAGATTAACCTGCAGCATGCCAGATGCGCCTTTGATAATCTGCTGGTTCTCCTAAGGGAAGAAAACATTGACGTCTGCTTGGTGCAGGAGCCTTGGGTATGGCGCTCCAAGGTCAGGGGCCTAAGTACCAGAGGCTACAACATATTTTACACACTAGGAGAAGGTAAACCGAGCGCATGCATCCTCGTTAGGGATACTATTAATGCTTTATTTTTACCTAATTTCAGCACATTCGTTTTGGCAGTGGTCAGGATTGAGTCAAGGGGCGGACGCAGGTTAACGGTCGCCTCTGCGTACATGGCTCATGATCGGCCGGCACCTCCCGAGGAGGTACAGCTGCTCACCAAATAGAAAAACGAGAGGATCCTGATGGGCTGCGACGCCAACGCAAGGCATGCGTTATGGGGGAGCAGCGAAATAAACGAACGGGGTGAGTCTCTTTTTGAATTTCTATTAGCAAACAAATTATGTATATGTTTATTGTATATTGTTTTTCCGGGGTCAGTAAACTTCGCCGGGTGGGAAGAAGTCCTACGATAGCATCTGACTCCCAGGAACCTTCGATAAGGAACTGGGAGGTTTCGCAAAAGACCTCCATGTCGGATCATCGAATGATCCTTTTTGATATAGACTGGGAGGGAGAGATAAAACAACCGCACAGAAATCCTAAACGAACCTCGTGGGGTCTATTTGAAAAGATAGTCAGTGATAGGCTCAGTAGGAAGAAGACACCGATACAATCGACAGAAACTCTAGACGATCGAGTTCGGTCTCTGGAAAAAAGTTTCCAGGTTGCCTATAAGGCTTCCTGCCCAATAACTAGAAGCAAGAAGACCTTCCCCCCGTGGTGGGACAAAAATCTTAGCGAACTAAGATCAAAGATGAGGAAGGTCTTTAATGATTGCTATGCCAAGAAAGACTTCCAGGAGAACAGGAACGCCCGGAGGGAATTTAAAAAAGCCGTACGTGTTGCAACGGCAAAGTCCTCGCAGGAGCATTGCGAATCTATCGAGTCCACGAAGGAGTCAGCAAGGCTCGGGAAAATACTCGCCAGGGAACACTCCAAAAAAACCTTTGTGAAGCGCGCTGATGCAACAATGGGCTGGATCATCAGCGGAAACCTTAGATATCCTGATTGAGGCTCACTTCCCTGACGACCCTGGAGGGACGGAGCAAGGGGGAGAAAAGGCGCAACGGGAGGCACCTAGTGAGCTGATAAGCAAACTCTTAGCAGAAGACAAAATTGCCTGGGTAATAAATAGCTTCTCACCATTTAAGTCACCGGGAGTAGATGGTATACTCCCTATCATGCTGCAGAAGACTCAGATACCTCTGGTTAAGGAGATAAAGGAGATCTATGCGGCCTGCATTTCCTTTAATCACATTCCGGACATATGGAGGAAAACAAGGGTGGTTTTCATTCCAAAGTCAGGAAGAAGAGGGCACGAGGTGACCAAAGATTTTCGGCCAATAAGTCTCACTTCCTTCGTGCTAAAAACGTTTGAGAGGCTGCTGGACATACACATACGGGAACTCCTGGAGGGGTCCCCTCAGCAATATCAACAGCGCTTGTTGGGGTAGGGGTGGAATAACCAATACGGAACTGCATCTCATCCCTACTTCTCAATCGTGAAATATCAGCAGAGATGGGGGGAGCAAAAGTTAGCAAACAGATTTGTAGAGGAACACCACAGGGGGGAGGGGGTCCTTTCGCCTCTGTTATGGCTCCTTACTATGAACGATATACTATTAAAACTCAGTACTAATGGAGTAAACGTTGAGGTTGCCGACGACTTGGCGATCCTTGTTTCGGGTCCCTTCCCTTCCGTGATTAGCGAGATCATAGAGAGAACGTTGGCAAAGCTAAGTAGGTGGGCACAAGAGTGTGGCCTAGGGCTAAATCCGGACAAAACGGAGCTTCTTCTCTTCACGAGGAAGTATAAGCCACCTACGTTCGAACTACCGGTGCTGAATGGCCAGCAGATAACTCTATCTACCAGAACCAAATACTTTGGGCTGATAATTGATAGCAAATTAAATTGGAAGGAGTGCATCGAGGAGTGGGTGTGGACATGTATCGCCTTCTACGCTTGCAAATCGATGTTTGGTAAGAAATGGGGTCTAAGGCCGAAGATGGTGCTGTGGTTGTACGAGGCGGTGGTCCGGCCTGTGCTGACCTACGGCTCGGTGGTGTGGTGGGAGGCTCTTCGTAAGAACTACAATCTCGCCAAGCTGCAGAGGGTACAGCGCAACGCGTGCGTTGGCACTACCGGGGCCTTGCGCACCTGCCTGCACTGGGAGCACTTCTCCTCACTGCTAAATTGCGAGGGAGACGTCGAACCGGATACCCCAATCCCTGACGATGGAAAAGTCGTCCCAACACCTGAGTATTATGAAGTGAGTACATATTATTATTATAAGGTCAGACGAGTACATGCCTCCAGATTGGAATATAAGTGTGCTCTTCCCAATACATAAGAAAGGCGATCCCGCAAACCGCACCAACTACCGCGTAATCAGTCTTATTAATATCGCATATATTATTATTATAAGGCCTTATTACACCGCGACCATTAGTACGATCTACTGTGTGACCTATCAGCTTATTGCTGTATGCGGAGGCTCTTTGTAAATTTGACCACCTCCTCAGGTTTTTTATTCCATATCACGAACGGATTGAGAGTGACACCACCTAGGTAGCAAACTCTCTTTCTTGCTAACGCAATGCATTCGCAGAGTATGTGAACCGGCGTTTCATCGTCCAGTTCGCAAAACCGACAAATTGTTGTATCTGACAGATTCAATTTACTCTTTGCGATGGTTCTATAAAGAGTTTGGCCTGCCTCTGTCCTAGGCTGCTAAGCCAATGCTGCCTAAACTATTTGTCTTCAGTTGCTTATGGTCTCATTTACGTGGGCCTTGGTGAGCCCACAGAAGCGTTCCGGACCATAAAATGCTGTTAGAGTACCTTTTTTAGCAAGATGGTCCGCTTTTTCGTTGCCGTCATGTCCTTCATGCCCTGGGAACCAACCTACCAACACTTTGTTTTTGGCCCCCAGACCATTAAGGACTGTGACGCACTCATAAACAAGCTTGGAAGTTATTATGTACGACTGCAAGGCACGTAGGGCGGCCTGACTGTCCGACAAAATGTAAATTCGCTTAGAGGATAGTCCTCTTCGGAGGCATTCTCTGCCACAGATTTCTATTGCATGGATTTCCGCTTGGAAAATAGTGGGGTAGCTACCCATTGGTATTGGTTTTGTTTTATTTTTGTTCCATAGATACCAGCTTCCGTTTTACCATATTTCAGCTTCGATCTGACCTGAGCGTAGGAGTTGTGTCATCATTTAATTGCAATATAGGATCGTTTATGAACCCATACCTGTGTCAAAGACTCTGCTAACTTCGGTTACAGTACGGTGACCATCCGTTCTGTTTTTGGCAGAACAGTTCTGTTTTTAAGGAGCTTGTTCTGCGTATTTTTTTTTCTTAGGAAAATAACAGAAATGTTCTGTTTTTAAGCAAATGTTCTGTTTTTGTTCTGCTTTTTTGTGCCGGCAACCTTTCTTTAACAAATGTAATGAGTAGCTCTGTAAAGTTAGTTTGCTCAATAATTTCAAAACTTTATGAAAAATTTAAAGGGTAAAGCCATGTGAAGTGTGCACATTTTGAAAACTATCATTTCATTGGATAGTGGGCCAGACTCAAATCTCGTGCTAAAAATATTTCGTCAAAATTCGTGTCTTTGTTAATGTTATTGGAGGTTGAACTTTTGATAATTTTCTGATCAGATAATATTGAAAAATTATTTTCTCATAAACTACTGCAGATAAATCAATGAATTTTTTTTACTTACAGATAATTGTTTTTACCATATTATAAATAATTTTATGCGATCTTATCGTTTAAACAATTATACTTTAAATCATTTTTTTTAAACAAATATTTTTTTTTTTTCGTTCTACACGCTCCAAAAAATTTCAAAATATGTAAAATAACGCGTAAAACAGTCACCTTTAATAATAAAAAAAAAAATTTTATCCATTTATACCATTCCAAAGATTTTGCAATTTTTGTCACCCCTTGCGACCAAATTGTTAAAATAATGATGTTTTAAAAATATATTTTTCAACAAATATCACTTTTTTTCGTTCTGTAAAAAGTTTATAGCCGGGTAGCGAAATTTTTACGTGAAGGCAATACCAAGCCGTAAATAAAAAGAGTTCTGTTTTTTCCAAAAAAATTTATGGTCACCGTAGGTTACAGAGACTCTGCCAGTCGCTGTTGCTACAACTGTCACTGGCACCATCCCAAAAACAGCTCTTGTTCTACCTGCCCCTCTGCCTTCAACTTCGCGTATAGCGACTTTGCCAGCCTCTGTCGTCACAACTAAAACTACTAATGTTTTAGCTGTCCCCCGTCCAACAGCGGCTCAGTCCAGACTTGTTTCAAATGGTCAATCCGTCCCCAGGCAAGTGACTGCCGTACCACCTCGTAGGACCACTTTTGTAACAAGGCTACATAATTCGTTGGATGAGACTGATATTATGAATTATGTTTGCTATTGTACCTAGCAGGAGCATCAATGTTTATAAGTACAACGGTAATTTTTGACTCTTCCCTTGTCGTTAATTATCAAAATGTTCGTGGTTTACGATCTAAATTGGTTCCCTTCCATCTTGATAGCTTTACTTTTACTGCACACGTATTAGCTTTTACGGAGACCTGGTTAAAGAAAGATAATTTTAATTCTGAGGTTTTCTCAAGTAAATATGTTGTTTACCGGAGCGACCGAAACTCCTGGGCTGGTGGTGTTCTTATTGCCGTGGACTCAAGTCTATCATCCGAGTTGACATTATTGAACAGCGATACTAATATTGAATTGATAGCAGTAAGGATCTCTCTTGGTACTTTTAACGTATATGTTTGTTGTTCATATATACCGCCTCGTTCAGATGTGCATGTTTATGCTAGTCATAGCACGGCTATTTGCAATTTGTATTCTCAGGTGCGAGATAACGATCGTCTAGTTGTTGTTTGTGATTTTAATTTGCCTTCAGTAAGTTGGGCTAATATTAGTGGTTCGAGCCATCTGACTTGCTGGATACATCTCTTTTACAGATAAATAACGTACCAAATAGTAAAAATAAAATGCTTGATTTAGTGTTTGTGGATGCTTCGGTGGGTACTGCCATCTCGCGAATTCCACCATTATAACTTCCCGAAGACCCTCTACACCCTACACTCGAGGTTGCGCTTGATGTCATCCATCATCATCCAGCTAAAATTAATGAACGAACCCGTTCTAGATGCTTCTATAGTGCGGACTTCACTAAGACCGGTTAATACCCCTATCAATATGCAGATTTCCCTCCTAGTTAGGGCATAAATGCGTCTAGACCTTTTAAGATCCCATTTTGGCCAGGTTTGTTTCGATATCCGACACCCTGGGGATTGCAGCCATCTTTCGTTGGCTTGACGGAGTGTGTGCTCCTTCAGCATTAGTTTGCATGTGGCAAACGGCATACCTAAGCGCTCTTTATCCTGAAGAACCTGCTTGGTCGTGCCCTGCCTGGCAAGCTCGTCTGCCTTACAGTTTCCCTCAATGTCCCTATGTCCCGGGACCCATATGAGGTTTACGCGGTTCTGTTGGGCCATCTCCTGAAGAGATCGACGACAGCTGAGCGTCAGTTCAGAGTTGAACGTGTATGAGCAAAGGGATTTGATGGCCGCTTGGCTATCGCTGAAAATAACACGATAACACGTTTGCTTAACCAGGCCGCGGCGTCTAAGATTGCCGAGACTTCCGCCTGGAAGACGCTACAATGATCAGGTAGTCTGAAGGAGAGCTCAAGGTCCAAATCCCTTGAATAAACCCCTCCTCCAACTCTGCCGTCCAACTTCGAGCCGTCGGTGTATATGGAAGTGCCACTATTTGTTTCGGGACACCAATCCGTCCTCTCCCAGTCTTCTCTGCTGGGAATGTTTATTTTGAAACAGTTATCGCCGACTGTAGTGGTCGCACAACGATCTTTGCTTAGAGGGAGAAAGCTGTAAGATTCCAGAATACTGGAGTGTCCAATAGTACCCGCACCCCAACTGGAGGTTTCTCTTAGGCGCAGAGCTGATGCCGCTGCTGACCGAAACCCTTCCAGATCAAGTGGCAAAATGCCCAGAATGACCTGGAGGGCTTGTTGTTGTTGTTGTAGCGAGGTGTAGCCCTGCCTAAATGTCAGACAGGGTCACCCCGAGTGTATTGCTCTTGGCCGGGTCGATATAAGAAAACGGCCCGGGTCATTTCGGCACGATGGGTACAGCACAAGTACTGTTACCGTTCTCGTAGAACCGGCAATACAAGAAACTAGCCGTGTAGGCTACGTAGGTCATTTAGCGTTACCCAGGGTGTACCAACGGGGAGGCGACCTACTTTTACACCCCTTCGTTGGGCGTTGTCCTTAGCGCACCGCTTATACAGATCATATTGGATCTATGGACTTTCCGCAACAGATTCAGGTATGTTGCCTTGCTCAGCGCAGGCCACCATACGACGACTCCATATAGCATGATTGGACGAATGATGGCCGTGTAGATCCAACTGCATACTCTAGGGCTGAGCCCTCATTTTTTGCCAATGGCTCTTTTGCATGTGTAAAGAGCGATGCAAGCTTTCTTCTGGCGCTGAAGAACATTCTCCTTCCAATTCAGTTTCCTGTCCAGAACTATGCCTAGAAACTTGGCCTTACCGACAAGCCCAGGCGCGTGCCATCTAGTTCTGGTAGGCTTAGTGGCGGTATTTTGTACCGGTTGGTGAAGAGGACAAGTTCCACTTTCCCCGGGTTGATACTAAGTCCGCAGCGAGAGGACCACGTCGAAACTTCTCGCAGTGCTACTTGCATCAGGTCACACAGAGTTAAATCGTCTGCGTATGCCACTATCTTACGGCCCCCCCCCCCCCCCAGCTTGTGTCACGTAGCAACGAGTTGACTGTGAGGTTCCATAAAAGCGGGGAAAGAACACCACCCTGAGGTGTTCCCCTTGTGAAATAGCGTGATAACTCAACCGTACCAAGTGAAGAAGCTATTTTCCTTCCCATTAAAAGTTGGTCAATTAAACCAGTTAGAGGTCTATCTACGCCCAGATTAGTTAGAGCGGAGTTGATAGCCTCCGGGCTTATATTGTTGAAAGCCCCCTCAATGTCTAGGAAGGCCACGAGACAGTAGTCCTTTTCACACAGCGATTTCTCAATGACAGATACTAGGCTGTGCAGAGCGGTTTCTGTTGATTTACCCTTGGTGTATGCATGCTGATAGCTAGAGATTAGGTTGCTATCAATAGTCGTTGAGAGGTAGTCGCTTAGTATCCTCTCAAAGGTATTGGTATAGGGATAAACACTACCGTGGCGCTTCTCCAGGTGGCAGGCTGTGAAGAGAAATACCAGCCATTTAGCTGATGTCTCCAACGTGTTTATAAGTTGCGCGGGGATAATCCCGTCCGGCCCGGCAGCCTTATACGGTTCAAAGCTCTTAACTGCCCACCTTACCCTTTCCTCAGTGATGGGTATTTTTACTGCTAGGTTTGTTGCAGGTACTAGTGGTGCGTCATGCAGATTCCCCGGAAAATGTGTATTCAAGAGCAGCTCAAGGGTTTCCTCTTCCGTGCTGGTCCAGGATCCGTCAGTTTTTCGCAAATAGCTGATGGCTGTTTGACTTTTCGAGAGGACTCGTCTAAGTCTCGCTGTGTCGTCGACCTTTTCGACGCCAGTGCAGAAATTTCTCCACGAAGTTCTCTTCGCCTGTCTCAGAGCTTTTTTGTAGGCCCTAAGTTTAGCTTTGTATTCGTGCCAATGAGGCTCAGAGCCGAGGCTCTTGGCCTTGTTAAATTGTTTCCGGCATGATTTGCGGAACGAGTCCAAATCGTAGGACCACCAATGTGGCCTGTGTTTACCCCGTGGTTTTGGCACTGGACAAGCCTGTCCTAGAGCATTTGAGAGCGCCGATGTAAATGTAGTAACAAGATCCTCCAGCTCCTCTACTGATGAGGGGGCTTGTGAGGGCAGTACTAGGAGGTCTTTTCTAATATTTCATTGTGTAACTGCCAATTTGTGTTACGTGGATTGCGCTTCATGATTGGTTGTTCTACAATAAAGTCTAAAACCATTTCTATGTAACGGTGGTCGGAGAATGAATGTTCTTCCAGAACCCGCCATTTTCTGACCCACCCATAAGCGCCTTCACTACAGATAGTGAGGTCTATGACCTCCCTACGGGTCTTAGTGATAAAAGTGGCTCATTACCCACGTTGCAAATTACCAGGTTGGTTGTTAAGAGGAAATCAAACACAGACTCGCCCCTGGCATTGATATCGGAACTCCCCCATTGGACATGGTGAGCATTAGCGTCCGCTCCAATAATAAGATTACCCGTGCAGAAATTTGACACCAGGTCTTTCATCTCCGTTTGTGGTGGGGGTTCTTCGGCGTCGTAGGGCATATAGACCGACGCCACCGTCAGGCGGGTGCTGTCGACCGTTAGACTGATAGCGGTAATATCACCATTGGAGTAGTTAGGTAGGAGAAAGGAGTTCAACTCAGACTTGACCAAAATACACGTTCGGACTTTTCTCTCCTCGCTGGCTCGAATGAGCTTGAAGCCCTTAGTCCCCAATCCGCAGATTCTCGAGCTATTGACCCAGGGTTCTTGGATGAGTACCACATCCACGTCGCCTTTAGAAAGACGACTACTTAAAGCAGCCGAAGCCACTTTAGATTTGTGCAGATTAATTTGAAGCACCACCAACATGATAGCGCACAGACTTCCCTGCCGCCCCCATGTCGTCGAGGTTTGCCCCATCCCGGAGGTTGCCTATCAACGACGAGTTGTTCCGATTAACTGCCCGATATGGCGTTGCAGGAGTCCTGCTGCCTGTAGCGTTAGATGTTAATAGCTCAGCGTTGGCTGCTACCACCGTGACGTCGAGGACTTCCTCGTCCTGTAGGCTGTCCTCCATCTCCGAGTTGTTCACAGCAATATCGGCAAGGGACGTGGCGGATAACATGCTTTCCGCATCGGAATCCTCCGCTTGCTCTTCTGGTAATTCGTTTTCCGGTTCCCCCGGAGCAGCCGAGAAAGCAGCGCGCTGAGCATCACGTGGATAACGATCTGGCCTACGCTGTAGTGTACTAGGCCATTGCACCTTTTGAGGGGCTCGATTGACTCTTTATTCATGGTGAACACCACCTGTCTGTCGGGCCCCACCGCATCCCCGACCAGATTGACACTCCAGTCATGCGTTGGGAGGGACGGATTCATTAGCCGTAGCATCCCGAGAATTCTGTCGGGTTCGTCAGGGATGGCCGGAATCCACGCCCTTGCCCTTGGACGAGCTGGAATGTCCTTCCAGTCGACGACCTCTATCTTTGCGCCCTTGTAGACTTCACCCAGTTTAGCAGCTGCTGCCTTATACAGTGCTACGGTTTTTGCATCCTCGCATGCGAGTAATTTGATCTGACCCTAGTGCCAGCCCGCATCCGTTACTCGCGCCGAACTACCCGGAAACTCCGGAGCAACGTTGAGAAGAATGTTGCCGAGTTCATTTCGCACGTAACACCACCGGTCCTTGGGGATGGCCAGACGGTCATTGCCTCGGTCAAGGACGCCTATAAGGATCCTGTCCTTGGTTACCTCAGCAAAGCTTAGTTTGCCCGCTCCAGAGGTATTCTGATGCCGCTTGGGAGGGGGATTTAACTCCAGGTCCGATCTCTGGCGCTTGAAAGGGTTAACTTTTAACCTCTTTGGCATGTAAGATTTTTGGAAATCCGGTATCACAGCTTTCGCTAGCTCTACCGATTTACTGGAATTCGGCGACAGCGACTCCTGCGGTACCCCTTCATACCTCTTCAGGATCTTTGCAGCCAATATTTTCTCGTGGTATGTGAAGCGGCGGGGAGATGTCTCCCGGGAGTGCGGACCCGTAGTTGCCATCGCGGTCGCTCCCCTTGCCGAAATCTCAGTTGCAGCTTCCTTCCCCTTCGAAACTCCGAGGCCAGGTCGTGAGACCGCCGCCACAGACGTAAAGATACTGGTTTTCATATCAGAGGTTGATGGGAGTTTAGCATCCGCCGTTGTCCGCTTAGCTGCGTTGGCAACCCCACTGGTGCTAGCTCCCATCAAGTCAATCTTACTCGATAGAGGGTTGGTTGACCGACTCGTAGTTGCCATCGCTGTCGATCCCCCCTTGATTGTGGAACGGAGGTTGTCCTCCGGCGTTGTTGTTGCTTTCTCGCCTGCTCCTCCATAGCTCTCCTTTGCTGAGGAGTGAAATTTGGCTTTGTTTGTTTTTTGGGTTTTTCGTTTTTATTTGCGTTATTTGAGTTCATCTTGTTCGTACGACCCATCGCCGGACAAGGCCAGCTTAGGGTCAAGGGAAGAGTAGGGGAAAATGTGTCATCCGCCGCGCGGCAGAGCCCCGTACCGCGGTAAGGCCATGCTTACTCTCTGAGGCGACCCTGTATCAGAGAGGCTCCATTCAAATACAGCCACGATTTGCCTCCCGGCTGCAAACGTCCAATGGGCACGTGGTCGCATAACAACCTGGATTGGGAGGGGGAAGATCTTTGTCGTCGCGCCAGAGGGGCTAGGCTGCTCTCGTGATGAAGTGCCGTACGGAGCTATGATCACAAGGGCAGCGTAGCCCTGTGGCTATCGACTTAAGCCCTCGTACCGCGGCAAGGTATCCACCCTTCACGAGGGCTTCTAGCATTGAAGCCGAACTTTTCTCCGGGGCCTGATGGCGTTCCCAGCTGCGTACTAAAGTATTGTGCTGCAAATTTATCTTGGCCGATTTTAAAATTATTTGAATTATCTCTTGAGTCTGCGTCGTTCCCATCAAAATGGAAATCATCTTTTATTATACCCTTGCATAAAAAAGGTAGTAGATCAAATGTCGAGAACTGCAGGAGTATAGCTAAACTTTCAGCTATTCCTAAGACATTTGAAAAGATCATTACAAGCCAACTCCAATATCAGTGCACTTCATTATTATCTTCTTCTCAGCATGGTTTCATACGTCAAAGATCATCCACCACCAACTTGCTTGAGTTTGCCTCCCTAGTAATAGACGGATTTATGAAGAAAAAGCAAACTAATGTCATCTATACTGACTTCAGTAAGGCATTTGACTCTGTTAAACATGAGTCGATTGTGGTATTTTCCGGGGTGCCTCAGGGTAGCCATTTAGGCCCATTGCTTTTTTCTCTGTTTATTAACGACTTACCTCAGATTATCTTACATTCCAGAACCCTGATGTATGCGGACGACGTAAAGCTCTGCTTTTCGTATTGTCAGACTGACACGGCCTCCTTGAGTCTCTTTCAGGCTGATTTGGACTCTTTTCAATTATGGTGTTCAAGAAATTTACTTGATTTAACTCTTTTCGTCACGGTGGTTACTGTAGCTAACCACCTTTTCTAGCTTCCGTGAAACTTTTTTTATGTACCGTTTAACGTAAACATTTTAACTGTTCCCTTTTTAAGTGCATATAATAAAATTGTAACAATTCGATGTCTGATATTCAAGAAAAACTTATAGAAAAGGTAATTTTTAAGCCAATAGAATCCAAATCAAGAGTTTTTAGAACTTTATTTCTCTCGGTCCGTGTGTTTGTGCGCGCATAATTGAAGAACTGCGTAATGGAACTGAATGCCTTTTTTGCTATTGCATTACAAGACATCTAACTTAAGATTTAAGGTATCCCATATTTCGATAACTCTTCGGGTTCGACTAATATGAGGACCTCGATTAGTAAACTTACCACCTCATATCTCAAAAACTATATGAGTTATGTTTGTCCGGGAAAGCCCACGTATCTCTGGATAGCCACTGAACACCCGTTCGGTGGTGAACTAAAGTGAGAATTCGACAACCTGACAAGGCCACTCCGACATAATCGGTTTAAGGGCTTGCCAGGGGACTTCATCAGCAGCGTCTGTCACCATGAGGATGCGGCCGACCGAGGACAAGGACGACGTGGAAAAAGATGCATTCTACGCAAAATTAGAAGAAACTTATGAGCGCTGCCCCCGTCATGATATCAAAGTCGTGCTTGGCGACTTTAACGCCAGGGTGGGCAAAGAGGGTGTATTTGGCCCCACTGTCGGAAAGTTCAGCCTCCATGAAGAGACTTCGCCAAATGGATACAGGCTGATCGACGTCGCCGGTGCACGAAATATGGTCGTAGCCAGCACCAGGTTCAAGCATGAAAAGATCCATCAAGCAACATGGCTATCGCCAGATCGGAAAACACGCAATCAGATCGATCACTTTGTGATAGACAGACGGCATGCTTCCAGTGTTATGGACGTACGTACGATGTGGGGTCCAAACATCGACTCTGATCACTACTTGGTAGCAGCCAAGATTCGTACTCGCCTAAGTACAACGAAAGAGGCACCACAAAATACGCAAGGAAAGCTGGACGTCGCGAAGCTGCAGTCACAAAAGACAGCCAAAGATTTCGCAGAACGACTCGCGCACCTGCTCTCTGAGAGCACAATTCAACCCAGCGGAGTGCACGAGCAGTGGGAGCATATCTCCGGATCACATCGTACCGCAGCCGAAGAAGTAATTGGATTCCGGCAAAAGCGAAAAAACAGATGGTACGATGATACAGAGTGCAAAGACCCAAGGAAAAGAAAGGACGACGCCTATAAGGCAACGTTAAAAGCGAATGCAACGAGGAGCGTGTGTGAACACTACCGCGTGATGAAGAGGGAAGCGAGACGGCTTTTTCGGGCGAAGAAAAGGGAAGCGGAAAAGCGTGAAATCGAAGAGCTTGAAATGCTAGCCAGCAGAAGCAACGCCCGAAAATTTTATCAAAGAATTCGACGAATGACGGAAGGTTTTAACCCCGGGGCAAACTCCTGTAAAAATGACAACGGCGACCTGGTGACAGATGTCCAGAGAGTACTAGGGTTATGGAGGGATCACTTCTCTGCTCTTCTAAACGGAGGAACGGAGCAGCAATCCAGAGAAGAGGACGAACCCGACCCCACAATCGAAGACGATGGAATCGAAGTTCCACAACCCGACTATAACGAGGTGCGAGTAGCTATATCACGGCTAAAAACAATAAAGCGGCGGGTTCTGATGGCCTGCCCGCTGAGCTATTTAAATGCGGCGGCGAGGAGCTGGTAAGGTGCATGCACCAGCTCTTGTGCAGAATATGGTCGGATGAATGCATGCCTGAAGATTGGAACCTAAGTGTTCTCTGCCCAATCCATAAGAAGGGTGATCCCGCAAACTGCGCCAACTATCGTGGAATCAGCCTTTTGAGTATCGCATATAAGGTCCTATCAAGCGTATTGTGCGAAAGACTGAAGCCTGACGTAAACCGACTGATTGGACCTTATCAGTGTGGCTTCAGACCTGGTAAATCTACCATCGACCAGATTTTTACAATACACCAAATCTTGGAAAAAACCCGTGAGAAAAGGATCGACACACACCATCTCTTTGTTGATTTTAAAGCCGCCTTCGACAGCACGAAAAAGAGTTGCCTATACGCCGCTATGTCTGATTTTGGTTTCCCAGCAAAACTTATACGGCTGTGCAAAATCGCCTAGGCGGTTAAAGGCTATTTTAAGTAGTAGTATATGAAAGCGTGACGCAAAGAGTTAAATATCGATAAATGTAAACAAATGACATTCCACCGTGTGAAGCCAGTCTTAAACCCTTATTTGCTAAATAGTACCCCTTTGGAGCGTATCTACTGTAAAAGATCTAGGGGTTCTTTTTGATCCTAAATTGATTTTTAAAATGCATATCTCGTCTATCGCTAATAAGGCGATGGGTGTACTTGGATTCGTCAAAAGGTGGGCTAAAGAGTTTGATGACCCGTATCTTACTAAGGTTCTTTATACATCTTTGGTTCGTCCAATTCTTGAATATTGCTCATGTGTGTGGTGCCCTGTATATCAAATTCATATAAACCGAATTGAGTCAGTTCAAAAGCAATTTTTGATCTTTGCGCTTCGCGGCCTTAATTGGGACTCTAATCGTCACCTCCCACCCTACAGAAGTAGGCTTCTTCTCATTCGCTTACCGTCTCTGGAAAATCGAAGAATATTACTCGGGGTAATGTTCCTCCACAAACTGATAATAAGCGAGGTGGATTCTTCCGACCTTCTTAGTCGATTGAATTTCGCTGTGCCTGTTAGGCTGTCCCGACATTATGTTCCATTTCACTTACCCATTTTTCGACAAAACTTTTTAAAAATGATGATGAACATTTTGAAGTCTCAATGCAACGAATGTGGCTTCCTTCTCTATCAGAATAGGGAAGGGAGGTATTCCTACAAGGGAACTTAGAGCATCAGCAGGGCACGTTCTCATTGCACCTGTTATGCCGACACAGACCAGTCGATGCAGCTTACTTAATTTAGTTGCTGCTGTTCTCTGAGCAGTCCTAGGCCACCAGACCAGAGAACTATTGGCTTTACAACTGTATTAAATGACCAATATGTCCTTTTGGGAGACAGCGAAAAAGGCGAAAAAGGCCCTCGTTGCTTTATTTATCGTAGCTTCCAGATGAGCATTCCATGTGAGGGTGTTATTTTATTAAACTGAAAACCCCTTACCGCTGGTGGGGGGAAGTTATTCAGTTTTTGATGAATTAATGCAACAAATTAGGATGAGTTTGCAAGACTCATGAGAGTCAAAAGACTTCTGGTTTAATAAAATATGTACAAAGGTTTATATACAAAATCTTAAATCTATGTTCCTATTTTAAATGTATTAGTTTGTGTGAAGTAACAAAAGGGACTGATACTAATCATACTTTTACGATCAGTTGGTCTTTATTGCCTTTTACTACTTCTCAAGTGTTTCTATTTTAGAGATTATTTTGAATGGATATCAATGCTAGGAGTAGGTATTAATACATGTCTAGCATATTGATTATTTATAGTTATTTATGTTAGAAAGTATAATGGTGTGTGTGTGAATAGGTTGATGCAACTTATCATATTTGTGAGTAAGTATCAAAATGTTTAAGTGCATTTATACTTAAACATATTCCCAAGGGGAAAATAAATATTTATTTTAATATTTCCTTCATTTTTAGTGGACTGTATTAATTTTACTTGCTTACAATTATTTCTTTAGAATATTTGTTTTAATTTTAGTGGACTGTGTTATTTATTAATTTTGGTTTTACACCTTGGTAGAATTTTGAAAAGATATGTTTAAGAATTCTTAAACATACTACCAAGGCCAAAAATATGAAAGTCCTTAATTATGTGTATTAATTTTTAAAATCTCATTTTAGCGTACACTTGTTTACGTGTATTCATATTTGTGCTAAATGATGGAACAATTTTATAAAATATTTATTAATTAAAAATTCTTATTTATAGATGGTTTAATTCTGCTGCCTCCACCTTTATCCAGAACATAGGGTTTGAAAAGTGAAACTCTTCTGTCCTCAATATATCACCATATTTTGTATGCTTGTTTGCCTTGCCATACTTGGTAGAGTGTTCTCGTGCTGTAACTGCAGGTAATGTTAATGGGGCTGGGACGCTTTGCTGCCAACTATATTCATCTCGTGGGAATCTTGCCGCTCCACCACTTTTAATACCACCTATTTTTATTCCACCCTGTTGCTTAAATATTCCACCCTTATGCGATATTGTTGGATTAAAAGCTGCTGACTGTACTTGTTTTCTAACTATTGAAGATGTAGCCTTGGTAACAGTTGATATAATTCTGCGGTACCTTCGATTAAAGGGATCTAGTCCAGCAGTGTGGATAACATGGCGAGGTATTCTTGCCTCTTCCATTTTGTGTCGGATTTCTTTGGCTTCTTCCTCTTGCTCCACTTTTAGTTTTGGTGTTATAATTGTACTCTCCAATTTAGTTTCTTGTGCTTTTATTGTTGCAAGGCAAACTACATTTTCCTTTACTTCTAGATGAATGATTTCATTATGAGGCTTTTTGCATATTCTGCATTGTATATTACTTTTGCACGGATCACGATAGCTGTGATTTAAGCATTTAAAGCAAGTTTGTTCTTCTTTAACGTAACTTCGCCTCTGTTCTGTAGATATACCTCTGAATGTTCGGCATTCAGTAATTGTGTGGCCATTTTTGGTGTTGTGTGCTTTTTTAGCTGTTTCAACTTTCATTTTGCTTCTAGGTGCGTCTTCAGTGACTTTTTCTTCTTTTATAGTTATGCGTGCTTCATTTTTCCTGGTACTTTGCTCATCAGGAGCATAGTTAAATTTTAAGGGTTTTTTTTAATGCAGCGGCCCAAGCTTTCGATATTCTGTCCCAGCTTTCCTTGGATGGTTCAGAATCGATAGCTTTATTTAAACTTTAGTAACCTCCCAGATATGATTGTTCCCCTTGTAATGGGGTATTTAATATAGGTTTTAAGGTTATAAAAACAAATTTCTTGTGATATTCAACCAAAAGTTCGTCATCATAGAGTGTATCGAATATTGTATTAAATTCTTCGATAATTTCAATCTCAGGTTTGTCCAGCAGTATGTGCAAGACATCTAGTTTTCTTTTAAACACTTTCTTTATTAAGTGCCTTTGACTGAAATCAAGCTGACAAATCGTGAACTTGGCCATACTGAATAGTTTATTTCTTATACTTTGCTCGAAATAGTGTGAGGAGGCTTATTATACCACAGAATGTGGGCTTGCCGGGGAAATAAAATGCTTCATTTTAAATCTTGTCCTGTTTCTTTTACAGGACTTTTTCACTAATTAACTTGTAGGGCTTTTTTTTTTTTTAATTCCTAGACTTGTTATTCTCCAAAGGAATCGTTGGAGGAAATTGTTTTGGTCGCCCGGTTGACCTTGCTGTGCCTCTACTCACAGCGGGTTGTATTCCTTTGGATTACAAGACTAAGTATTTTTTTTTTTAACTTCACTGCACTACTTGCTGTGTAGCCGCTAGTACGCGTACATGCACTTTTTTTACTTTTAAAAATTTTTTTTTTTTTTGAAAAGCACCTTTCCACAGAATTTTTTTTTTTTTAAAGAGGTTTTTTTTATTTTAGCTTAAAATACATTTACTGTATTTGTATTTTATACACACGGCTCAACGGCTCGTATGGACCAAATGTTATTTTATTAAACTGAAAACCCCTTACCGCTGGTGGGGGGAAGTTGTTCAGTTTTGTTGAATTAATGCAACAAATTAGGATGAGTTTGTAAGACTCATGAGAGTCAAAAGACTTCTGATTTATTAAAATATGTACAAAGGTTTATATACAAAATCTTAAATCTATGTGCCTCAGGGTGGTGTTCTCTCCCCGCTTCTATGGAACCTCACTGTCAACTCGATGCTGCGAGACACAAGCTGGGGGGGCGGGAAGGTAGTGGCATATGCAGACGACTTAGCTATAGTATATAGGGGCAAATTCCCACAAACCCTGTGCGACTTGATGCAAGTAGCACTGTGAGAGGTTTCCTCATGGTGCTCGCGCTGCGGACTGAGCATCAACCCGGGAAAAGTAGAACTGGTTCTTTTCACCAACCGCTATAAGATACCACCGCTAACACTACCAAAACTGAATGACGTGCACCTGAACCTGGCTGACAAAGCCAAGTTCTTAGACACAGTTCTGGATAGGAAACTAACCTGGAAGGAGAATGTTCTTCAGCGCCAGAAGAAAGCGTGTATTGCACTCTACACATGCAAAAGAGCCATTGGAAAGAAATGGGGGCTCAGCCCCAAAATATGCAAATGGATCTACACCGCAATCATTCGACCAATCATGCTCTATGGAGTTGTGGTATGGTGGCCTGCGCTGAGCAAGGCAACAAACCTTAATCTGCTAGGTAAAGTACACAGATCTTGCATGATCTGTATAAGCGGTGCGTTAAGAACAACGCCCAATGAAGTACTCCAGGCCATTCTTGGCATTTTGCCACTCGATCTGGAAGGGCACCGGGTAGCAGCAGCATCGGCTCTGCGTCTAAGGGAAACGTCCGGCTGGGGCGCAAGCACTACTGGACACGCCTGTATTTTGGGATCCTATAGCTTTCTTCCGCTGAGCACGGATCGTTGTGCGACCACAACAGTCGGAGATAGCTGTTTTAAAATCAACATTCCCAGCAGGGAAGAATGGGAGAGCACGGATCGGAGTCCCGCCACTCATGGCGGCACTTCCATTTATACTGATGGCTCGAAGTTAGACGGCAGAGTTGGAGGAGGGGTTTATTCAAAGGATCTGAACCTTGAGCTCTCCTTCAGACTACCTGATCACTGCAGTGTCTTCCAGGCTGAAGTTTCAGCAATCATGGACGCCGCGGCTTGGATAGGCCAACACACTATCGGACACGACATTTTTATATTCAGCGACAGCCAGGCGGCCATCAAATCCCTTGGCTCTTATTCGTTCAACTCTGAACTGACGCTCAGCTGTCGTCGATCTCTACAAGAGATGGCCCAACAGAATCGCGTGAACCTCACATGGGTCCCGGGGCATAGGGACATTGAGGGAAATTGTAGGGCAGACGAACTTGCGAGGCAGGGCACGACCAAGCAGGTTCTTCGGGATAAAGAGCGCTTAGGTATGCAGTTTGCCACATGCAAGCTTATGCTGAAGGAGTACACACTCCGCCAAGCCAACGAAAGATGGCTGCAATCTCCAGGATGCCGGATATCCAAAGAAACCTGGCCGAAATGGGATCATAAAAGATCAAGACAAATTTATGCCCTAAGGAGAAGAGAAATCTCCATATTAATAGGCGTATTGACTGGGCACTGCCTCATTGGTAGGCACGCAGAAAGACTTGGTGTGCCCTACCGACGATGCTGTAGGAGTTGTAAGGATGATGAGGAGGAGGAAACGGTGGAGCACCTCATCTGCAACTGCCCGGCTTTAAGTGGCGCGAGAATGCGCTTTTTGGGAGTTCCCTTCCTGGTTAGCCTACGCCAGGTCACGGAGCTGGACATAAAGGACCTGATGGCCTTCATCAAGTCATCTAAATGGTTCGAGGAGGAGTAACGGTGTCGGTATAGGAAAGTCAGTCCCGGGATTCTGCTATGTGGAGAATTCCGTTAATACCGGGATTTTCCATATGGCAGGGTCCCGGAACTGACTTTCCTAGTGTTGGTGGTATCACAACGGGCCTTTTAATACTGGCCTAGGTGTGCCTCTACGGTAGCCACTTGAACCTAACCTAACCTATGTTCCTATTTTAAATGTATTAGTTTGTGTGAAGTAACAAAAGGGACTGATACTAATCATACTTTTACGATCAGTTGGTCTTTATTGCCTTTTTACTACTTCTCAAGTGTTTCTATTTTAGAGATTATTTTGAATGGATATCAATGCTAGGAGTATGTATTAATACATGTCTAGCATATTGATTATTTATAGTTATTTATGTTAGAAAGTATAATGGTGTGTTTGTGAATAGGTTGATGCAACTTATCATATTTGTGAGTAAGTATCAAAATGTTTAAGTGCATTTATACTTAAACATATTCCCAAGGGGAAAATAAATATTTATTTTAATATTTCCTTCATTTTTAGTGGACTGTATTAATTTTACTTGCTTACAATTATTTCTTTAGAATATGCTCAGCCTCGCAATGCCTGTGGCTTCAGTTTTTGATTCGGTATTAACCGAGAGGCCTGATCACTTGAGAACAGTTCAGCTTTATCATGATCTGTTGTATAAGTTTTTTCCTTCGTTTGGTCCATTAAATTCCCACGAGTGTAGGGGAAAGTAGGTCAGCTGGGACATAGCCCACGATATCCCCGTAAGACTGATTACAACCAGAGGGCGCCAGGTATCTGGAGGCCACCGTTATAAGACACATTAACGTAGTGCATTCATCCCATGAGCACAGTACGGATCACACTCGGCATTACGGGTTTTATTTAGTTGTCCTCTCTTGGGATCTTAGTCGCCTTTTACGACAGGCATACCTACCGCGGGCATATTCTAGACCCCCAACCCGCAGGGGGTAATATCGCATATAAGGTTCTTTCTATTATATTGTGTGAAAGAATGAAGCCTATCGTAGACAAACTGGTTGGACCTTATCAGTGTGGCTTTAGACCTGGTAAGTCTACAATCGACCAGATTTTCATGACACGCCACATCCTGGAGAAGACCCATGATAAAAGAATCGACACACCATCTCTTTGTCGATTTCAAAGCCGCTTTTGACATCGCGAAAAGGAGTTGCCTGTAAGCCGCCATGTCTGAATTTGACTTCCCTGCAAAGCGTATACGGCTTGCCAAATAACGTTGAGAAATACCAACAGCTCCGTCAAAATCGGGAAGGACCTCTCTGAGCCATTTGAAACCAAACGAGGCTTCAGGCAGGGCGACTCCCTTTCGTGCGATTTCTTCAACCTGATGCTGGAGAAGATAATTCGAGCGGCAGAGCTAAACTGCAATGGTACAATCTTTTACAAGAGCATGCAATTGCTGGCGTATGCCGATGATATTGATATCATTGGCCTTAACAACCGCGTAGTAAGCGCTGCTTTCTCTTGTCTGGATAAAGAAGCGAAAAAAGTGGGTCTTGCGGTGAATGAGGACAAGACGTAGTATCTGCTGTCATCAAAGAAAGCATCGGCGCACCTGCGCCTTGGCAGCCAAGTCACCGTTGATACCTACAAGTTTGAAACAGTGAGGAACTTCGTATATTTGGGAACCAGCATTAACACCGAAAATAATGTCAGTCTAGAAATCCAACGGAGAATCAGTCTTGACAACAAGTGTTACTTTGGACTAAGTAGGCAATTGAGAAGTAAAGTCCTCTCTCGACAAACGAAGATTACGCTCTATAAGTCTTTCATCATACCAGTCCTGATGTACGGCTCGGTATCATGGACAGTGTCAAGAGAAGATGAGATGGCCCTTGGAGTATTTGAGAGAAAAGTTCTCCGGAAGATTTATGGTCCTTCCCGTGATGCCAACGGCGAGTATCGAAGGAAATTTAACGATGAGCTGTACGAGCTTTACGCAGACCTGACCATAGTGCAGCGAATTAAAGCCCAAAGGCTTCGCTGGCTGGGCCATGTTATGCGAGTGGACAAGGAGGCTCCAGCACAGAAGGTTTTCCTATCGACACCCGAATTCGGCAGCAGAGGAAGGGGGAGACCTCGACTGAGATGGAAGCAACAAGTGGAGGAGGACTTGAACTCGCTTGGGGTTCCCAATTGGCGTCAGTTATCACTAAAAAGGAATGACTGGCGTGCTTTGATACGAAACGGCCAAAATCGCCTAGGCGGTTAAGCGTCAATAAATTACGCAAGCCAATATTAGATTAGAGGTGGGAGTTTATGCACTAGACCAGCAGTTTGTCAATATCTGCCTGAACCTTATTAATGTCGTCGCGATTTTTAATATTAGAATATATTTTTAGATCGTCAGCATATAATAGGTATATAGCGAAAGAAAATCAACTGCTTATGTCGTTTATGAATAACACAAAGAGCAGAGGGCCTAAAATGCTTCCTTGTGGAACGCCCGAGCACGCTATAAAAAGTCGAGAGTTGGTGTTATCAACACATTGCCCATTAGATAGATAAGATTTTATCCACTTAAAAAAAAAAACAGAATGAAATCCCAGGTTTTCAAGCTTACTAATTAGCACCACGTGTGATACTTTATCGAAAGCCTTGGAAAAGTCAGTATATACGCAATCAACTTGAAGACCAAGTTGGAAAGACTCAAAGCAGTATTCACTGAATTCAGTCAAATTCGTTATCGTAGAACGACTTGGAATAAAGCCATGCTGAAATGGGGTTATTAGACTTTTAGTTGCAAAATATATTTTCTCCTTTACAATAACTTCAAAAAGTTTCGAGATTGTGGACAGCTTTGAAATTGGACGATAATTAATAACATCATTCTTGTTTCCAATGCTGAAAGTAGGAGTAATGCATGTAATTTTCCAATCATCCACCAAATAGCCTGAAGCCAGAGACATATTAAAAATAAGTGTAATAGGGTCTATACACAGTGCGTCTGACTCGCGAGTCATCTGTGTACGTGTTGACTCGCCGTCATTCTACAAAATATCAAACTGGTTTTGATTTTCTTGAGTCATAACGGTGTAACTACTACATACACATTTTCACTAATACACCTAAACTGACTCTTGACTCAGACGCATCGTGTATAGGCCCTATAAGTGCCAAATTAACGCTGGTATGTTTTTGAGTAAAAAAACCGAAATCCCATCAATATCAGATTTTTCTGAAGGCCTAAGACCCATTATTCCGTTTAGAACATTCTCAGATGAAAGTCTTAGGCGCAATTTCACAGTGCCAGGTTAACTTAAGTTCCACAGTTAACTAAAGATTCGCAATTTTATTTAAATTCTTTAATTGAATTGTTTCTATATAAAATGTTGGTAGACAGCCTTCTGATATCTGACCAGAGGTTAAACCACCAACGTTGGGCAGTTAACCTTTGGTTAACTCAAAATGAAAATTAGAAATCTGTGGAACGTAAGTTAACCTGGCACTGTGAAATTGGCCCTAAGAGATCCAAAATTTACACAGAAACATTGTCTCCAGAACCAGTCACGAATTCGTGCAAGTTTTTCCGCAAATTATAATTGTCAGAGGCTTGGCTGTGTAAATAGCCTCAGCGAATGAAAAAAATCTTTACACATTTGTAGAAGTACAGATGTTTTATAGGCAGAATTCCCAGAACACCAGCAATCGATTTATCAATTCGATTCTTATAATACATTTCTGTAATGTTAAAAGTTGCTGAATTTTATTGAAAGATGCACCGCCTTTCGGCGGAAGTGCGCAAGCTCTTCGATGAATACGCCAAGGATGACGACGTACCATCCTCCAGTCGTGGGTTGAGAAGGAAAATTACCGCAAGAGATGGACCGAGACAGCAGAGCTATTCGGACGCCGCCACACGTATGGCTGTGCTGTCAAGGAACTACCCGGCGGAGGCTCTGAACCATGAGCACCTGACCTGGCTGCAAACGGCCATAATGGAGGAGATTGTGCGAGATAGGAGGGAAGGGATGAGCACCCTAGTTTCATTCTTGGGCGTGTTCTTCAGGCCGGGAATACTTCTGGTAGGCTGCTACGACGAGCGCGCCGCGGCGTGGTTAGCCAGGACTATCCCTAATCTAAGGGGCTGGACAGGACCGCCCCTCGACACTAGGAGTGGGGGCGATATACCGCAGACGTACACCGTCACGTTATACCTCCCGAGAAGTGCCGAGCGGTCAACAAAGTTTGCTCTGGACCTCCTTGGGGGACAGAACGCAGGACTAAACACCGGACTCTGGCGGGTGTTCAGCTCAACAGTTGAAGATGAGGGGTTAAGGCTAAACATGGCCATACCCGACGAGTCGTTCGGGGCCATCAGAAGAGCATCCTTTCGGGTGTTCTACAGATTCAGCCCTAAACCCGTAAAACTCTGGAAGCAGAGAGCTCCATGTACCATCAATTCTAGGGATGGGAATGGGGAAGGCGAGAAAGCAGGAGGTGGGGATGGCGATACAGCTGTAGAGGAACCCATACAGGATTCAACACCCGCAGAGTCCACTGAGGGGTCCAACACGGGTACTGAGGCGGGCAATGCGGGCTTAGAAACGCAGGACCTGCTGGATGGCATAGACTTCCAGAACCTGGACCTGGATAGTAGAGGAGAGGTAGACGATATCCGCTGTCCGACGAGGACGAGCCGATGGTCGATTAGCAATGATGGGCCCCAACACAACCTAAGGGGTGAGTACCTTTTAGAATTTATTATAAGTAACGACCTTAGCATATTCAACGTGGGGAACACAGCCCCCTTCGTAACTAGGGTACGAGCTGAGGTTTTAGATATAACCCTAGGCAACAACCTGTCTGATGATATGATCTCGAGATGGAGGGTTTCTACTGAATCCTCCCTCTCGGATCATCGCATCGTACAGTTCAACGTAGGGGCAAATGTAGTACCAAGTGGACCCACCAGGAATCCCAGGAGGACCGACTGGGGACTTTTCAATCAAGTAATTGAGGGAACCTCCCTGGTCTGTGAGGGAGAAACAGAGGAACAAGTAGTTTGGAGTTAGATGATAGGATAATGCTCGAAGCATTCAACTCTAGCTGTCGGGAATCCAGGGGCACCAAATATAAAACCCCGGGGTGGTCAAAAAAGCTATCAGAGATGCGGAGCAAGGTGCGAAGACTGTTTAACAAGGCAAGGCGCACTGGCCACTGGGAGGAGTACTCGACACATCTAACTGAGTATAATAAAGAAATCAGGAGATCCAAAAGAAGTAGCTTCAAGACCTTCTGCGAGAAAATAGAATCAACTCCAGAGGCCGCTAGACTCCATACAGCCATGGCCAAGGAGCAGGGTGACACCAAGATTGCGTTGAAACTCCCTACCGGGGAGTTCACACGCCCTGAGGAACAAATAGCAAAGGCCCTTCTGGACGCTAATTTTTCGGAATCAGCCACGGACCTAGAGGAAACGGAGTTCTACTGGAGGAGACCCACCCAGCACGACTGGCCCCTGTCGAGAACTTTGTTCTCTCAGGGTGCAGTCAATTGGGCCATATTCTCCTTTGAGTGCCCCCTGGGGTGGATGGCATCTATCCGGCATTTTTATCTGGGGAAAAAGGATTAGCGAAATCCTTCAGACCCATCAGTCTAACCTTCTTCGTCCTTAAGACAATGGAGAAAATAGTTGACCATGAGATCATATCGAACGCTATAAGGCACAGGCCTTTACACGCTGGACAGCACGCATATAGGGCGGGGAGATCGACGGACACAGCCCTGTACCAGCTGACGGCGGAAATCACTAGCGTGTTTGACTGCGGTGAAGTAGTGATATGCGCCTTCCTTGACATAGAGGGGGCCTTGGACAATACATCTCACGAGAGTGTAAGTCGGGCATTAGAGAGGAAAGGAGTGCAGGGACCCATCATACGGTGGATCAAGGCCCTGCTCAAAACAAGACTGGCGGAAACCCATGTCGGGGACCGCACGGTTCATATTAGAACCACTAGGGGTTGCCCACAAGGGGGGTCCTATCACCTCTCCTGTGGAGCGTAGTGGTAGATGAACTGTTGGATGTACCAACGGCATCAGATGCCAAGGTTATGCCGATGACATAGTAATAATAGCAAGGGGCAAATTTGACGGCACCGTATGCGATATTGTACAGAGAGCATTTTACTTAAGGAAGGAATGGTGTGTTAGCCCTTAGACGGGCAAAAGAGAAATAGCAAGATTTCTTTTTGAAAATTTTTATTTCGGGTTAATTTTCGTACTCTGAACTCATATTTGAAAGCCGTTTTTCAAAATTATTTTTTATTTAGGTGCTGGGTCCAAAAATTTGAAGACCGTCTGTAGACGGTCTTGCCCGGGTAAGAATAAAAAAGGCAACCAGTTTTTATAAGTATTCAATGAAAGAAAACAATTTTATTCAACAAAAATATTTCATTAGCGTAAAGAAAAAATATTATTATTCATATTTGATATTACTCATGTGAGTGATAGTCTCTAAAACAGTTTTTGGTACTGGAGTAGCATAAATGTAATTGACATTTTGAACACATGGTGTGCGTATCTGATTTCTTACACAGTTTGCACGCCTTTTTGAACTCCACTCAGGAATATGGTCAACCTTATAATATCGTATGTCCTCCAAAGGATGTATTGCTCTTTTACCAACGGTATTATTACTATTGACAACATGGGGTGTAGTGGGGGGCCGACCAACTGTTGGCTTGTCTATGGAAGCACATAGACCTTTGGCTAACTCCAAACGGAATTGGTATAAAGACAAACCCTTTCCTCCTTGGATTTTCTCTATATTGAAGAGTTTTTTCGACGATACAGAATAAAGGCATTGGTTATTGACATATCTAGTAGGTGATGAAATATTCGCGTCATAGTATCCATGGTTTTTATACGCAAGCCGTTCCTGCCCATATATGAATCCATTAGATCTACTCCACCCATGTGTGCGTTGTACTCACGTATTATTTGTGGGCAATCTATCTCTACGTATTCTCGGACCTTTCTGTTATAACGATGTGTTTTCGGTGGATGGACATCAGCATCCGCTTTTGCAAAAGGTTGGACACCTACATAGGTAGAACATAGTCGAACGTTTTTTGTGTCCTTCCAAAGGACAGTAGTTACATCAACGCCATAAGTACTGCCAACAAATTCAACTGCATAACCTCTATCTGCCTTTTTAACGTGTGGATCCGAATCGGATGGTAACTTACAGTTTGGTATTCTATTTGCACGAATGGTGCCTACGGAAAATATACCTCGAGCTCGCAAGTAAACTAAAAGCGGAAGGGATGAATAAAAATTGTCAAAATAAATTATATGATTCCTAAAATCAGGTATTGTTTGCGATAACCGAATGACGACGTTGCTAGTTGCTCCAAGATCAGGTGTGCCTGGTAGAATGGTATTATCGCCAGCTCCATTATATACTTCAAACCGGTATGCGTATCCATTGGTATCACATAGGACAAACAATTTAATACCCCATTTATTAGGCTTGTTGGGCATATATTGCCGTAAGTGGTGCACTGCTTTTGTTTTACACATTTGTTCGTCAACACATAGCCGAGCGTGTTTAGGAACTGAGTCAAAGCGATCGTTCAAAGTCTCAATAACTTTTCTTATTCGAAACAACGAGTCATATCCTGGTTCGCCTTTTTTGATACGGTTACTTTCATCAGAAAACGATAGATACCTCTTTATTGCTACAAACTTTTTCCAAGGCATAGCATCTGGCACATGTCTAAATCCAAACTCACTCCAGTGTGCCTCTATATTCGGATATCGACAAATTGACATATATATCAGAATACCAATATATCTTCGAATTTGTGCCATATTAGTTGTGAATTGTGTATTTATGTCTGTTGAACGTGCTGCTCGATTGGTTTCTTCAACAATCAAGGACATCAGTTGTTCGTTAAAGAAATAGTTAAAAAACTGAAGTGGTGTCTCAAGTTTTTTTATGGCATGAGGTAGCTCAGTGTTGCCGCGGAAGGCTACCTCATTTACATGCATTCTCATTGATCTTTGACGCCATAAAATGTTTGAGAATTCAGTTGAATTTTTGTCGATACCATCCAAACTGGATCCCGTAAACCCACCTGCTGATGGTCTTACCTGTGGTCCTGTGGAGTCAACTGTGGGTAATGGTGAATGCGGCCTTTTTGGTGGTTTATAAGTTTTCATCGTGGTAGTGGTACTTGCTTCTACGGAAGTAGTTATTTGGCATACTTTAGAAGTAGATGGACCCATTTCTAGTGGTGTAGTTGTAAACTTGCGGAAACTTGTTTTTGCGAAGTTATTGTTCCAAATGACACGTCACTAAGTGTGCTAAAGTTCAACGATAAACCAGTTTGGTTTCCAAGGGCCCCGTTGTCCATTTCATATAAAACTTCTGTTATCATTTCTTCCTCCTCAGGCGATATGGGGTCTACAACGTAATCTGGGTCTGCTACACTGTCGTCATCATCTTCGTACTCCGATTCCTCGTCAGATAAAATAGTTGAGCTCATTAATTGCTCAATTTCTTCATCTGTCATTGAAGATAGTTTGAAATGCTTTCTCTTATCTTCCATAGTGAGCTCATGCGGCTTTTTCGCACAATATTTTCTCTTTTTCTGTGGTATATCTTCTTCCATTTCTGAAAATATACATATATAACTCTCATAAAAGTAACTGTTGGCAGTATAAAATGTAAAAGAAAACACAGTGAGCATAAAAAATGAGTGTCACACTACAATATCGAACAACGAAAACTTTTTCCCGTTCACGGGCAAGACCGTCCACAGACGGCCTTCGCAAAAGAGTCAAAAGCGCCGAATTTTTCTATGATTCGATATTACAGTAAAAAAAGCTTATAAGAGCTAACAATATTATTACTTACCTAAAAAATTCCCAACTTAAATAGCGCACTCGAAATCGCTTTTTTACTCACTTAAAATTTGTAAAATTTTCAATGCAATTTATGCGTCACTTTTCACTTCGTCTCTCACTTTAACTCGCAAAGCAGTCAAATTATTCCAATGAAGTCGGTTTCTTATGAATTATGGGGGAGCAATGTTTATTGTTTACTGAAATCTAGTCTTGTATCAAACGGTCATCACACGATTTTAATTTAAATGGGAAAGAAGTAAAGACCTTCTGCAGACGGTCTTGCCTGGCAAAGGGTTAGGGTGGGCCTTAATATAAACGCCAGCAAAACGGCCATAATTCCCTTCACGAAGAGAAGACCCCTCCCGGGACTGAGGACCATCACATTAGGTGGGGACACCTGGTGGCCGTTTCCGAAGTAAAATACCTGGGGGTTACCTTTGACTCCAAGTTACTATGGAAGAAACATGTCGATAACACGACAACCAATGCCACCAAGGCAATAATGGTATGTAGAAGAATCGCAGGAAAATCCTGGGGACAGGGCCGTCGACAGGATTTCCGGGCCCGGGGGGATCGTAATTTCCGGGCCCCCTATATGAAGTATTTTTTTTTTAGTGAACTCATTTTTTATTTAAAAGTAATACATGTATACAAGAAGGTTTTATACATATGTGGCTAAACTTATAAATTAACTTTTCTTGATTTTTTGGCGGCGAAATTCCGAATTAAAGCATTGTATAGAATCTCGTTTAGCAAGGCAACAAGCTTGCTAAACGAGATTCTATACAAAGAGTAGCTAGCCCAGAAACACGATCTTGTGCAGAGCACGAGCGCTGAAAGTTCTTTATCCTCGCAAGAACACTAAATGAGCGCTCAGCACCAGCAACTGTGACAGGTATTGTGCAAAATAAACGCAGCGCGATACAAATATTTGGAAAAAGCGTTTGTAAATCCTGAGAAAAAATTGCATTCAACAAATTGAATAGTGTAAGAGCTATTTCAAAATTAGTTTCGTATATGTGTTTCAAATGGATTATTTCATCTTCTAAACCCTTTTTAACGTCAAATTCATGTACTTTCACAAAAATCGTAGCATAATTTCGAAGTTCGTCTTCTCACATCGTTGGGAATTGCCATAAAAAAGCAAATGTTGTATTCAGCTTTTTCATGCCCTCAAATCGACGAGAAATTCCTGAAATCACTGAATCCACTATGACTAAAAATGTGTTCCTTTTGAAATCAGTTATGGCATCTCGTTGATGTTCATCTGAAGATATTCGGAGTCTGTTCTTTCTGGTTAAAGGGAAGGATGTTGAAACATCTAATCCGCTGGCTACGTTCTCACATTCACGCAAAATGCTATCCCATTGGTTACGAATGACTTGTAAATCTGAGGTTAAGCTGTCAAGATTTTTTACTTCAATATCGACAGTGACGTCTGTGCCTTGTAGAATAACGCTTCTTTCATTGATGGAGCTCAAAATCTTGCACCAAATCGACGACATGAGGATACACTCAAACTTGGTTATGTACATTAGGACTCCGTTTATATCACTCCTAGTTTCTGTAGTCAAATCGAATTTAGTTAATTCTTCTAGAGCGTTTTGCAATCCTTTGAGATGTTTTGCAAAGGGTTTGACTGCGTCGATTCTTGCAGACCATCTTGTGTCTGAGAGTTTGTGAAGTGAACCTGGTACATGTTTTTTGAGAATTTCCCAACGTTTTGCACTACTGCTGAATATGTTAAAATACTTTTGAACCACTCCGAAAAAGGTGATTGAGGCTGTACAACATTCTGCAGCTACGACACCGCACAAGTTCAGACTGTGAGCGGCGCAGGGCGAATAAACGGCTTTCGGATTTTTCTTGATAATATGACTTTGTGCACCATTAATTTCACCTTTCATGTTACTACCGTTGTCATATCCCTGCGCACAACATTCTTTCAAAGGAATGTTATATTTTTCCAGAGTATCACAAATCAAATTGGCGATTTCTGCTCCAGTTTTTTTAGTGTAATCGACGAAACACAGAAATCGTTCTTGGATAGCAAGGGCGGATCCAGGATTTTTTTCTGGGAGGGGCACAAAGGCTCTGGGGGGGCACACAAAGGTCGAAAATACAAAATTTTTAACACTTGATAGAGTTAAAAAAAGTACCATACTTAGATTATATTCCCAAGTACAGGAACCACATAAAAAATCAATTATTTTTTGTCTTTTTCTACTAAAAATCCATTGTGATGGAGCATCCACAGTACATAAAAATACCGTCTGGGAGGGGCACGTGCCCCCGTGCCCCACCCCTAAATCCGCCGTTGTTGGATAGTAAAAGTCTTTTTCAAAGAGTTAAAATTAAGGTATCGCAAAACAAAAGTGTTTTGCTCGTCATTACTCGTATCGGTCGTAGCATCGACGATAATAGAAAAGTATTTGGCCTTCTTTCTTTCTTCTAATATTACTGAAATTACGTGTTGAGCACAAATATCTATGAACTCATTCTGAATAGATGCAGAAAGATAATGCACTTGGAGACGTTTGTGTTCTTGTTGAGCGAATCTAACTTTTTCCAAATGCTCGCGAAGTATTGGATCGTAATAGCTGATGTGCTCCAGGATACCCAAAAAATTACCGTTGTTTGGTTCTCCTACAAGATTGCTTCCACCTCTCAAAGCTAATCCTCTTTCACCAAGGAAAATAATGGTGTGCAGAATCCGCTGTAAGATTTCTTGCCATTTTTAAGTTTTGCTGGTAATATGCTCATCAAGAAGTGTATCAAGTGAGCTGTCATTCTGGATACGACGTTGCGTTGAGCGCCATTGAAGGAAGCACTGAACGTGATCGGGGTTTCTTTCGTGTCCTGGCAGTTTGTCATACAATTTTTTCCATGATTGATGTTTCGAATATCCTTCTGGACTACAAAGCTTAGAACTATTTAGCTTATTAGTATTTAGTAATCGACAAGGTAAACAGTAAAATGCATCCATACTGCTACTCCATACCAACCAATCGCGATTGACGATTTAACCATTAGGGAAGGTTATGTATAGGAGCGAGAGCGGAAATGGCTCATTTAATCGATCACGTGGAAAAAAAGCAGGCATTTTCGCGTGACCACGACGAACGACTTCGTTTACTATATCGGGCGGCACAAACTCGGTTTTTAAGGTTCCAATATCGTAATCGTAGAGATAGTGTTGATCGTTTTGTGATGCGTCTGGTGAATTTGTTTTTATAGCCTTATCTTCTCCGTCAGAAATTGGCTCTTTTTCAATTATTTCTGTAGAACAGTCTTTAGAGTTAATGGTTTTTTCGGGATTCTCAGTTTTTCTCATAGCTTCAGTTATATTTCCCGAAGAATCGGAAGCGCTTATATTAATACTGGAACTGGCTGTAGAAGTCATAAGCTGCAAATCTCTCTCAGGTGTTTGATCGTGGCTAATATCAGTAGTATTATTCTGTGTTTCGTCGATTTTCCCGGCATTTGAGTTGCCGAAACTAAATCCAAAAAGGGTTTTTTGTTTTTTTGCCATTTCTTTTTCATTTTTTTTCTTCTGTTCTCGTTCTTTTCGCTTTTGAGCTCCAGATTTGTGGCGATACATTATGAGTTCAGACTGAAAATGTTAGTTAATTTAACAAACAATCAATAAATACAGTATAATGTGGGTTTGAGCCTAAATTTAAAATTTTTTTGTACTACATACATGACCAAACCAAATATGGTTTCAAATTTAAACTAGACCAGTTTTCAAGCACCTCATCTGCAACTGTCCGGCTTTAAGCGGCGTGAGAACGCGCTTTTTGGGAGTTCCGTTCCTAGATAGTCTAAGCCAGATCGCGGAACTGGACATAAAGGACTTGATGGGCTTCATAAAGTCATCTAAGTGGTTCGAGGAGGAGTAACGGTGTCGGTTTAGGAGTGTCAGTCCCGGGATTCTGCTATGTGGAAAATCCCAACAACTCAGGGATTTTCCATATGGCTGGGTCCCGGGGCTGACTTTCCTTGTGTTGGTGGTATCACAACGGGCCTTCAAAACTGGCCTAAGTGTGCCTCTGCGGCAGCCACTTGAACCTACCTACCTACCAGTTTTCAAGAAAATTCGTTAAGTGAATAGGGTTTAAATTTTAAGCCAGTAATTTTTTAACAATTTTTTAAAGAAAAAATAATATTTTGTCCGTTGGCTGGGACTCGAACCAAGACTCCCCGCAGCATGCCGGTCTGCTCTACCACTGAGCTACATCGCACACATAAATTTTGTGGGCAAAATTCAATCTTGAATAAGCTTTCAAAAATAAATGAAAACAAAACAAAAATTTTAAACAAAAAAGTTTTAATTTTAAACCGAAAAAATAAATAAAAAAATTAAAATATTCCAAAAAAAGTTTAAAAAATCGCTTAAACTTTAGACGGGCTTAAAATTTAGGCTCATTTTTTTAACCGTGTAGTTGGCCACTCATATTTACTTCATACTTCAAAAAATTATTTCTGTCATAATAAGTATAAAGAATAACGATACTAAAAAATGATTTCTGTAATTATGGAGATATTGCAAAATCAATTAATAAATTTGTAGAAAAGTGGGCGGTGTCACGGTATATAAAATTTTCATTTGACAATTTCTGAATGTATTTAGATATACATATGTAAGCTTTAATAAAGATTTGCACAATTAAAGAAAATTAAGCTGGGTGGGGCACTTACCTGGTTTATAAATAAATCAAATAAAAATAATTTCACTTTCACTTTCTGCTTAAGTTCTGTCTTCACTCACTAAAAACACACTAATTACTCCACTTGCAGCATACTGAGCTGATAAACACACTCAATTAATTTTCCTTAAAAAATCAAATTTCCAAGGAAATCTAAGTTTGAATTCTAAACTATCAAATATATGATGCTGAAATATCACGGAATTTATGTACACGGTTGCCAAAGGCCTAAAAGAGAAGATTACCAAGCTGTTGAAAAAAAACCCAAAAAATTACCAAGATGTTCAAAACGCAGGTTCATTGTGTTAACAAAGAAAATAACAATTTAAAAAATATATTTTACTTCGTATGCTTCACATATCAGCTTTTAACTTTAATTCAACGATATCGGCATTACAACATAAAATAACTTTTTTCAAATTATAAACACATCTGCACAATGAAAACTGTTAAATAATTGGAGACACTTCTTTCTAGCGTCACATATTTTTCAGCCAAAATACAAAATTATATGCCCTTTTTATTCAAAGCCGTCTCATACTTGCTACGAAAAAGTTTCAATGCAAGAGCAAAAACAAACTTGACAAGCGAGTAAAATTCTTAGCAATCATATGCAAAGCTTCTTAACTCGAAGCGACTTATTCTTAATGAATTTCAAAAAACTCCATATTTTCAAATAAGGGTTTTTGGTTCGTTAAGGATACATTTGTAGTTCAGCTTTATGGTATTGATAGTATGAAATTCAAAATTATTTCGTAACCTAGTTTTAAATAAGCTTAGTTCGAAAAATTTCCGTTCCGCAGTAGCTGAGCTGTGTGAAAAGATTATTAAATAAACGACAAAAAAAACCACATACTTTGGTACTTAATTACAGAATTTGGCAACAGTGTGCGATTTGATTCGAAATAACGACGAAGCTAGTTTGTGCATTTACCGGAAACAAAGTAAAAAAAAGCGTAGACACAAACTACGGTCGGAAACTCGGATAGATTGTATGGTTGCTATTGGAATAAGAAGTCATTGTATGGTGAGAATATTCAAATATTGCGTGGTGAAATTGCGATTTATAGGGCAAGCATGAACGAATATGGGACAAGTGTTGTACAAAAATAATCGAATTATGCGGCGCTGTTAATTTTTTCCGAGTTATTCAAATTCCCAGGCCCCTAAAAAATGCCGGGCCTGGGGGGTTTCCCCCCTGTCTCCCCCCCCCCCCCTCTTGGCCGCCCTGCCTGGGGATGTAACCCCAAGATAATGGCGTGGATGTACACCACTATAGTCAGACTTACAATAATATACGGAGCGGTGGCATCGGCATCCAGATCAGCCCTAAGCACGGTGAGGAAATCACTCATCAAACTCAAGCGTGTGGCCTGTGTTTGTGTAACGGGAGCCATGCGTACATGCCCTACTGCGACAATGGAGGTGCTGCTCGATCTGAGTCCCCTGGTCATAGTAATCGAACAGGCAGCCAAACGAACCTTGCTGAATATAGCAAGGGAAGGAACTGGCAAAGGAATAGTCATTTCGTCCACGGGCGCAGACAAACTAATAAAACAACTCCCGATCTGCCAACTCCCTAGGGACGACATCGCGAAAACCATGAGATTCGAAAAAATATTCAGGATAGAACTGGGTGACAAGATCACGTGGGATGCTTCCAAAGTGGGAAGATTCCACCAGGACAAGGAGCTAATATGGTACACTGACGGGTCAAAGACCCCTGATGGGATTGGGGCGGGTATAACAGGCCCCCGCACCAACGCGTCCATACCCCTTGGAGAATACCAGAGTATATTCCAGGCGGAAGTAGCTGCGATAAGCATATGTGCAGACATAAATGTGAAGCGCGGCAGCAACGAAGCCCATAGGCCCAGAACCCTGCCTTGGCATCGGTCCACATACCATAAAGGAGAGACTTAGAAAAGAAGAGCTAGATTTGCCAGACCACCGGGATGTAATCGGTCTGTCCAAGAACAACGTTAGGGTCATCACAGGCCACTGCAGGCCCAAGGCCCATATGTCCAGATTGGGCTTCACATCCAGCAGCCTGTGCCGCTTCTGTGATTGCGAGGACGAAACCGCGGAGCACACAGTGTGCAAATGCGACGCTATCTTTAGAAGAAGGCTAAGGATCCTAGGATCCACGACTCTTAAGGGCAAGCACATACATCAACTACGGCAGACCTTGATTCTGGATTTCCTGAGGGCGATCGGCTTGGAGAATGTGCTATGAGCATATGAGGGCACAATAGATCTATAGGTCGCAGTGCATCACCTCAATCAATTACCCTGTGCAACACGAAGAAATACCCGGAAAGAGATAGCATTTTTCTGGTAGATCTCGATGAGTTAAGAAGAACTGCGTACCAGAAATTTGCAGGACACCTCCAAAGTCTTCAGTTAGGGGTCAAAAACCGGGTTTTCATACCTTCAAACACTTGTGAGCCTATATCTTAGGTAATTTTAACCCGATTTTTATTTTCGATAGAAGAGATATAGACCTTTCTAACGATATAAATATGAACCGGAAAGTACCCTGCAGTCAAATTCCGAACTACTCAGCAAACATACTAGTTCATTGACTAACCATTTTGTGGCATATGCATACCAGTTCATTGTTGATTAGTTTTAAAACCAGTCAATGCCAAACTACTCAGCGAAAATTCTAGTTCATTGACTATACATTTTGTGGTGTATTCATACTAGTTCACTTCTGATCACCTTTAAACCAGTCAATGTCGATCTACTCAGCAAACAATATAGTTCACTGACTATACATTTTGTGGTGTATTCATACTAGTTCATTTCTGATCACCTTTAAACCAGCCAATGTCGAACTACTCAGCAAACAATATAGTTCATTGACTATATATTTTGTGGTGTATTCATACTAGTTCATTTCTGATCACCTTTAAACCAGTCAATGTCCAACTACTCAGCAAACAATATCGTTCATTGACTATACATTTTGTGGTGTATTTATACTAGTTCATTGCTGATTAGCTTCAAACCAGTCAAGGCCAAACTACTTAGCAAACAATATAGTTCATTGACTATACATTTTGTGGTGTATTCATACTAGTTCATTTCTGATCACCTTTAAACCAGTCAATGTCGAACTACTCAGCAAATAATATAGTTCATTGACCATACATTTTGTGGTGTATTCATACTAGTTCATTTCTGATCACCTTTAAACCAGTCAATGTCCAACTACTAAGCAAACAATATAGTTCATTGACTATACATTTTGTGGTGTATTTATACTAGTTTATTGTTGATTAGCTTTAAACCATTCAATGCCAAACTACTCAGCGAAAATTCTAGTTCATTGACTATGCATTTTGTGGTGTATTCATACTAGTTCATTTCTGATTTCCTTTAAGCCAGTCATTGCCAAACTACTCGGCAAACAATGTAGTTCATTGATTGTACATTTTGTGGTGTATTCATACTAGTTCATTTCTGATTAGCTTTAAACCAGTCAATGCCAAACTACTCAGCAACATTATAGTTCTACGCCTAAACATTTTGTGGTGTATTCATACCAGTTAATTTCTGAATACCTTCAAACTAATCAATTCCAAACTACTCAGCAGACACCTAGCTCGTTTACTATACATTTTATGGATGTTTTTATACTATTTCTTTGCTGATTACCCTTAAACCAATAAATGGCAATCTAATCAGAAAACATACTAGTATAAAACTATAATTTGCTGGGCGAAATCATACTAGTCACAAAAATCCTGGTTCGTACTAGTATGCAAGTATGTATGAATCTCGGGTTGAAATTATACTACATCTTTTTCAGTTTATATTCAGAAAGTTTTCTGAATATCAATTGTAATTTTCGGAATGTCAATTGTATTTTTCTGAATATCAAATGGAAATTCTGAATATGAATTGTAATTTTCTAAATATAAATTGTTACTTTCTGAATATAAACTGAAAAAGGTGTAGTCAGAAAAAGTCTAATCTATTTTAGAAAAATAATAATTAGAAAAATTCCGTTTCATACTACATTATTATTATAAGGCCTTATTACACCGCAACCATTAGTACGATCTATTGTAGTACATGGTACTATGCAAACATTATTTGAAATTTTTGTTTTGCTTCTTTTTTTCTCTTGTAATTCACAGATGCTTTTTCGTGTTTGGCTAAATACAAATGTGATGCTAATGTATATATGATCTAGTATGTCAACTGCTATATTTCTTGTGTATATACACAGAAAAAAGGCACTCGTAAAATCTACAATCTCGTGCTGTTATCCTGAAGTTGACCAAATTTTGGTTGTTTGAACGGTATTTTTTGTTGAAGTAACTGTATTCAGATCTTTTATGATCCCTCTAGATCTTTTATAATCCTATTTTGGCCAGGTTTGTTTGGATGTCCGGCACCCTTGGGATTGTTGCTACCTTTCGTTGGCTTGACGGAATGTGTACTCCAAGCCAACGAAATGTGGCAACAATCCCCAAGGTGCCGGACATCCAAACAAACCTGGCCTAAGAAGGAGAGAAATCTCCATATTAATAGGTGTTCTAACTGGGCACTGCCTTATTGGTAGGCACGCAGAAGGTGTGGCCTACCGACGATGCTGTAGGAGCTGCAAAGATGATGAGGAAGAGGAAACGGTGAAGCACCTCATCTGCAACTGCCCGGTCTTATGCGGCGCGAGAACGCGCTTTTTGGGAGTTCCCTTCCTGGATAGCCTAAACCAGACCGCTGAACTGGACATAAAGGACTTGATGGCCTTCATAAAGTCATCTAAGTGGTTCGAGGAGGAGTAACGGTGTCGGTTTAGGAGTGTCAGTCCCGGGATACTACTATGTGGAAAATCCCAACAAAAATCAAAGCAGCACACTATAAGTTGGAAAAGAAGTTCGGCAAAAGTCTCGTTAGAGGTTATGACAACCTGTTGGTATATAACCGCCATTTTTTTTACGTTGCGGCATAAACTTGAGTATATTGACAACAACAATATAAATTGACTCTAACAATGCTCCTTTAACTCGAGTGTATGGCCCAGCATGATAGCAGTCTTACTTTGACTCTTTTTGATGTAAAAATAAGACTTACTTTTATCTATATATACATATGTGGGACCGGAACTCCGCAGTGGACGACAAACTTAACCTTGAGTTACCTTAATTTACCTTACCTAAAAATACAACTCCAAAGCCCCAATTACATAAAACTTTAACAAATGCGCGCCTCGTTTTTGAGCATTTGCAAAAATTTCGCTTCGCTTTACATTTAAAAATCTTTGAATGAAAGTGGATCCTACAAAGTTGAATACAATTGGGCCTTCACCTATATAATCAAAATTGACGAACGCGGAATTTGAAAGGAGCCATTGCAAGTTGAATTCAATAATTAAATTAAAAATACAATAAACAACATAATTTAAAAAATATAGAAAAAAAAAACTTGTGTTCTCTTTACCGAGAATCGAACTCAGAGCATTTAGCTCAGAGGCTGACTAGTATACCAATTGGTATGGTGCTGATGCAGAAGAGGACAATTGCTTTTCTTTTTCTCTTGAACTCCTTCTTTTTTACCTTGTAATCCACAGATGCTTTTTCGTGTTTGGGTAATACAAATAGTCGCTGCTTTCTAAAGAATTAACTGGTATATTGCTGATGTAGAGGCTGACTATGATACTGGTGCATAGACCGACTAGTATACCAACTGGAATGAATGTTAAATTCGTGGACTAGTATGACAAGTGGTACGATCTGAATGGGCATAATGATTAGTATGTCCTGCCGCATAGACTGAGCAATATGTCAACTGGTATGATTCTGATGTACATATGAACTAGTACGTCAAATGGTAAGATTCTGATGCATATATAGTATGTCAAAAGGTATATTTCTGATGCAAATTTGAACTAGTATGTCAACTGATATGAATATGATGCATAAATGAACTGGTAAGAGTCTGATGCATAAATGAACTACTATATCAACTGGTATGATTCCGACGCATATATGAACTAGTATGACAACTAGTATGATTCCGATGCTTTTTTTAACTAGTCTGTCAATTGGTATGATTCTGATGCATATATGAACTAGTCTGTCAACTGGTATGATTCTGATGCATATAAGAAGTAGTCTGTCAACAGGTATGATTCTGATGCATATATGAACTAGTCTGCCAACTGGTATGATTCCGATGCATATATGAACTAGTCTGTCAACTGGTATGATTCTGATGCATATATGAAATAGTCTTTCAACTGGTATGATTCTGATGTATATATGAACTAGTCTGCCAACTGGTATGATTCTGATGTATATGTGAACTATTCTTTCAACTGGTACGATCCTGACGCATATACGAACTATTCTTTCAACTGGTACGATCCTGACGCATATACGAACTAGTATCTTAACTGGTATGATACTGATGTATATAATAACAAGTATATCAACTGGTATATTCCTGATGCAGAGGCTGGCTAGTCAGCCAATTGGTATGGTGCTCATGCAGAGAAGGACAATTGCCATCTCGTAGGACATCGCCGTGTTAAAAATACCAGTTGCTAATATGGAAAAATTACAGAACTCGAACTAGTTGAGGCCGCCCGGCTGACTGGTATTTGATTAGTATAAAACTAGTTAAGTTGACTGCAGGGTAGTGTTAAAAGTGGTAGTATTTGCCCCACAAACACTTTTTTTTGTCGTTTTTTCGGGGTTGGTCAATTTTGGCGCTATCCTTATGCACTATGTTATAAGAAGCCTACACGGAGGGAAATCTATGGATCGAACATCCATAATTATTGATATCACATCCCTGCAGTCAAATTCCGAACTACTCAGCAAACATACTAGTTCATTGACTAACCATTTTGTGGCATATGCATACCAGTGCATTGTTGACTAGTTTTAAAACCAGTCAAGGCCAAACTACTCAGTGAAAATTCTAGTTCATTGACTATACATTTTGTGGCGTATGCATACTAGTTCATTGCTGATTAGCGTTAAACCAGTCAATGCCAAACTGCTCAGCAAGCAATATAGCTCATTGACTATACACACAGAATAATTTTCATGTTGAATCAACACTTTTTTAACACTTTTTCAGGTTATTATTTTTCAACACTATCGCTCATGTTATTCTAACATGAAGCTATTGTTTCACTGTTCCTACATGTTAAATCAACATGATTTCCTGTTGATACAACATTATTTTTCTTGTTAAATCAACACGATCAGACATGTTAAATTAACACTATACTATGCTGAAATAACACTTTCGTCCTGTTAAATTTACACGATCTATCATGTGAAATTGACACGATATGTTATGTTAAATCAACACTATCTATCATGTTAATTTAACAGGATTTTATTGTTAAATTAACACGATCTATCATGTTAATTTAACAGGTTTTTATTGTTAAATTAACCCTTAAAATAAAACACCTTGTTTTTGATTTTTTAATAATTTTTATTTAGTTAATTCATTTATCGAAAACCTTTAAGATACATATTTTCAGGTATGGAAGAATATAATGCTTGTATAATTTATTAACACGATCTGTCATGTTAATTCAACATGTTTTTATTGTTAAATCAACACGATCTATCATGTTAAATTAACACGATCATCATGTTAAATTAACACAATCTATCATGTTAAATTAACACGATCATCATGTTAAATTAACACGATCTATCATGTTAAATTAACACGATCAGCATGTTAAATAATAAAAGTACACATATGTACATACATATACATATTCTTATTTTAATGCAATCATTGGCAACTTCTGCATCGAAAACAGCAACAACAAGCCCCAATCTGAAAATTAAATAAAAATTGTTTCATTGAAAGCTCTTTAAATTATCCAAACGATTGTAAAACTGGTAGCACACGTCCAATTAATGTAGGGAGAAATATCAAACGAAGCCTTTTCTACCCGGTATCCCTAATCCTAAAGCGTTTCCATGGTATTTATGTATAGTGCGCGTTGTTTTTAACCTACCCCGACATTTTTGGACGTGTTTTACTTTTAACTTGTTCATGTTAAAACAAACCGAATATAGTGTCAGGGATACACACTAATGTAATTCTTATGCAGAAGTACTTCATGTTATTTTAACCATACGCTTCATGTTAAAATGTTCGTGATGATTTTCCCAAATTGTTTTTGTTTTACGTACAAGAGGTGTTCATGTTGATTTAACATGAATCATGTTAACTAAAAATGTAAGAAATTTTTCTGTGTGTACCCGGTATCCCTAATCCTAAAGCGTTTCCATGGTATTTATGTATAGTGCGCGTTGTTTTTAACCTACCCCGACATTTTTGGACGTGTTTTAGCAGGAAACGTTTACAAAATATGAAAAACAACACAAATTACTTACCCAAAACTTTTTGCAAAACTTCACAACTTATTCGCAAGTTAAGAAACTATAAATTTCACAATATATTAATTATTTATAATATCTACAACTTTTCATCAAGTCGGTATCTACACACTGACTTAAATTCTGTTCTTTTGAGAACAATTCTGTTCACAAGCTTTGATGGGGAACAGATGATGCTCGAAAACAACACTTGTTCATGTTAAAACAAACCGAATATAGTGTAAGGGATACACACTAATGTAATTCTAATACAGAAATATTTCATGTTATTCTAACCATACGCTTCATGTTAAAATGTTGGGGAACAGATGGCAGTCGAAAACAACACTTGTTCATGTTAAAACAAACCGAATATAGTGTAAGGGATACACACTAATGTAATTCTTATGCAGAAGTACTTCATGTTATTTTAACCATACGCTTCATGTTAAAATGTTCGTGTTGATTTTCCGAAATTGTTTTTGTTTTACGTTCAAGAGGTGTTCATGTTGATTTAACATGAATCATGTTAACTAAAAATGTAAGAAATTTTTCTGTGTGTACATTTTGTAGTGTATTCATACCAGTTCATTTCTGATCACCTTTAAACCATCCAATATCGAACTACTCAGCAAACAATATAGTTCATTGACTATACATTTTATGGTGTATTCATACTAGTTCATTTCTGATTACCTTTAAGCCAGTCTATGCCAAACTACTCGGCAACCAATGTAGTTCATTGAATGTACATATTGTGGTGTATTCATACTAATTCATTTCTGATCACCTTTAATCCAGTCAATGTCCAACAACTCAGCAAACAATATAGTTCATTGACTATACATTTTGTGGTGTATTTATACTAGTTCATTGCTGATTAGCTTTAAACCAGTCAAGGCCAAACTACTCAGCAAACAATATAGTTCATTGACTATATATTTTGTGGTATATTCATACTAGTTCACTTCTGATCACCTTTAAACCAGTCAATGTCGAACTATTCAGCAAACAATATAGTTCACTGACTATACATTTTGTGGTGTATTCATACTAGATCATTTCTGATTACCTTTAAGCCAGTCAATGCCAAACTACTCGGCAAACAATGTAGTTCATTGACTGTACATTTTGTGGTGTATTCATACTAGTTCATTTCTGATTAGCTTTACACCAGTCAATGCCAAACTACTTAGCAACATTATAGTTCTTCGACTAAACATTTTGTGGTGTATTCATACTACTTAATTTCTTCAAACTAATCAATTCCAAACTACTCAGCAGACACCTAGCTCGTTTACTATACATTTTATGGATGTTTTCATACTAGTCCTTTGCTGATTACCCTTAAACCAATCAATGCCAATCTAATCAGAAAACATACTAGTATACAACTATAATTTGCTGGGCGAAATCATACTAGTCAGAAAAATCCTGGTTCGTACTAGTATGCAAGTATGTATGAATCTCGGGTTGAAATCATACTACACCTTTTTCAGTTTATATTCAGAAAGTTTTCTGAATATCAATTGTAATTTTCTGAATATAAACTGAAAAAGGTGTAGTCAGAAAAAGTCTAATCTATTTTAGAAAAATACTAATTAGAAAAATTCCATTTCATACTACATTATTATATAAGGCTTTATTACACCGCAACCATTAGTACGATCTATTGTAGTACATGCAAACATTATTTAAAATTTTTGGTTTGCTTCTTTTTTCTCTTGTAATTCACAGATGCATTTTCGTGTTTGGGTAAATACAAATATGATGCTGATGTATATATGATCTAGTATGTCAACTGCTATATTTCTGGTGTATATACATAGGAAAAAGGCACTGGTAAAAGCAACAATCTCGTAATGTTATCCTGAAGTTGACCAATTTTTCAACGGTAATTTTTGTTGAAGTAACTGCATTCAGATCTTTTATGATCCCTCTAGATCTTTTATGATCCCATTTTGGCTAGGTTTGTTTGGATGTCTGGGGATTGTTGCCACCTTTCGTTGGCTTGACGGAGTGTGTACTCCTTCAGCAACTCCTTCGGCAAACGGCATATGCAAGCTAAAAAAAACTAGGTCCCGCCAACTTGTAGGAAAAAAATCATGGCAGCACACTATAAGTTGGAAGAGAATTTCGGCAAAAGTCTCGTTAGAGGTTATGACAACCTGTTGGTATATAACCGCCATTTTTTTACGTTGCGGCATAAAGTTGAGTATATTGACAATAACAATATAAATTAACTCTAAAAATGCTCCTTTAACTCGAGTGTATGGCCCAGCATGTGTATGAAAGTGGATCCTACAAAGTTGAATGCAATTGGGCCTTCACCTGTATAATCAAACTTGACGAACGCGGAATTGGAAAGGAGCCATTGCAAGTTGAATTCAATAATTAAATTAAAAATACAATAAACAACATAATTTAAAAAATATAGAAAAAAAAACTTGTGTTAACTTTACCGAGAATCGAACTCAGAACCTTTAGCTCATTTTGGCTGTGTATGAACTAGTATATCAACTGGTATAATGCTGATGCAGAGGCTGACTAATATACCAATTGGTATGGTGCTGATGCATAAGAGGACAATTGCTTTTCTTTTTCTCTTGTAACTGCTTCGTTTTTACCTTATAATTCACAGATGCTTTTTCGTGTTTGGGTAAATACAAATAGTCGCTGCTTTCTAAAGAATAAAGTGGTATATTGCTGATGTAAAGGCTGACTATGATACTGGTGCATAGACTGGAATGAATGTCAAATTCGTGGACTAGTATGACAAGTGGTACGATCTGAATGGGCATAATGATTACTATGTCCTGCCGCATAGACTGAGCAGTATGTCAACTGGTATGATTCTGATGTATATATGAACTAGTATGTCAACTGGTACGATTCTGATGCATATATGAACTAGTATGTCAAATGTTATATTTCTCATGCAAATTTGAACTAGTACGTCAACTGATATGATTATGATGCATAAATGAACTGGTATGTCAACTGGTATGATTCTGATGCATATATGAACTAGTATGACAACTGGTATGATTCCGATGCTTTTTTTAACTAGTCTGTCAGTTGGTATGATTCTGATGCATATATGAACTAGTCTGTCAACTGGTATGATTCTCATGCATATAAGAAATAGTCTGTCAACAGGTATGATTCTGATGCATATATGAACTAGTCTGTCAACTGGTATGATTCGGATGCATACCTGAACTAGTCTGCCAACTGGTATGATTCTGATGTATATATGAACTATTCTTTCAACTGGTACAATCCTGACGTGTATATAAACTAGTATCTTAAATGGTATGATACTGATGTGTATAATAACAAGTATATCAACTGGTATATTCCTGATGCAGAGGCTGAATAGTCAGCCAATTGGTATGGTGCTGATGCAGAGACGGACAATTGCCATCTCGTAGGACATCGCCGTGTTAAAAATACCAGTTGCTAATATGGAAAAATTACAGAACTCGAACTAGTTGAGGCCGTCTGGCTGACTGGTATTTGATTAGTATAAAACTAGTTAAGTTGACTGCAGGGATTAAATAAAAATTGATTTTTCTGTCCCATCAAAGAATATGGATGTTTCATCAATGCCTTTTTGATAAACCACTTTTGAAATGGTATCCATATAAACTATTGATAAATTCTAAATAGTTTAAAAAAACAAAATTTTATATAATTTGACATCTGGTTTCAGTGAGACTCGAACCATGCTCCTCTGGCACGTTAGCCCAGTATTCTACCATTCGGCTACGGCATATTATACAATTTTTAGAAAAATGTTCAATCATAAGAAATTCAAAAAATTTAGAATTTAAAAAAACCGCTCCAACAAGTTGGAATATTGTTAGAAAATCCATAGTAAAAATTGTTGAACTATTATGATTATGCGTCCCAGAAAAATTTACATTTCGTCCATATATATTAATACGCTGTCTCTACCATTATTACTATGTAGTAAATATGGATGTGGATATACCGACAATAGAAATTCATATCACGACCATAGATATTGACATGCCGTTCAAACATATTAGTATTCTATCCATAAATATAAAAAATAGTACATCATATCGAAATGGTTGACATGTCATTTTACTTTTTATTGGGAGCAAATAATATTTGATAACTCGCTCATTCTGAATGAATATTGCATCAAACTCGTCGCTATCAAGAGTGATATTGTCACAACATTCAATGCATTTCTCCCAGTGTATACAAACCGTGAATGGTATTCAATAGCTAATTTTGTTACGAGTGCAATGAAAGTTAACTTTCTCAAAAAATTTGAAAACTGACGAAGTTATTAAGATTTCCATGAATACTAAATTAAATAAGAAATAGAATAAAAAATATTTTTAATTTAAAATGTTTTTAAAAAGGAACTAAAAACGGCAAAATAATTTCTCCTCTGCCTATATAGATTCTTCACCACGTAGAGCTTATCCTGAACATGTGTGAGTGTGAATTCTTATAGGTATTAAATAGTACTTGCAAGTTTGAAATGTATAAAAACATTTGGCGCTTGCTATATCGTGAAAATATAATTTTTTAGGAAAGCTCATTACGGTGATAGATTTTTACAAACTTACGTAAACCATCTATAGCGTGCGCCAATGTTTTTATATATTTCAAACTTGCAAGTACTATTTAATACCTATAAGAATTCACACTCACAAATGTTCAGGAAGCGCTCTACGTGTTGAAGAATCTATATAGGCAGAGGAGAAATTATTTTGCCGTTTTTAGTTAATTTTTAAAACACTTTAAATTAAAAATATTTTTTATTCTATTTTTTATTTTATAATTTTTGGTTTTGGGTGTGAAAATTTTCTTAGTTGTAATCAGATAGTCTGTGTCGGGTTTAAAAAATCACTTTTTTATTATAATTGTAATTTGCCAAACCGGATGTAAGCAACTTTAACTATGATTGCGCCTAAATGCAGGCCACGTTTTCAAACTCATTTCGAATAAGTGAAACCCGGATATTCGGCATTGACATACACATGGCACTAAAGTGAAACTGTGCTATTGGCGAAAGAGTGAAACTGTACTATGGATACATATTCAGATAGCAATAAGGATTCACTTAAGATAGCGGATGATAATTGGGACTTTTGCAAATAAAGCAATAATTTGGATTTTTTTTCGTATAATGCATTGTCAGCGAAAGAACGATGGTGAAAATTTCAAATCCCCAGCTTAACGGGAATTTGGTTCAAAATCCAAATCAAAATCTCTGGGAATGAAATTTTTCAAATATCGCTTCCCGTGCGTCACCTATCGGAATTATTTTTTTGTTATATTGCGTTGGGGCAGAAAACTAAATGATAATGAAAATTTGAAGATCCTTACTCAACGGGAAGCTGGTTGAAAAACGAATACAACGAAGCCGAAAACATGTCTTCGGGTTTCTTAAAGAAGGAGCGACTAAGGCGCCACCTAGCGAGTCAAATTTTTTTTTAACAATGAATATTAATTACGTAATACACATGCTAAATATCAGCCAAATCGATCCATAATTAGGATTTTCAGTTTTAATTACCCCGATCTCAGCTCCACCTATCGGATTTTTTTAAAGAAAATATTTATTTTCATGGTAGGATTTTTTTTTTTATAATATTGCGTTGTCATCACGACCTGAACTGTGGTGAAAATTTCAAAACCCTAGCTCTACAGGAAGTTGGTTTAAAATCGAATGCAAAAATCCGCGCATCCATCTGCATATCAATAGATATGAGCATTTCCGCAGCAGAGAGGCGAAAACTTCAGATATTTTTTCCTTGGATTTGATTTCTGTTACATTCAGGTTATATTAAGAGCATTTCTACCTGAAAACAGCTTTAAAATAGTGAATGTATTCAAAAATAAATAAGTGAAATTTTATACATACCTCTTTTGGAAAGATGTCAATGGCATTGAATTTGACTTATATCAACTTATTAGTACTTAGTATTAACTAATGACATCTTGACCATTAATTTCACAAGTGTTGATCAACAGGAAAGAAATTTTTTTTATGTAACGCGAGTGACGAAAACACTTGTTTTTACTCATAAAAACGGATATCTTAATGAGAATAACATAAAAATCCATATGTTCTAATTGACGGGTCTGCCCTTTCATCTCCATGTTTCCTTTTTGCTCCAGTTCATAAGGGTTCGTTTTTATTACCGATTTTTTGGTGTAACACTAGTGACGAATTTCATTCAAGTTTTTTCAAATAAGAGTTAAATGCCAAATGTTCACTAAAATTTACTAAATTTGATAGTTATATGGCCTTCATAGCACTTAACTTGCACCAGCAGGTCAAAAAGCACCTTTTGGTCAATATTTAAGATAACGGCGATTCTGCAAATTATTTATTTTTTTTAAGTTCCAACTCCCATTTCATCGATGAAAATTGATGTATAATAATCAGAATCAACCTGTCAATTTTCGCGAGATTTGCAAAGGTTAGTTTGTACGCTGTACGGCGGCCGCCGTGGTGTAGCGGTTAAGTGTTCGGACTTCTACACAAAGTATTGGCGGTTCGATGCCCGGCAAAAGTAACATCAAAAATTATTTAGAAAAACAATTTTTCTAAACGGGGTCGCCCCTCGACAGTAGTTTGGCAAACTCTCCGGGTGTATTTCTGCCATGAGAAGCTTCTCAGCAAAAAATTCATTTGCTTTGCAAGTGCCGTTCGGAGTCGGCAAAAAACTGTAGATCCCGCCAACTTGTAGGAAAAACTCAAAAGCAACACACCACACGTTGGAAAGAGAAGCTCGGCTAAAAATTTCGTTAGAGGTTATGATAACCTGTTGGTATATCGCCGCCATTAGTTAGTTGTACGGTTTTGCTCAAACATTAGTGATTTAATGGGTTTCAGCTCAAAAAGGCGTGGAAAATTTTAAATATATACGATGGAAATCATTGTAGGGCATGCCAAAACCATATAGTTAAATAAGCTTCTCACAATTTTAAGCAAGACTACCTCTAAAACAAATTTAGGGAATTAAATACATAAAATAAAGAAAATGAAATTTTTCATACTGAAAAATACACGTATAAAGAAGTAACGATTGTATAAATTAAAAAAATTGTTTTTTTCAATATTCGAAAATTAAATATGCGATCTTTGCTTGATCGTTATAATTTTTATTCCAACTCTTCTTTCAAAAATTTTCATTCAAATTACATCAAAATCAAAATAAATTCTTAGGTTATTTAATTTCAATACACAAAACAGTGATCATGCAAATACAGTAGATTTTTTAAATTTAAAGGTTTGTCATTTGTTATTGATCATGATTTATATATTTTTTTTAAATCTAATTTAATAACAGTTATTAAAGACATAGCTTAACTACTCCCCCTTTTAAATCTTAAACGTCCCCGTTAAAGTAATAATAAATTGTAAATAACCGAAAAAAAACTTAAAATTAACATATTTAATAGTCATATTTAAATGTTAAATAAACGATTAAATAATATCTTAGTCAACTACAAATAAGATAACTGTAAAACGACATCAAAATTGATATGATTTATATTTTAACATTACCAAAAAAAAAAAACTCATTATAACGAAGAACTATAGTTCATCTTAGGTTGCTTTTATGAGTTTTTTTTCCTTCGATTAAAACCGTAGTTCCCAAGTCTTTTTCAACAACCTTTTCAACAAAAGCTTTATGAAATTTGTTCCTTAATATCTTATTTCTTTTAATATAAACTCTTTCTCCTGGTTCATATAATTTCATTGTTTTTATTTTTGTTAAATCTTTCTAATACTTTCTCCTGTGACTGAGCCAACTTTTCTCTAATAACATTTTAACTCCTCATCTGAAAATTTTGTAAAACGTGAATTGGTTTAGCATTTATTGTTGAATGAATACTATTATTATATTTATGTGTTACTAATAATACAAGATCCACAGTCTCATTCAGCTCTTGTTGAGGCTTGGTACACCTAAATATCTCAATTAGCGTTGAATGAAACTGTTCAACTTGTCCATTAGTTTCACTATGTAGCGTAGGAATAAAATGTTGTTCTATTGAATAATTATCTCGTAAAAAAGTACTTATGCCATTAGATTGAAATCCTTTTCCATTATCAGAAATAATTACACTGTACAACAGCCATTTTGCAACAGAGTCACCATGGTACTTTTCTGAAAGGCGGCATCGCATCGATAATTTCTGTCGAACAAACTTATAGTCCAGCTCGTCTGAGTTTTTTTTAATTTGCACTTAAAGGTTAAGGAGGTCATATTGGGAATTTTTGCCATAACCGCATAAACTTGAGGAGCTACAGCTTCGATGTCTAAGGGAAGGTTGTTGGCAATAAAAAGACTCACATTTTCCTCCTAGACATTGTCCCGCTACGATTCATGGTTATGTAATTTTTTCTTGGGTTTTTGTAAAATTTCTCGAAAAAATGTCTCCCCTGAGTCTACTGCTAACAATATCCTTACGACACCTTCGGGAAAAATATTCCTCATAAAAAAATAGGGGGGTGTCCAAATAACGAAATTTCCGTCGAGGACTCCTTTAACCATAAACTAGCAAAAACTAGAGTTCATCCAAGAAACAACTAAAATACATGAGACATTGCATATGAAAACGTCTAATTCAAAAAGCTGGCTAGTCTCAGATTTCGTTCAAACTTTGAGGGACACTTCTTTAGGGTCCTAACGGATCAAATTTACATACATTTAATTTTTATAACCACTGGTTTCGGACTGGTCGAATTTCAAAGTTTGATAAACGGCTGTACACATGTTTCTATTACAGATATCCTTTCATTCGATGCGGCGTTTTATGGAAAAAGAGAGTAGTTTGTTCAAAAGTAAATAATAAATCATATAGCGTGTACCTGCACTCAGAAAAAATCTTCTCTGGATTGAAGAAAAACAGCTATCAAAACAAAGAAAAATGGTAACGAAACAGCGCTAAAGAAAACATATCCTCATTCGCATGTCCATCGTTTCTTTAAAATGAAGAAAATATACTTTCTTGTTTCTGAGAAAAATTTGCTTAAATATAGAACCATTTATACATTTTAAGTATGTTTTGTATTCAAATTAAGTAATACTTTACTTTCAAATGAATATTTATTTTCTTAATACAAAGAAACATTTTTTTTTGGTTTAGAGAAATTTCATATATATTCGGAGTAAATTTTTTATTCAAAACGAGTAGTATTTTCTTCTGAATTGAAGACAATTTCCTTTTTTTCCTTTTGCATTTAATAAAACTCATAAAGGTTAGTTTTCATGAAACGAATATTTATTGAACTTTTTATTATTAAAAAAAGAATTTTGGTCGCAAGTATGACTGATTGTTTACAATGTACGTGTGGATTTTTGGATATTTTAATTCATTAGCATTTATAATTTTAAAGGTATTGCTTTTAGAATCTATTCGATAAGACAAATAGTGACGTTTGTACATTAAAATATTAATTAGTTCACAAAATAAAAATACGTCGTTTTCTATAACTAAAATTTCTAATACCTGATATGGTACAAAAGTTGGGTTGTTAAAAAATATAAAGTTGTCTCTTTTATATGTTGTGCCATATAGTTTAAAACTTGAGTGGCACATGCAATTTTTAAACTGTCTTCAGGTAATCATCATCATCATTTATTGGCGCTTAACCGCCTAAGCGATTTTGGCCGTTTCGTATCAAAGCACGCCAGTCATTCCTTTTTAGCGATAACCGACGCCAGTTGGAAACCCCAAGGGAGTTCAAGTCATCCTCCACCTGTTGTTTCCATCTCAGTCGAGGCCTCCCCCTGCCTCTACTGCCGAATTCAGGCGACGATAGGAAAACCTTCTGTGCTGGAGCTTCTTTGTCCATTCGCATAACATGGCCCAGCCAGCGGAGTCTTTGGGCTTTAATTCGCTGGACTATGGTCAGATCTGCGTAGAGCTCGTACAGCTCATCGTTAAATTTCCTTCGATACTCGCCGTTGGCATCACGGGAAGGACCATAAATCTTCCGGAGAACTTTTCTCTCAAATACTCCAAGGGCCATCTCATCTTCTCTTGACATTGTCCATGAATCTGAGCCATACATCATGACAGGTATGATGAGAGACTTATAGAGCGTGATCTTTGTTCTTCGAGAGAGGACTTTACTTCTCAATTGCCTACTCAGTCCAAAGTAGCACTTGTGATTCTCCGCTGGATTTCTAGACTGATATTGTTTTCGGTGTTGATACTGGTTCCCAAATAGACGAAGTCCCTCACAGTTTCAAATTTGTAACTATCAACAGTGACATGGCTGCCAAGGCGCAGGTGCGCCGATTCTTTCTTTGATGACAGCAAATACTTCCTCTTGTCCTCGTTCACGGCAAGACCCACTTTTTTCGCTTCCTTATCCAGTCCAGAGAAGGCAGCGCTTACGGCGCGGTTGTTAAGGCCAATGATATCAATATCATCGGCATACGCCAGCAATTGCACGCTCTTGTAAAAGATTGTACCATTGCGGTTTAGCTCTGCTGCTCGAATTATCTTCTCCAGCATCAGATTGAAGAAATCGCACGAAAGGGAGTCGCCCTGTCTGAATCCTCGTTTGGTTTCAAATGGCTCAGAGAGGTCCTTCCCGATTCTGACGGAGCTGTTGGTATTGCTCAACGTCATTTGGCAAAGCCGTATAAGCTTTGCAGGGAAGTCAAATTCAGACATGGCGGCATACAGGCAACTCCTTTTTACGCTGTCAAAAGCGGCTTTAAAATCGACAAAGAGATGGTGAGTGTCGATTCTCTTATCATGGGTCTTCTCCAGGATTTGGCGTATCGTGAAAATCTGGTCGATGGTAGACTTACCAGGTCTAAAGCCACACTGATAAGGTCCAATCAGTTTGTCTTCGATGGGCTTCAGCCTTTCACACAACACGCTAGAAAGAACCTTATATGCGATATTAAGAAGACTAATTCCACAGTAGTTGGTGCGGTTAGCGGGATCGCCTTTCTTGTGGATTGGGCAAAGCACACTTAAATTCCAATCCGGAGGCATGCATTCGTCTGACCATATTCTGCATAAGAGCTGATGCATGCTTTTTACCAGCTCTTCGCCTCCGTGTTTGAACAGCTCGGCGGGTAGTCCGTCTTTTCCAGGCGCTTTGTTGTTTTTGAGCCGGGATATAGCTATCCTCACTTCATCATAGTCAGGTAGTGGGACGAATTTTCCATCGTCAGGGATTGGGGTATCGGGTTCGACGTCTCCCTCGCAGTGAGGAGAAGTGCTCCCTCCATAATTTAAGTACACTTTGTACGTCAGTTACCAGGTCGCCATTATTGTCCTTACAGGAGCTTACCCCGGTCTTAAAACCTTCCGTCATCCGCCGGATCTATTCATAGAATTTTCGGGCATCATTCCTGTCAGCCAGCATCTCAAGCTCCTCACACTCACGCCTTTCGGCCTCACTTTTCTTTTTTCTGAAAAGGCGTCTCTCTTCCTTCTTTGCCTCACGATATTGTTGCCATACACTGCGGGTTGCGCCCGTTCGCAACGTCTCCTTGTAGGCAGCGTCCTTTTTTTTCGAGGCAGTTTTGCATTCCTCATCGTACCAGTTGTTCTTGCGGGCTCGCTGGAACCCTATAGTGGCCTCAGCGGCGGTACGCAATGAGTGAGAGATATGCTTCCATTGCTCGGTTACATCGTTAGGTCGAGGATTGCCCTCTGCGAGCAGGTGTGAGAGTCGAGTTGTGAAATTATCAGCTGTCTGTGTCATGCGCAGCTTCTCGACGTCAAACTTTCCTTCCGTTACTGTGCGCACTTTCTTCGTTGCACAGAGGCGTGTGCGTATCTTGGCTGCGACAAGATAATGGTCAGAGTCAATATTGGGACCACGCAGTGTACGCACGTCCAGAACGGTGGAGCTATGTCTGCCGTCAATCAAGACATGATCAATCTGGTTTCTAGTTCTTTGGTCAGGGGACAGCCATGTGGCTTGGTGTATTCGCTTATGCTGGAACCTGGTACTACTGATGACCATATTGCGAGCAGCGGCGAAGTCAATCAACCTAGTGCCGTTGGGGGATGTTATATCGTGGAGACTGAATTTTCCAACTGTGGGACCAAAGACTCCTTCCTTGCCCAAGTTTATCGTAGAAGGAGTCCTTCTCTGCGTCGTCCGTCTCCTCAGTCGGCGCATAGGCGCAGATAAATGTTATGTTGAAAAACCTCGCCTTGATGCGGATCGCAGCGAGACGCTCGGTCACAGGAGTGAACGCTAATACTTGGCGGCGAAGTCTCTTTCCCACCACGAATCCTACACCACGCGCTTTGCCGCGTGTCTGGCCACTGTAGTATACGTCACAAGGACCGATGGTCGTCTTTCCTTGCCCCGTCCATCGCATTTCCTGCAGGGCGGTGATGTCGGCCTTTGCGCCTACGAGGACATCAACCAGTCGGGCAGCGGTACCGTCCCTTGAAAGGGTCCGGACATTCCCGGTACTTGCCCTAATATCCAAATCATTATGCCTTATTCGTTTTGCCGGGTCGTCAACATTAAAGGGGGTTCTCATCCGAGGCTTTGCAATTGTTTTCATTGGAATTAAGTTTTTTATACATCTGTGATTTTATCAAAGTATTTTGAGGACTTTGGTTCATACTTTTCATTGCTTAACGAGTAAGTATTTTCCTTAAAATTAAAAATCATTTCAGAGAAAGCCATGCAAAATTTTAAAGCCAAATAATGTCCAATTGATTCTTGAAGTAATATTTTTCGAATATGATTTCAGTTGTCTATGCTTGGATTCGAATGGAAGCGTCCACATATATTTTAAGGGACCTGACATTTCAGCAGCAACAACGATTCCCTTGTGAAGCCGGCGTCTGAAAAAAAGTGCATTGTAATCGAAAAGGAAAACACATACAACACTTAAATATGTATCTAACTTACCACGAAAAATGCTAAGAAATATTTCACCATTCAATTTTAATAATATTTCTTCTAATTCTGCCATTTATATTCGTAAATTTATATTTTTTCCCGAGCTAAAACAAAACAACACGTATTAAGAAGAAAATTGCAAGAAATGTCTGCTGTTGCTTGCAAACGGTAAATTCAGAGTTACCATATGATTACATTGAAGCGCATTAGAAAACATGTTGGTACATTTCGGTAACATATGTATAAATAAATAGGGGAAAAGTCACAGTCGATATAAAATGTGATTTTAAGTTAGTTAAAACTTTTGAAACAATTTTATATGTGCTATCTGTCAAAAATTCTTCAAATAAATTAAAATCACATTTTATTTCGACTATGTCTAATAACCGATTCTAAAAAATGTTACTTATAGTAGGATTTGCTTGAAATTTGGTGTGTAGGTAGGTGTGCCAACATTTTCTCAGAAATATACAGTACTTTTATAAAATTATATGAAAAACTATAGCACATTTCAAAAGAATAGGCCTTTTTTTCGACACGAGCTGCAAAAAAAACGCTCGGTAGGATAAAATTTGCATGCAAAGCAACAACAAAACTGGGATAGTAAACCGAGTTTGTTGTTGCCTTGCATGCAAATTTTATCCTTCCGAGCGTTTTTTTGCAGCTCGTGTCAAAAAAGGCTTGATATCGTATTTTAAGAAAAAGAAATTTCATTTTATTACTTTTTCTAAGCAGTTGGTTTATAATTATGCATTTTTGTTTACTTCATGCAACAAATTCCTGATAAGCAAATAATGTTTCGTATATTTTTCGTATTCAAAATTTAAATAAATTATGTATATATTAAAAGTTCTCTTTTAATTTACCCGCCAGTTTTTTTTTTTTTGCCATTCATAGAAATAGTATAGTATTGGTTTTATAGTATGATACATATTTTAAATACTTAATCGTCTTTTTTTTTAAATTTTTTGACAAAGCGCCACAGAGGAAAATTTATAAACAAAACTTAAGCCTGCTTTTCCAATAAATTTAAATGAATGCGATTAAATATTTTATATTCATATTACTTTTCAGGTACGTAAATAATAGCAAACTTTTATAGTTGACTGTATTATCACAAACTAGTAATAACATAATAGACTGCAACTCTCTATGCCCTTCCAGTAATAGAGCTGCTAGTACTCCCTTTGATTTCACGTTGCATTTTTGTATACTTTGGATATTTTGTATATGATAAGTGGCAACAGTGGCATCAAATCAGAACCACGAAGGAAAAGGCATACATCAAAATGTGCACCATGGTTGCATATTTCATGTAATTTTTTTCACATTTCATAGAAAAATTACTCATTATGGAGATTTTGTAGTGATTTTAAAAGTCTTCAAAATAGAGAAAGTTTTTCTTTGTTAGAGAGATGGGATTTTTTCTGAGTGTGGTATAATAAATCTGGAATTGAAAATTCATCATTTTTATCCTTTTTTGTCAAATTTAGCTGGCTCTGGCGTCTTCACTGTTTTAAGTAGCCATTCAATTTTGTTCAGAAATTAAGTGTACATATCCTAGAAGAAACTAACCCATTCATCGGCCAAAAGAACTCACTCCTTATAGGTAAATTATTATCTCGGAATTTGTAAGTTTTCAAAAATCGTGTTTTCAGGCCCTAAAACGGACATGTTTCTCAAGAGATAAAAATACGAATTTGTTATGGACTCCAGTTCTAACCTTTAGCTTCTAATACCTCAACATTTTGTTTTGTTATATTCATACTAAAGCGGGCTACCCACCTGCCAAGAAATGCCTCAAGAAAAAAAACGAGCATATATTTCTTATGCCTGGTCAGGAAATTTTGAGGTTTACGGTATTTTCTATTTTATTGCAGATTACTATTACAAAATTTATAAAACATGTGCAGCGAAGTATATACTCATATATACACTCTTATATATACGAGCATATTTATTTTTTGAGGTAAACCGGCGTTGCCAACCATCGAAAATTGTAGTATTTTTTCTTATGAGTTGAATATTGGCTCAAGACCCCACTAGCCAGCTTTTTGAATTAGACGTTTTAATATGGAATTCTCATGTATTTTAGTTGTTTCTTGCTAGTTTATGGTTAAAGGAGTCCTCGGCGGAAATTTCGTTATTTGGACACCCCCCCCCCCCCCCCATTTTTTTTATGAGGAATATTTTTCCCGAAGGTGTCGTAAGGATATTGTTAACAGTATACTCAGGGGAGACATTTTTTCGAGAAATTTTACAAAACCCCAAGAAAAAATTACATAACCATGAATCGTAGCGGGACAATGTCTAGGAGGCAAATGTGAGTATTTTTATTGCCAACAACCTAAGACAGCGAAGCTGTATCTCTTCAAGTTTATGTGGTTATGGTACAAATACCCAATCTGACCCCTTTAACCTTTAAGTGCAAATTAAAAAAAACTCAGACGAGCTGGACTATGAGTTTGTTCGGCAAAAATGATCTATGCGATGCCGCCTTTCAGAAAAGTGCCATGTGACGCTGTTGCAAACAAAAATTCAAATTTTGTTGTACTGTGTTATTGTTGTATTTTGAAAGATTAATAATATCTCAAGCAGCGCGGCTTTATGGCGTTTTGAAAACTTATCTATGCATGTTAAAAAATACTGTTTATCCGTTATGAAAATATCGAGGTGGAGAATTTCTCCTGGATAATTTGGAATTGGTGTTTTTCCAATTTCTAAATTAGATGGCTTTCGTTGGTACTTATTCTCTAAGCATATTTTACAATTCGCGATAATCGATCTAAGTACCTTTTTGATATCAGGAAAAAAATATTCACTTGAAATTTGTTTAAAATTTTCTAATAAGCAACGATGAGCGCGATCATTTAAACATCGTAATAAATTTTCAACTGAATCAAAAGATGTTGTATGACGACAAAAGTTTTTGAAAATATTTTTAGAGGTTTTAGATAATTATTGTCCTGATTTTTAAATTGATTTACAGGACATTTGACTGTCTTAATTACATCAGTATTGGACTCCTCGCTGTATATTGTTTCTAATGAAGTACTATTATTATCGATAAATTGCCGAGAGAGCGCATCAGCTACTTTATTCTCTCGCCATCTCTTCATTTTCGTATTTGGATTTTTTTCTGAAATAGAGAATATTAGAGGCTGATGATCAGCAAATATTTTTATATCCTTATATATAGATAATGCCGAAGAGTTTTAACCGCCCACACAATTGCAAGCATTTCACGCTCATTTGTAGCATAATTTTGTTCTGTCGAAGAAAGTGTACGAGAAATCATGGTTATCGGTCTATTATTTTGAGATAACACATCACCTAAAGCATTTGATGAAGCATCCGTTGTTAACTCAAATGGGCGATTGAAATCTGGGTATTGCAAAATCACATCTTCCGACGCAAGTATTTTTTTAATTTTTACAAAAGCAGACATTGCCTCTGAATCAAACTTAATTTTAACATTTTTTGATTTTCACCTAGCAAGTATTTAGTTAAGGGCTTCACAATTGCTGCGTAGTCCCTGACAAACCTACGGTAATACCCAGCGAGTCCAAGAAAAGAGCGCAGACTACATAATGTCTCTAGAGTCTTATAATTAATTATGTGATTCACTTTATTCGGACAAGTTTGGATTCCATTTTGCGAAACTAAAAACCCTAGAAACTCAACATCTGCCTTGAAAAACCTTGACTTTTCAGAGGAAACCCTCATTCCACTTTTTTCTAACAATTTTAAAATTTTGTCAACGTGTCTAACATGCGTTTCTTCATCCGGTGAGAAAATAATAATATCATCAATGTACACGTGACAAGTTTTGCTAATTTCTTCACGCAGAACGTCATCTATTGCGCGTTGAAAAATACTTGGTGCGTTTTTCAAGCCAAAAGGTAAACGGCAAAACTCATATTTTCCATTATCTATTATATATAAATGCGCAAACATAACAGGTTTCTCCCTTTTTTGCAATAACCACAATTCTAAGGTATATAAAATTTGGTATGTATCGATATGTCTCGCCGAGCAGGGTGTTCGACAACAAACCAAAAATGTAAAAAAATTAATTATAATATGATTTGAAAATCACACCACTACATGTGATTTACACGCATTCGCTTTATAGAGCCGCTGTTATGGGTGTATGTATGTAGGTATGACCACTTGCATTGTTGTGTTTGCATTCATTGCAGTAGGGTGAGTTGTTTTGTTGGCAGCAATAAGATAACATGAGCCAGCGCGTCAACTTTATTGAGCTGAGGTACAAACAGTGTTTACAAAAACAAAATCTGTGCGTGGGGATTCAGAGAAGCAAATTTAAAAAAAAAAAAGCAGAAATAAGCTAGATCATGCACAAAGCCCTTCGTGGCTAGACTTAGTGAAATTAAATAAAATGGAAAATTTATAAAATTAAAAAAAAAAAGTAAAATCAGAAATAGAAAAGTGATTGAAAGTAAAAAAATAAAATTTGTTGGAAATGAAAGGAAAGGGAATAATATAAAATAAAAAAAAAATGAAATAAATAAAATATTAAATTAAGAATATAATAGGAAGGGAAAGGGATGTATAAAAGGAAAATTAAGGTAAGTTAAGGTAAGGAACGGAAAATATGACAGAAAAATCAAAGGGAAAGGAAAGGAATGGAAAAAAAAGGAAGGGAAGAAAGGAAATGTAATGTAGTAGCGAGGAAGAAGGTATGGAAAATAAATGAAAATAAAAAGAAAGAAAAATAAAGGAAAGAAAGGTAATGAAAAGCTAAAAAAAATAAGTTAAGGAAATGAATGAAAGAAAAAGAAAAGCAAAGGAGTTGCGGAAAGGAACAAAAGAAAATAAGGAAACGGTAGGAAAGGAAAGGTAAGGAAGCGAAATGACAGGAAGGGAAATTTAAGAAAAAAAGTGAAAGAAAATAAAGGTAAGAAAAAAATAAAAAAAAAGATATGAAATGAAAAAAAAAAATGAATAAAATGAAAGGAAACTAAAGCAACGGAAACGAAAGAAAAAGAAAATAAAAGGAAAAAAGGAATGTAATAGAAATGGAAAGAAGGATCAGGTAAGAATATAAAAGAAACGAAAAGAAAGAAAAATAACAGAGAAGAACAAAAAAGAAAGAAAGAAAGAATGGAAATAAAATGAAATGAAAGAAGAGAAAAGGAAAGAAAAGGAAAGAAGAGAAAAGGAAAAAAAGGAAAAGAAAGGAGAAGATAAGGAAAGGAAATAAAAGGGAAGAGAAGGAAAGAAAAGCAAAGAGAATAAATTGAGATGAAAGGAGAGGAAAGGAAAGGAAATAAAAGCAAATTAATGCTAAGGAAAGGAAAGGAAAGAAATACGTATGAAGACGACCTAAGAAGAATAAATAATTATCATCACTGAAACTATATTACTGAATGATGTAAAGAGGGAGGAAAAGGCAAAATGAATAGGAATGTATAGAAACCAAAAATATAATAAATATGGAAAAGAAAGGCAAATTTAAGAAATAGCAAAAAGGTAGGAAAATAAAATAAGGTTTTGTGGTTGAATTTCAACCACTGGGCGAACTCTAGTTAATATTAAAAGCTGTCTTTTTCCTATCTTTTTCACGTAAATTTATTTGGTGGAAAGCAGATTTCAAATCTAAAGTTGGGAAGAAGCGCGATTTCCCTAAATTTGCCAAAATTATGGAAATATCTGGTATAGGATATCTATCCGATATAGTTTTGTCATTGATTTTACGAAAATCAATGACCATACGTAACTTTTGTTTTCCATTTTCATCCAATCCCTTTTTAGTTACCACATGTATAGGGGAATTATAAGGAGAACACGACTTTCGAATTATACCATCTTTAAACAATTCATTTATTTCTTTGTTAATAAACTCTACAGCTGACATTGGATAGGGGTAACTTTTGCTAAAAATTGGTTCTTCGGTAGGAGTGCGAATAGCAGCTTCCACGTTTGTATTGTATGTCAAAGCGCGATTCGGGTCCGCGAAGGCATTTATGTTATCATTAATCATTTCTCGGAATCGTCCAAGAATATGATCAGGAACCGAATCATCTGCAATAATAATTGTGTTTACTTGATTACAATCTAGTTGTTGGAGTTCTATTTTACCATTACGATAATATAGAAATCCAGTTTCTGTGTGAATTTTCGCGCCGATTTCTTTAAGGAAATTGCATCAAAAGTGCGTAAGCTTTTCAATAAATAAAAAGTAGATGTATTATCAAGTACATTAATTAAACAATATTTATTTATAAAATTAATTCCATTAATTGATTTAAACTTAAATGATTTTTCCATTAATTTTATTTCATAAAGATAAGAAGTCTTTTATATAATTCTTAGAAGTGCCAGTATCAATAAAAATGCGTAGCTCCTGACCATTAGATGTTCTTTTTGTTATGATGGCAGGAGCGATTTTAGTTTAAATAATAATTAACTTCATCCTCGAAATCATAAACTCCTCCTGAATGTTCCGTGTAGTAGTTGTCATCATCGATATCACTACCATTATATTCAACTTCATCACAAACTATATTCTTGTTTTCCGACATATGATTTACACGCTGAGCTTTCTGTTGTGGGCTCTGGAAAGAACCGGATTGTTCTCGGTGACGCTTAAAATGCACTCCTCGTTGAGGTAACTCCTGTTGTTGATGAGTTAAATTAGCACTTGGTTGAGCGATGTTGACATTTCGGCTACGTTGAAACTCCTTATTTTGAAAAGATGTCTTATTCCTATAAAATGATGAACCAGGATCTACTTCCATTGGAACTGGTTGATCATTGTAGTTCATATTGGGGAAATGATTTTCGTTTAAATGTCTGTACTGCACCGGTTCTAGTCAAGGTTTACTTGGCTTTATACAATTACCAATAGCAAACGTGTTTGCAAAATCATATCTTTTATGATTAGTTTCTAATTCTTGTGCAATAGCCAAAGCCGTTGGGAGATCTTTCGGCTTTGAAAAGAACAGAATATCACATATAGGTCTACGAAGTCCCGAAATAAACACACGAAATGCATTTTCCCTTGTCTTTCATTGAGCGCATCTATTACCTCATCATTTCCGGTGTATATTATGGTTTGCCTTCGATTAAGTCATTTTTGGTTTAGGGTGATTGGGCATTACTCGCGGGTTTTAGTGGACAGTTTAGATTCACGCTCCGGGTTGACGTTTTATCGATAGTTTCCATGAGTGGTCTGGTTGTTCCTAGGTGGCAGCACCAATATTTCCATAGAATGGAAAAATGTACCAATAACGGCACTTTCAATTTCCAGACAAACGAGTATTTGGTGTGTTCCTGCAATTTTAATGATTAAGTTTAACGCACCTGACGGGAAAAAGGGCACGAACGCAAGAATATGTGCTAAATATGTAAAATAAAATTTATCAACAATTATATAAAACAGTCCATCGAATTTTTTTTTGTTAATTGCACAAATTTAGCAAAACGCCGACTTGACCAGGGGGAGAGACGCATGGAATCCCGTCCTGATCCCTGATTTCCAAACGCGGCCATCACTGTTGGACCCAATTAGTCAACCGAGATTAAACCAAGGTATACATTTTGCCAGTACATGGCGATCATTTGATAGCTAATACATAAAAGAGTATGGGAGTTTATTTAAATAGCTGGTAAGGATTAGGAGATCCATGTGTCTGCTATCCCAAATCGAGCATTTTCGGGTGACTCGGGTCACCGAGGGAACACACCAATCACGTGGTTCTGACAGCAAAAATTGCACGCGCAAACGAAAGCGTAACTTAGGTTTCGAACCTAATAGCGATGGCAGTAGTTCTACTATCTACTCCACTTTGGCCCAAATCTACTACCTTTTTTCTCCCTACTTTTTGAAAATACTCTGTTCCAGAACAGGGCATAACGTAGGATAACATGGTTAATCATTTGACAATATAATTATTTTTCTTGAAATCATCCGAAGCAGATGATACCCTACTCAATTGAGTAGTAACTAAATTCATTGGTACCCCAAAACCATTACTTTCAACGAAAAGGTAGTAGACGGTTTTTCTTTCTTTACTTAGCTAAGCTTTTCATTTATTTTATTGGTTAAAAAAATAGGGTTATAATGATAACACTTTCGCAATATATATTTTTTTTTTTTGTGACAATCAGTCTCAAAGACAAATATTCACTTACTAATATAAATACAATTTTTTTGTATTCTTTGCCTACTACTTTTCGTTATGGGCCCCAAAAAGGGAACTAATGAGGTCGAGCACCATATGGCAACCACCAATCAGGTTGCGCCACCTGGCAACAACCAGATCACACCATGACAGATAGCGGAACTTTTCCATTGAGCAGTCGCAGTGAATTCAAAAAGTAATAAAGGAATTTGTTCGACGCCATGATGGCTTCGACCGAACCGAGCAAAGTTAAAAGTTGTGTCGTAATTGAATCGATAGGACGTGTCACGGAAGAAAATTAAAGTAAGAACAAAAAGAAAAAAAAAAGAATATATACGTCGAAATTATAGTGTGAAAAGTGAAACCAAAATACACTGAACTTAAAGTGTGAAAAGTGAAAATTATAGACTAAACCAAAGTGAACCAAAATATATTGAACTAAAGTGAGGAAAAGTGGATATAATAAGGGGTTTTCCGTTTACGTTCTTATTTGTCTCGCAAATGTTGTAAACTTCGAAGTTTAAGCGGGAAACAGAATCGGTCCGCCAATACGTCAGTTACGTGACGTACGTCAATTTTAGAGCAAATTCTATTTTGACGCATCCGTCGTGCCTGGCGTTGCTGTTAGCTATTTCGACGTACTGATCCTGCTGAACGCTTTGGGATGTGCGCGACGTTTTCGATACATTTAAGACCACGGCTGCCACTCCCAAATATTTTTCCGGTACCAAAATTTCCAAAAGTACCATTTTTGACGGAAAAATACCATTTTATTCCAAACGTTTCTACGTTTATATATATTAGTTTGGTAACATAATTTAACCTCGAAAGAACGTAAAATTGAAAAACAAAAAAATTAAGAAACTCAGGCAGGCTCTGCAATTCAATTTTTAAGAATTTCATATTTCAAAAAAAAAAAAACATTACAAATCCACAATCGTCCAGTGTAGGTGTTAGTGGCCAACATCGCAAACACTTTCTACAGCTGCATAATTATTTCTCAGTCCTATGCAATTAGGCGGATTTTCGCTACAACAGAGTAAGCTGTACCAATCACCTATACCAGCAGCGCGCTACACACAGGCGTTTGCAACAACTGCTCTAGAGGCGCACTCCGATAGCGCTTGCACTAACAGCCACTGTAACGCGCTACAACAGCGCTTACAACAACGCGCCAGGGGCAAACAACGCGCAGCTAGCGTAACAACAGCTGCAACAACAACGCGCAGCAAAAACCAGCGCCAACAACAACAAGCGCAATCATAACAAGCGTTTGCAACAACAACAACAGCGCGTAATAAGCGCCAACAACAAGCGCTAACAACAACAACAGCGCGTAGCAAGCGCCAACAACAACAGCAAGGCGCATATAAGCGCCAATAACAACAACCTATATAAAAATAACAACGCGCAAATAAGCGTCCACAGCAAGCGCTGGCAACAACAACAGCGCGTAGCAAGCGCTAACAACAACAACAGCGCGTAATAAGCGCCAACAACAATCGCTAACAACAACAACAGCGCGTAGCAAGTGCCAACAACAACAGCAAGGCGCATATAAGCGCCAATAACAACAACAACCTATCCAAAAGTAACAACGCGCAAATAAGCGCCAACAACAAGCGCTAACAACAACAACAGCGCGTAGCAAGCGCCAAAAACAACAGCAAGGTGCATATAAGCGCCAATAACAACAAGCTATCCAAAAATTACAACGCGCAAATAAACGTCCACAGCACGCGCTGGCAACAACAAAAGCGCGTATCAAGCGCTAACAACAACAACAGCGCGTAGCAAGCGCCAACAACAACAGCAAGGCGCATATAAGCGCCAATAACAACAACCTATCCAAAAGTAACAACGCGCAAATAAGCGCCAACAACAAGTGCTAACAACAACAACAGCGCGTAATAAGCGCCAACAACAAGCGCTAACAACAACAACAGCGCGTAGCAAGCGCCAACAGCAACAGCAAGGCGCATATAAGCGCCAACAACAACAACCTATCCAACAACAACGCGCAAATAAGCTTCAACAACGACAGCAAGGCGCATATTAACGCCAACGACAACAGTGGGGTCGCCTGGCCAAAGGCCCACTGCATCGGCAACAACAACAACAACAACGCGCTAATAAGCGTTAAGAACAACAACATGGCGCATATTAGCGCCAACAACAACAACAGTGGGGTCGCCTGGCCAAAGGCCCACTGCATCAGCAACAATAATAAATACACGCAAATAAGCGCCAGCAACAACAACAAGCGCTAACAGCAACAACAGCGCGTAGCAAGCGCCAACAACAAGCGCTAACAACAACAGCGCGTAGCAAGCGCTAACAACAACAACAGCGCGTAGCAAGCGCTAACAACAACAACAGCGCGTAGCAAGCGCCAACAACAAGCGCTAACAACAACAATAGCGCGTAGCAAGCGCTAACAACAACAACAGCCCGTAGTAAGCGCCAATAACAACAACAAGGCGCATATAAGCGCGAATAACAACAACCTATACAACAACAACCAGCTTAGACAACAACAGTGAGGCCGCCCTGTTAAAGGCCCACTGCAACAACTAACCTCAACGAATACAACCAACAACAACAAGCACAAGGCGCATATAAGCGCCAACAACAACAACTAGTTACAACAACAACAACAGTGAGGCCGCCTCATGAGTTCAGTGCCTTTAGCGCGGCCTGACTATCTGAGAGGATAAATATCCGTTTGCCGTCTGCCCGCTGCAGCTTCAACAACAAATACGGCAACAGCAACAACGACATCCTCGGTGAGTCCGTGCCAATTGGCACGTTAAAATAGAATTAGTTTTTGCTTGTTTAACTGAATTGAAATGATAGGAAGATAGGAGCGGGAAATTAACTTTAACAAAAAAATATATATATGTTAGCATGGCACATGCACAAAACTTGGTTCGACAACAAAATTCCTATGTGCAAGACGACACCCTGTTGCACATACCTGCATTCATGTATTTTATATGAAATACGAGAACTAATAAACAATTAGGAATGCAGGTGGGAACCAAGATTCAGCAAAACACCAAATCCAATTTCAGTAAACAAGTAGGAATGCGGCAATCGGTGGGAACCGCAACGTCAGCAAAATAACAAGCAGAACCAACAGCAGAAGCGGCGGCAGAGTAAGCTAGATTTAAGAAATAATCATTTTTGTAAGTTAGTTCTAATTCGGCATTCTTTCAATAAAGGAGCTGCACGCTCACCTAAAAATTATATTTTTTTCCGTTTCGTCACACAGAGTGACATAACTGGCGCCCGAGCAGGGACCGCCACGCGTCGAAGTAGTTAAGCCTGAAAACCAAAAAGTAAGGCCGCGTACCGTTTGAATTATCGTTTAATTATCGTTTAATTAAAACAGCAGCACCTACTCCGACAAGGAGTCGGACAAGAACACGATCGAAGGACCTCTAGTACACGCAAGGAACGAGACAGCCCTACATCGTTAAAAACCACGACTCCAGCGCGGCGATGTTAATAACGTAGGTTAATGAAAAATTGTGAAAAGAAAAAATTGCATAAGAAAAAATAGAGAAGAAAATTGCAACAAATCAAAAATGGAAAAATTGTGAAAAGGAAAAAAATTTCTGAGAAGAAGCAAGAAATGTAAGAAAACAAAAAGAAAAAGAAAAATTGTAATAAATCTCGAAAAGTTGCAAAAAGTAAAAGAGAAATTTGTTCAGTAAGAAAACAAAAAGAAAAAAAGAAAATTGCAATAAATCAAAAATGAAAAAATTGTGAAAAGAAAAAATTTATGAGAAGAAGCAAGAAAAGTGAGAAAACAAAAAGGAAAAAGAAATTGTAATAAATCTCGAAAAGTTGCAAAAAGTAAAAGGAAAAATTTGTTTAGTCTCTAATACGAGAAGAAGGGTTAATCGGAAACAAATTGTGTAAATTTAGTTATAAAAAAGAAAATAAAAGAAGGAAAATCGAAAAGCTAAAGAGAATTCTGAAGTCGCTAATGCGAAAAGAAAAATAAATCGAAAAAATTGTGTAAATTTAGTTATAAAAAAGAAAGTAAAAGAAGGAAAATTGAAAAGCTAAAGAAAATTGTGAAGAGGAAAAAGCAAGAAAAAGAAACAAAAATTGTTAAGTCGCTAATGCAAAAAAAAAAAAAAATATAAATTGAAACAAATTGTGTAAATTTAGTTATAAAAAAAAAAGGTGGATCCGATCCCCCCTCAGACCCCCCAAACCCTTCTGTTCCTAATCCTAACGTAATAGAGTCCGTGGTCCGAGAGGTGCTTGAGCGGATGAACGCACCTGTCATCGGTGACTCCACGGGCATAGAATCAAATATTATACTGAATAGAACTAACATGAATGATCTGGACAGAATACCAGACATGGTCAAATGCCTACGGGAATTCTCCGGTAAACCTGGAGAGTTCAGTTCATGGCGAAAGAGCGTCGACAGAATCCTCAAGGCATACGAAGCCTTGAAGGATACTCCCAAATATTTTTCCATTCTGCACACCATAAGGCACACTGCCCTTGAATCCTACAGTACCCCACTCGAATGGAATCAAATCCGCAAGTGCCTGATGATGCACTATTCCGATAAGAGAGACATCGGTACCCTCGAGTACCAGATGACGACGTTGGCCCAACGTCGTGATGATATTTCTACCTTCTACCAAAAGGTTTACCAGCACTTTCGCTGATCTTGGACAATATTGCATGTCTTGACCTTGGCGAAGAAGCAATAAGGACGATGACAAATTCGTATCGGGAGAAAGCTCTTGATACCTTCGTACGCGGGCTGAACGGCGATTTACCTCGCCTTCTCAGCATCCGCGAGCCCACCACCTTGCCTCAGGCTCTAAACTTGTGCCAAAAATTGGATAACATGTCCTTCCGCATGAATCATGCCTACACCGTAAATAAATCCCTTAGTCAACTACCTCCAAGACCCCCCAGATATAACATAAATAATAACAGATCTTTTTATCCTGACCTAACTAACACGAATAATAATAGACCCTTTTACCCTGAACTCACTTATTCGGTGCCCTTACCGCGGAACTATAACAACAACAACAACTTAAGAAACTACAATAACTATAGAACGTCCAACATGAATCCTCGAGGACAACCAAATCAAGGGAACTTTAATAATCGCCCAAATAATAATTTACAACAACAATACAACAGCCGGCCCAACATACCACAACAACAATACAATTCGGGTTTTAACAACCGGCCCAACCTACCACCAAAGCCACCAGTCCCAATGGAAGTAGACCCCTCCCTACACTCTAGGCAGGTTAATTACCAAAATAGACCTAACACCGGTTATAATACCCAGCCCCAAGCCCAGAAACGCCCACTTTCCTCACAACATACTCGCCCTCCCAACAAAATGCAGCGTAACTTTCACGCAAATACAGGGCCATTGAATTTGAATGATTACCAAGGAGATCCGGACCCGAACCGGATCTACGATACTTACCCCCAAGACGACTATTACGGAACAGCCCAACAAGGAAACGGGACTACAGGGGGACAAATAAACTTTATTTCCGAAGATCAAAACCAAACTGAGCCCGACTTGATTAATTTTTTAGACTAACGCCGTCCTCGCTTCCTTACTACGAATTCGTGACAAGACGCGGGGACACAGTGGATTTCCTGATAGACACAGGGTCTAACAAAAACTACATACAATCAACTAGGATAAGAAACCCACTGCCAAACAAACCATTCAAGGTGGAATCAGTGGCAGGAACTATCGAGATAACCCAACACGCATTCATAGACGTATTCGGACCCAACGTGGGGAAAATTAAATTCTTTATTCTGCCACCCCTAAACTCATTCCATGGAATCATCGGGAATGACACTTTGAGGAAGCTTAAGGCTATAATAGATACCGAGAAAAGCACCATGACCATTTTTCCGGGAGTCGTCATCCCTTTAAAACAACGAGCATCTCAGCAAGTTAACACCGTCAATATAAACACCCCACATCTCTCTGCAGAACAACAACTGCGCATTAGGAATATCATTATGAAGTGCCTGTTTGGAGCGGCTGATTTGCCGTCCTGATAATGATGTCGGATGGAGAGGCTTAGATGCCAATCCACGTTTTGAGATAAATGGTTGGTAGTTTTCGACTAGGCGGTATCACCAAGACGAGAGGGTTGACAATAAAAGGCACTTGAACCTAATTGTCGTGGCGAGAGATAAATGAAAGGTGGGCTGTGGATTGTAGCTCATTCATTTCTCGATTCTTTATTTTAATTTCTTTGCTTATATACAATTTTGGTCTTAACATTATGCTGACTAGTGCATTGCTCTTGACTTCCGCAATACTAGGTCACTAGTCAGCAGTCTACCGTTCTAGGTCGTCAGTAAGTGACATTGCTGACCACCGTACTAGATCGCCAGCTGTCGCAACTGCTGACACTAGCGGTTGCAAATGCTGACGCCAGCGACGGCACACTTACTGACGGCCGCGAGCAAAATATGACGCAATCGTTACTCCGCACTTTTGCTTGTTCTTGAATTTCATGCAAACAAATATGCCTGTGTCTGCATATTTGGACAGAAATGAACATGCTCCCGCCCGTGACTTTATTCAACGAGTTTCGATATGCGTCATTTCCCTCACTTGTGTTTTAATTTACATTCTTAGTTCTAAATAAGGCATTTTTTTTGTTTACATTTTAAGTTTATAATTACATTTCATTCTTAATGCTAAGTTTTAATTTACAATTCATTCTTACTAACTCTAATGGTGCGGTGGTCCCTTTATGTCACTGTTACGGCAAATGGTGCTTGTCGTGCCGCTGGCCGTGGTTGAGGAACTGCGTATGTAACGGGAGCTCGGGACTTCTTTCGAATGCAGGTTATCACAATTGCAAGTATGATGCCAATTGATAGTATTAGAGCGGCATACGCAATTGTCGCATGATGGTATTTGAGGTGGGAAATTTGTGAGGGTAGCTCTGTCCCTATTTTCTGCATTAAATCTTGCTGTAGGGTCGATATATTTTTGACCTGATCAATGTACGGTTGTATGTGCAGGATTATGGAAGATGTCTTTTCAGGATACGTAATGCTGCTGAGGTTTGCGGTTGCCGTGTATGATGCGTGGATTGCAGATGAGTATACTTGATGCCCTTGAATTATGACTGACTTGTGTTTGAGTGTGCAGTCGGGGCCAATTTTTATAATCCCCGAGCCCTTTAATGTTAGCTGGGAATGATTTGCTCCGCACGCGGCATTGATTCGAGTGGGGGACTCCAACGCATACATCCAGAGATTATTGTGCGTCAGCTGTTTTATCGGTGCGTTGTCTTCTACCGGGGCTACCTTGCAGATGTTCCCTGGATTGTTGTTGAGCAGTGACATTTCGCATTGACAAGCGCCTGAGTCTGCGGTGAATTTTGTCTGCACGTTCAAGCATAACACCTGGTTCTCCTTTACAGTAATGCATTCTCGCCACTGATTTTCTGTCAATGTTATATATTGATCTCGATGCGCGTTGATTGCAATGAGATCATTGCATGGCGTGATGGCAACCGTTGAACTGTTTATTCTGCTTGAAATCGGATGTGGTTTGAGCACTTCCCAGGTCTCTGGATCACACAACGGAAGTGACATTTCGAAGATCACGTGTTCATTCGTTCTTCCGCCTTTCACCTTCATGACCTTGTAGAGTTGTAAGAGATTGTTTTGGTCCACTGGCAACCTTAGTGATGTGGGTAGATGGTTGCGAACTCGGACTAATTCTGCTCGAAGTTGCGATGGTGACAGTAACGTTGGATTGATTTTTCCGTGGTGCGCATCTGTCAACGTATTGATAATTCTTGCCTGGATTCTGTGTAGTCTGGCTGATAATAGTGCGAGTTGAGTTGCCAATGTACTGCTAGTTTGGACGAGGTTTGTTTGGTACCTTTGCGTCTGCTCCGTACGGACATATTTTGCCACCTTCACTATTTGGTCATCCACCACCTTGAACTTCTGTTTGATGTTCTGCTCCTCTTGTTTGAAGATGTTGAGAGTTGCATCAATAACTGATGTTTGATTGTTGAGTAACCCGTATAAATGGTTGTCATTTTGTTTGAGCGTGTTGATTGTGCTTGACATCTCTTCTGCATAGCTGGTGTCCAACACACCGAACAATGAGTTGGCAATGTTGCCGATGAAGTTGACCGCGCCTCGTTTGGATCGTGTGAGGAGGCTATTTTCTTCAGTTAGTTCTGCGATGTCGGCTTCCAAGGTGTCTACTACGTTTTCACAGGCCGATTTCAGCACTATGGTGTCGCATATGGCCCTTAATGTCTTTGTTCCATTGATGAAGCGTGCTGTTTCTTCCCAATATGGCTGTAGATCGTAGTAGGAAATTATTTTCCACTCAGAGCGTGACACTTCCATCTTGGTGATGCCTTCAAAGTGGATGCCGATCTTGGTGTCGAATTCTGTTGTTTCGATGTCTGCGGAAAACACAAGTGGAAGTGCCAGCAGAGCTATTATCATTGTCGTCATTGTTGACATGGACGTAACTTTTCGTCGTTTTGCCTTGGGTAGTTCCTCTGGGGATACTTCATTATCATCCGGTTGCGGTGAGCTTGGTGCCAGACTTGGCTGGCTGCCTGAGTTTTGGGTTTCCGTTTCCCCATCCTTGAGTCGTGGAATTGGAGCGAGGTATCTGATTGCTCGCTTCAGCACTCCGGATGCTGTTTTGACATCTGCCACTCTGATTATGTCGTCTGGACCCTTATAAGTTTTCACTATTCTCCCCAAGGGCCACTTCATCACTGGGACGTTGTCTTCCTTGAGTACCACTATGTCCCCTGGCTCTATATTCGCCGTCTGTTTTTGCCATTTGTTCCGGTACTGTAACTCGTTGAGGTAGTCCCGGGACCATCGTTTCCAAAACTCGTGTTTAAGCTGGGACACTAGCTTCCATCTTGTTTCTAGGTTGAGCTTGGCAGCCGTCGCTTGTGCATCAATTTGTGCTGTTAGTGGTTCTCCTATCAGGAAGTGCCCTGGAGTAAGTGCCCCAATGTCGTTCGGATCATCTGACATTGGTGATATCGGGCGAGAATTCAGTATCGCCTCGATCTCGATTATCAGGGTTTCGAGCTCCTCATACGTTAAGCTGGCATTTGCTGTACTTCTTAGCAGCAGATGCTTTGCCGATTTGACTGCAGCCTCCCACAGTCCACCAAAGTGTGGCGCTCTTGGAGGGATGAAATTGAATTGGATTCCTCTTTTCCCGCATTCGTTAATGATTTTTTCTTGTGCCTCTTGTGAATGTATTACCGAGTTTAACTCTGGGAGCTTGTTCTTAGCTCCTACGAAATTGGTGGCATTGTCACAAAACAGGTTTTGACAATGGCCTCGCCTGGCGATGAAGCGCTTGAGGGCCCCAATAAATGCCTCGGTGGTTAAGTCACTCACTAGCTCTAGGTGGACTGCCTTTGTGGTGAAGCAAACGAACACCGCAATATAAGCCTTGTGCGGCCTTTTTCCACGAAGTTTGTAATGCACTGTTATAGGGCCGCAATAATCTACACCGCTGTTTATGAATGGTCGAGATGGTGTGACCCTTGAGGAAGGCAGGTTTCCCATGATCTGATTGAGTAGTTCTGGCTTTGCCTTGCTGCATGTGACGCATCGATGCACTGTTGCTCGTGCCATGAGTTTTCCCTTTATGGGCCAAAATCGTTGTCGCATTATTCCCAACAGAGTTTGCGGGCCGCAATGTTTGTTCTCCTTGTGTACCATTTCGAACATCAATTTTGCAATGTTATCGTTGTATGGTAGAAGAAGTTGGTGTTTCGAGTCGTATGCCAATGATGAAGCCTCTAGTCTCCCTCCAACCCGGATCAATCCCTTGTTATCCAAAAATGGTGCGAGGTTGGACAAGTTGCTAGACCGCTGGAGCTCCTTATGATGTTTCAATTGTTTGATTTCTTCCTTAAAGTCTGCCGCTTGTATTTGTTTGACGATGTGCATTAGTGCCAGCTCCAGTTCTGCCGTGGTTAAGCTCCGTGATGATGGCTGTGCTGCTGTTTTGCTTTTAGCTTGCGTGATGAACCGTAGTACATAGCCGATTATACGTTGTAGTCGGTGAAATGAGTTGCCGTGATTCACCTTGTAAATCATCTCCGGTTCTTCTACTGATGTGACCAGTGATTTCGAATGGTTGGCCTTTACTTCTATATCGTTCTGGTTGTTGGAGGCTGGGTTGAGACGTTTCGGCCAGACTGATTCCTTGCCATGCAAAAATAATGGTCCACAGAACCATAGTGCACACTCTTTAAATGCCTTTGGTGACATTCCTCTAGACAGGATGTCGGCTGGATTGTCCTTTGATCGAACATGTCTCCACTGTTCCGCTCTAGTTGTTTCTTTGATTGTTGCAATGCGATTGGCGATGAATGTGGTGTGTGCTGCGTCTGAGTTTACCCAAGCCAACACTATCTCGGAATCGGTCCAGAAATATATGGCACCCTTAAATTGAATGTCTGCTGCTATTCTTTCTGCCAACTGGGCCCCTAATGCAGCAGCACATAACTCCAAGCGGGGTATTGTTTGTTTTTTCAATGGAGCTACCCTTGACCTTGCACATAATAACCTTGTCATGACGGTGCCTTCTTTCAGCGTGGCGCGAATATAGGCCGCGGCTCCATAGGCCTTCTCTGATGCATCCGAGAAAATGTGTAGTTGCATGGTTTCCGGGAGTCTTCCCTTAAAAATGTGCCTTGAGATCTGAAGTGTTTTTAACTCTTCAAGATCTGACCTGAACGTGAGCCATCTTGTATGTAGCTCTGCTGGAAGTGCCTGATCCCAATCTAATTTTAGCTCCCATAGCTCTTGTATGAGTATTTTGGCCGTTACTACAATAGGAGACAGTATTCCTAATGGGTCGAAGAGCCTTGCTAGGTCTGACGTGACCGAGCGTTTTGTTATCCTCTTTACTTCTTCTATGTTGACCTTGACAGATAACAGGTCCGGTTTTGGGAGCCATGTGAGCCCCAATGTTTTGACGGCTGCAGCCCTTGTGTTTTCCAAGTCCAGATTAACCTCTTGATCTCCTTCTGCTATATTTTGGAGCAGTTGAGGGTGGTTGGCGCTCCATTTTCGTAGATTGAAGCCGTTTTCCTTCATGATCTTTATTAGTTGTTCTTGTATGAGCATTGCTGTGGATAGGTTGTCTGCTCCGCCTAAGCCGTCGTCAACATAAAAGCTTTCGTTTAGGAATTGAGAGGCTAGCGCATATCGAGAAACATTTTCGGTGGCAATTTGTTGCAGACATTTCGTGGCTAGATATGGTGCTGACCTAGTTCCATATGTGACCGTGTTTAGCTGATAGTACGTTATTGGCATGTTGGCATCCTTTCGCCAAATTATTAGTTGAAATGGCCGATCTTCTGGTGCTATTAAGATTTGACGGTACATTTTTTCGACATCAGTGGTGAACACGAACCTTGGCATTCTAAAACGCAGCAATATTGAAAACAGATCGCTTTGTACCTTTGGTCCTGTGTACATAATATCATTTAGGGAATGACCGGTCGATGTTTTCGCAGATGCGTCAAATACCACGCGAAGTTTTGTGGTTGTGCTCTCTGGTCTCAGTATACAGTGATGAGGTATGAAATAGTTCGGTGTAGTAATCGTATCTGTTGATATTTTCGTCATGTGCCCCAGGGCTTCATATTCGTCCATGAACTTGACGTACTCTGTCCTCACTTGGGGATTTTTCTGAAGTCGACGTTCCAATGATAGGAACCTGTTGAGCGCTATTGAGTGCGAGTCCCCCAGAACCATGGGGTCCTGATGGAATGGTATTTTTACTGTGAACCGATTTTCCTTATTCTTTGAGGTGTGTCTGGCAAAGTGCTCCTCACACTTTTCCTCGTCCATAGATAATGACTTCTTGTTGTCTTTTACCTCTTCTAGTTCCCAGAGTTTCGAGATCGAGGTTTCTAGGGATTCGTCCGCCAAGCACATTCCACAGGATGCATCTTTTGGGCTTACTTCGTTGAGTCTGCCAGACACAATCCACCCGAGTGCAGTATTTTGCATTATTGGTAGATGCGGGGCTAGCTTGATCTGCCCAATGGTGAGAAGCTGGTGATAGTGCTCAGCTCCCAAAAGTAGATCTATTTTGTCAGGGCGATTGAAGTTTGGATCCGCTAACTGGAGATTCCTTGGTAGTGACCATTTTTCAGTATTAATGAATTGCGATGGTTGAGGCGAGATGATGCGAGGAAGGACGAGTGCTTCAATGCGTGCTGTGAAGCTTGTGTTTCGAGAATGTAAGGCAACGTTCACTCTATGTTGTGTTTTTGTGTTAGTTGTCCCGATCCCGGTGATATTGACATGTGAGGTTTTCAGTGGTAACCTGAGCCGTTTTACCAGACGTTCTGTTATGAAGTTTACCTGTGACCCTGAGTCTAATAACGCGCGGCATTCAACTTCTGTGGCGTCTGTTTTGATTATAACTACTGCTGTGCTCAATAGGACGTATGGCCTTTGTCCACCTTTGTCCGTCGCGGTGAGTGAATCTGCTTCAGAACTTCGTGATGAGGTGGATGCCGCTGAGGCAGCTTCTGGCGTCCTTTTTCTGGTTACTTCCGCTGATGCTGCTGATGTCCTCCCGATTTTGGGCTCACCTTCGTGACTCAGGCTTGGCCTTGATGAGTTTCTGCTCGTTTCCAGGTGCAAAAGTGAATTATGTTTCTTGTTGCATTTCATGCATCCTCTTGACTTGCAAGTCTTAGAGGAGTGCCCGGGTCTCATGCAGTTTACGCATAGTTTTTGTCTTTGGACGTAATTGAGCCGTTCATTTGGTGTCATTGTTTGAAATTCTTGGCACCGAAACAAAAGGTGGCTTCCATTGTGGCAGAGCGAGCAGGAGGTTTCCTTTGGTTCGGAGGCGGCCGCACATGTTTTTGACACGAACTTTTCCTTCTGTCCCATTGCTTCCATTGATTGAAAGCGGGCTTCAAGAAAGTCCAGGAAATTGTTCAGTCCTTGAACTTCCTTCGGGTTTACTATTGAACGTTCGTATAATATGTGCGTTCCCCGATCCAATTTTTTTGTGAGCAAGTGTATTAAGATGGGGTCCCAAGTGGCTGTAGGGATGCCCATGTTTACTAATGCATGCAAGCATTCTTTTGTTACATCATGCAACCTTTTTATTGATGTGGACGTTGCTGTGATTGTTGGTTGCTCCAGTAATTGGTTCATAATGGATGCAACAAGAACCCGTTTATTGTTATATCTATTTTGTAGCAGCTTCCAGGCTGTTTCGTAATTTTCGGCAGTGGCTGATAGATGGCTTATTAGTTGTTCGGCTTCCCCACTTAGGTTTGACTTTAAATACCACATTTTTTGAATTGTGGGGATGTCTTGTTTGTCTACCAGTTGGGAGAAGAGGTCAAAGAATGCTATCCATTTTAAGTATTCCCCATTAAATTTGGGGATTGTTATTTTTGGAAGCTGAATCGTTTTATTTTTGACCGTTTCCTCAATTTTATTTGCCGTGTTTTCCTTGAGCTTGAAATTGCTATAAACCGATGCTTCGACAGTCGTGTATGACTCCATGTCATACCCATCTCTTACAGGATCTATGCTGTCTTCCCCGATCGAGAAGTGGAGCTCTTGTATTTGCTCCCAAAGTTTCTCTTTTAGCTTCATGTTTGCCGCTGTAGGGTCCATTTCGAGGAGCCGTTTTAGTGATGCTATCATCACGTTTTGTCTTCTAATGGCTGAAGACAATTCTGGTTTCCGAGAGGGAGCGTAGGTACTTCCGGGAAGTCCTTTCGTTTGCTCGTCCGGTGTTTGGGTTTTGAGAGGTTCCGTCATGCCGGACTCCATTATTTCCTTGTACTTTGACGTCAACTCGGATATTTTTTTGTAGTATCCGGTGGTGAAATATTGGTGGCTGGGATCCATGTCTGCGAGGCAACGGATTTTATTGTCCGTTACCTCAAATTCGGCCCACGCTATGTCTAAGCGTTCGAGGCGCTCTTTATAATATACAGGCGTTTTTCTCGCTGCTGAATCCTTTTTGAAGTTACGGATTATGGTCTCTATCAACTCTCCAGTTGTACTTTGGGAGGCTGTCAATGTTTCCATTGTTTCTTCATTGGTTGGAGCCATATCGAAATTGATTCTGATGCTGGCTAACTGAATTGGCAAGATTGAGGGTGGGTCAGAAGTTGCTGACGTTGTCGCTCAAGTCGTTGCGTGTTCGGGATTACAGACTGGCGGAGTTGCCGAGTTATTCAGGTCCTGTAACTTGCGGGGTCACAGGGGGTCAGAGGGTTGCGTGTTCAGATCACGTCGGGGTCACCAAAATGTTTGGAGCGGCTGATTTGCCGTCCTGATAATGATGTCGGATGGAGAGGCTTAGATGCCAATCCACGTTTTGAGATAAATGGTTGGTAGTTTTCGACTAGGCGGTATCACCAAGACGAGAGGGTTGACAATAAAAGGCACTTGAACCTAATTGTCGTGGCGAGAGATAAATGAAAGGTGGGCTGTGGATTGTAGCTCATTCATTTCTCGATTCTTTATTTTAATTTCTTTGCTTATATACAATTTTGGTCTTAACATTATGCTGACTAGTGCATTGCTCTTGACTTCCGCAATACTAGGTCACTAGTCAGCAGTCTACCGTTCTAGGTCGTCAGTAAGTGACATTGCTGACCACCGTACTAGATCGCCAGCTGTCGCAACTGCTGACACTAGCGGTTGCAAATGCTGACGCCAGCGACGGCACACTTACTGACGGCCGCGAGCAAAATATGACGCAATCGTTACTCCGCACTTTTGCTTGTTCTTGAATTTCATGCAAACAAATATGCCTGTGTCTGCATATTTGGACAGAAATGAACAGTGCCCGAATTTATTTTCCGATCCAGATGAGAAACTTACTTTTACTACCCTAGTAAAGGGCGAGATACGCACAACTAGCGACACGCCCGTCTACTCTAAGCCCTACCCTTATCCTATGGCACTCAAGGAAGAAATCGAACGACAAATAGAAGAGCTCCTTGACAACGGAATAATTAGAAAATCTAAATCTCCATACAACTCACCCGTGTGGATAGTTAACAAAAAGCCGGATGCATCCGGCAAAGAAAAATATCGTATGGTTATCGACTACCGTAAGCTTAACTCGGTGACCATCCCAGACAAATACCCCATTCCTGAAATTAATGAAGTCCTATCGAACCTCGGAAACAATAGGCTATTTACTGTAATAGATTTGAAAAGCGGATTTCACCAAATACCACTACGCGAATCAGACGTGGAAAAAACCGCATTCTCCGTTAATAACGGAAAATATGAATTCCTCCGACTTCCCTTCGGGCTGAAGAATGCCCCAGCAACATTTCAAAGAGCTTTAGACGATATCCTTAGGCAGCACATAGGAGTTCGATGTTATGTTTACATCGATGATGTAATAATTTTTGGAAAAAACGAAGAAGAGCACTTAAAAAATCTGGAACTGGTTTTCAAAACCTTAGAAAGCGCTAATATGAAAGTGCAGTTAAATAAATGCGAATTTGCTAAGCAAGAGGTGGAATTCTTGGGATACGTCGTCAGTTCAGATGGATTTAAAACCAACCCTAAAAAGGTGGAAGCCGTTGCGAATTTCCCAGTTCCCCGAAATTTGAAGGAGCTGAGATCCTTTTTGGGCATGTCGGGTTAGGTTAGGTTCAAGTGGCTGCCGCAGAGGCACACTTAGGCCAGTTTTGAAAGGCCCGTTGTGATACCACCAACACAAGGAAAGTCAGTCCCGGGACCCAGCCATATGGAAAATCCCTGAGTTGTTGGGATTTTCCACATAGCAGAATCCCGGGACTGACACTCCTAAACCGACACCGTTACTCCTCCTCGAACCACTTAGATGACTTTATGAAGCCCATCAAGTCCTTTATGTCCAGTTCCGCGATCTGGCTTAGGCTATCCAGGAACGGAACTCCCAAAAAGCGCATTCTCGCCCCGCTTAAAGCCGGACAGTTGCAGATGAGGTGATCCACTGTTTCCTCCTCCTCATCATCTTTGCAACTCCTGCAGCATCGTCGGTAGGGCACACCTAGCCTTTCTGCATGCCTACCAATGAGGCAGTGACCGGTTAATACCCCTATCAATATGCAGATTTCCCTCCTAGTTAGGGCATAAATGCGTCTAGACCTTTTAAGATCCCCATGTCGGGTTACTATAGAAGATTTATTAGGGATTATGCGAAAATAGCTAAGCCTCTAACATCACTCCTTAGGGGAGAAGCCGGTAATGTCTCAAAGCGAAACTCCAGAAAAATAGATGTTCAGTTGAACGAAGAAGCGGTAGAGTCGTTTAACAAAATTAAAAGCACGTTAATTTCAAGAGACATAGTCCTAGTCCACCCAGATTTCGAAAAGAATTCGAACTTACCACAGATGCCTCTGACTTCGCAATAGGAGCAGTCCTGTCGCGGACACTTAACAAAACGGAAGAAAATTACGCCACCAACGAAAAAGAAATGCTTGCGATAATCTGGTCTCTGTACGCGCTAAGAAGCTATTTGTACGGATCTAAGAAAGTAAAAATAATCACCGACCACCCACCTCTAACGTATGCCCTTAACCATAAAAACGCAAACAGCAAAATGAAACGGTGGAAGGCAATACTAGAGGAATACAACCTTGAATTGATCTATAAGCCGGGAAAATCGAATGTAGTAGCAGATGCACTGTCAAGAATACCGAACGAAATTAATTCACTTACTCCTACCATTCATAGCGGCGATAGCTCCAATCATAACCTTATTCCATGTACAGAAGTGCCTGTGAATGTTTTTAAAAATCAAATTTTTCTCAAAGAGGCAGAAACAGCATCCTATCAATTCAAAATAGTCTTCCCAACCGTTCATCGACACATAGTTGAGGAGCCACAATTTAATGAACAGAACTTAACAGAACTACTAAAAAGATATTTGAATCCTTCGGTGATTAATGGAATTTGCACGAGCGAAAGCACAATGGGGAAAATTCAAAATATCTACCCTGAACATTTTAGCAACTACAAGTGCAGATACACCCAGAAAATTGTGGACGATATCAGCAGCGAACAGGAACAGGAAGAAGTTATCCTAAGGGAGCACTTGAGAGCGCACAGGAGCGCAAAGGAGAATAAGATTCAGATCCTTGAAAAAAACTACTTTCCAGGAATGGTAAACAAAATCAAACGACTCATAACCAACTGCACGGTGTGCAAAGAAAATAAATACGAGAGACACCCAAACAAGCCAAAACTAGCAGCAACTCCACTACCAACTTTCCCGGGACATACAGTACACATAGATATTTTTCTGACGGAAGGCAAGAGGGTCATGACCGCATTGGATAAGTTCACAAAGTATGCGGTAACAAAAATGTTGAATAGCAGAGCCATAGAGGACGTTAGGAGACCTCTAAGGGACATTTTGTTTAACTTCGGTGTCCCAAGGATAGTGGTAATCGATAACGAGCCATAACTCAACTCCAACTCTATTATGTTCATGATGAAGGATGAATTGGGAATCGAAGTCTATACTACACCACCATACAGAAGTCAAGCAAACGGACAAGTGGAGAGATTCCACTCCACACTGACGGAGATAATGCGCTGCATCAAAGAAAACGGCGGACACAGAAACTTCGAAGAGCTTCTTGAAAGATCGGTTTCGGAATACAACCACACCATTCATACAGTTACAGGGAAGAGACCGGTAGACCTGTTCTTTTGCAGAAACGTGACATTTACGCCAGAGGACATAGAAAGGACACGACAAAACAACTTGCAAAAACTCGCCCAGAAGCAAAGGAAGGACATCGAGCTCCACAACAAGAGTAAACACGAAATTAAGACGTACTTACCAGGACAGATAATTTATGTTAAGAAAAATAGAAGATTAGGTACTAAGCTAAGCAAACAGTATAGTAAGGAGATAGTTAGAGAAAATAGAAATAGTACAGTTATAACAGAGAAAGGTCAAGTCATACACAAGAGCAGAATACGAAACTAACGCTTTTTGACATATCTCATTTCAGACTGTTATTGGTGCGACTGTGCCTCGCTGAGGTAAGGATCCTTGACTATTCCAACGCACAACTAGTTACAGTAGAAAGAGGGACAGCCAAACTACAAACTGGAACATTTAGAATAATACACGAAATTGACATAGAAAAATACAACTACATCCTGGAAGACATTGAATCCAGGGCACATATGGAAGAGCTCTCCAAAAATCCAAACTACCCATTCATATCCCTCCTTATATCCCAAATACGGACCCACCTAAATAATCTGAAAATAGAAAGTCGATCTAAACGATCCCTAAATTTCATTGGCAGTGCATGGAAATGGATTGCCGGAAATCCGGATCATGAAGATCATGAAATAGTCGTAAATAAATTAAATAATGTCCTCGAAAACAACAATAATCAAATCCTTATCAATAAGCTTACAATCGAAAAAATTAACGAAATTACGAACATTACAAATAACATTACTAAAGAATTGCAAAATGATAAAAACAAGGGAGTAGAAGCATTCCTCAGATTGAAATATAAATTGGAAATTTTAAAAGAAGAAATAGTAAATATCGCCTATGCGATACATTGGGCGAAGGCCAATATAGTAAATTCCTACATTATGTCAAACGAAGAAACAGATATCATTAAGCAAATTTTTGATAAAGATGAAATTCCTTTTGTTAACCTAGATGAAGCTCTCGAATTTTCCGAAGTAAAGATAGCAACAAACAGTAAAGTAATAATCTACATAGTAAACTTACCCACAGTGGGATCTCAAATTTGTAAATCAATAGAAGTAAGAGCGGTTAAGAAAGATAATAACATTAACAAAATTAAATTCCATTCATTACTAGATTGCAAAGAAACCCTGTACGGAATATTAAAACCCTGTAAAGAATACAATTCGCTCCAAATATGTGTTAGAAGTAGTGTATTAGAGATAAGTAGGGATAACTGTATAAGTAGCTTGTTAAGAAGTCGCCCGCCGAACTGCACAGTAACCAACAGCCAGCACATCCCTGAAATAGAAGAGATAGCACCAGATATAATATTTTTAAACAATTTCGAAGGAGAGATCCAAATTGACGAAGAGCCCATACACCTAAACGGTACCTTTCTAATCCATTACGATAATGATACAGTAAAAATTAACGGAAACGAATTTTTCAACAAGGCCAGACTAACTAGCAATCCCCTGCCAGCTATACTTCAACCTTTTTCAAAAACCAGCAATACCGAAGAGATATTATCCTTACAAATGTTAAAACAGCTGAATCTGAACAATATAAAACAAATTGGCTATGCAGAGGCGGCAAGTCAAGTAAAGCACGCCATTAACATTAGCCTTATCACAATTCTATTAATCCTGAGCCTAATAATTGCGCTAAAAATATGGTCGAAGAAAAATACCGAACAAAAACCGACCATCGAATTAACCGAAACAGCAATAGAAGGACTTAACCAGATATTTGAAAAACCTAGGACCTCAAACGAGGACGTTTGAATTTCAGGGGGGGAGCTGTTAGCATGGCACATGCACAAAACTTGGTTCGACAACAAAATTCCTATGTGCAAGACGACACCCTGTTGCACATACCTGCATTCATGTATTTTATATGAAATACGAGAACTAATAAAGAATTAGGAATGCAGGTGGGAACCAAGATTCAGCAAAACACCAAATCCAATTTCAGTAAACAAGTAGGAATGCGGCAATCGGTGGGAACCGCAACATAACAAGCAGAACCAACAGCAGAAGCGGCGGCAGAGTAAGCTAGATTTAAGAAATAATCATTTTTGTAAGTTAGTTCTAATTCGGCATTCTTTCAATAAAGGAGCTGCACGCTCACCTAAAAATTATATTTTTTTCCGTTTCGTCCCACAGAGTGACATAACTTATATATATATATAAGAGAGAAAAGTGTTTGGAGGAAAAAAAAGAGGAAATCAAATTTAAAATTAGGATTTTGTCTACATAATAAGAAAATAAATTTAAATAAGTTAGGAACATATAACTAAAATAAACCTAAATTTGAAAATGAAATAAAAATGTAAATGAATAATAGGATAGGGGATAAAATGTTGGATTTAAACTAAACACAAGGAGATTAAATATTAAATTATAAGCTAAAGTTAAATTTTGTAACTTAAGGAAATGTAAAGGTTAGGGAGGGGAAATAAAAACTTAAAATTTAAACTTAGGGAAAATAATAATAATAACAAATAAATCAAATATAAAAAAAAGAAAGGAAAAATTATTTCTTATAAATAAATAAATACTTTAACAAAAAAAAAAGATAACCAAATAAAAGGCCACTTTAATAAATAAATAAATGAGATAAAACTAAAACGAAATATAAGATAAAAAATAAACATACCTTAAGCAATTAATTAAATAGCTAATCAAAAACCCTAAATTGGTAATTAAGTGAATGCGCACTTATTGAGGGGTTTCGTGGGAATCAATATACTTTTTTTATACACTTCCATTTTTGTTATTCTGAAGCGTAATTATGCGCAGCTATGTGAGATAACATATAGGGTAGAACTTTATTAAAGTTAAGATTTTGTAAAATGAATTTTAAATAAAATTGTTTATAAAAATGGGAATGCTGATGTTCCTTATGATTTAGAAGGTATAGGTGGGTTAAATAAGGGGCCATCGAAATACAGGTGCGTCGATGGCCATGGATGAGGGTGAGCCAAGCACCGGGCGCTGCACCAACACCCGCGGCGCCCCTTTATGTTGTTCGGCCTTATTTTTTTTTTATTTCAGCCGTTGTAGCCGGTCGTTTCCGGCTCCTCTAAGTTCAAATTTTGGTTAGTTTTCAGTTATTTTCGATTTTCAATTTTAAATTCATGTTTTGTCTTTCAGTTAGTTTTCGGTTACTTGCCTGACTTAAACGGTTTTTTTTGTGTTTTTAAACTTATTCAAATTTTCAGTTAGTTTTCGTTATTTTAAAATTTTGTTTTGCCTTTGAGTTGCCAGTTAAGTTTCTTTTGAATTTGAATTTAACCGGCCTCATTTGTTGTCTTTTCTTGAATTTTTTAATTTTAACGGGTTGTCCGTGGCATCCGGGTTTAACCGGATGTTGGTTTTCAGTGTTGTTTCTGCGTTTTGATAGGCATGATAGGAATTTTTCTGTTTATGGCGCAGGACAGTAAGGTTGGCAAGAACCCACCCCAGCCGACACTGACTAGAAAAAGTGCACCTCGAAATCATGCCGACCGCCTTCCTTACTGCTTCATTGTAGATGCGTAAACCATAACAGATGGCGCCCAACGTGTTTATTGCCCAACGGGTTTATTGCCCAAGGGGTTATTGCCCAACGGGTTTATTGCCCACCGTGTTTATTGCCCAACGTGTTTATTGCCCAACGGGTTATTGCCCAACGGGTTTATTGCCCAACGGGTTTATTGATGGCTTCTCGGGTCAGCTTGTGAGGTTTCACCATCTGTTTGCCTGAAGCGCTGACCTCGATGGCTTCTCGGGTCAGCTTGTGAGGTTTCACCATCTCATATGTCCCAGGTAGGCAGGCCCAGGAGCCGCCACCTGCGTTGCGATGGGATGGTGGGACTGATCAGGTTGTCTGGATTGGTCTTCGCTGTTAGTAGCTAAGGGCTCCACGAGACTTGACGTCATGTCCACCGGAAGTTTTGCATTTCACCCGGCGAGGCAGTGCTAAACGCACTTAGTTTTTTTTTGGTAGTAAACATTTTTTTTTGTCCCGGGTCTGTTGTCCGTTGTCAGCTTCGGGAAATATATATAAAAATGTCCGCTAAGTGGGGTTTAGATTTTCTTTTTAGGGATTGGGTATTTTTTTTTTGCCGAACGTGTTTGTCCTTATGTGTTATATGTTTTAAAATTTCATTTTTTTTCTTGCAATTTCTTTTTCATTTTGTTGACCCCAACCAATCCAACCAGTCTCAGGGCGACTAGTCTCGGGACAACCCCTGCATTGCGGTTGGATAAGTTGGGATCTTTGGCGATCTTTCTTGGCTCCGCCAGTCTGGGGAAAGCGGGCCTCAACCGCACCTTTCATTGCGGCGGAGTTAAGAAATTTCAATTCGCAAACCGATTTTTTTAGTACGATATGCTTCCACGCTTCGCAAGTCTGGGGAGACAGGTCGTATCCGCTCCTTTCATTGCGGCGGAGTTAGTGAAAGTGTTGAACTAGAAATTTTTATAAATAAATTCAATTTGTTTTTGTGTTGGCTTCCAATATTCCTGCCTGTCTCAGGGAGGGCAGTCCCAAAGACAGCCCCTGCATTGCGGCGAGGAATACTGGGACCCAAATATTATGCATTTGATAACGTTCGTTTTTTTCCTTCAGAAAGCCAACATGTCTCAGGGAGATGGGTCTCAAGACCACCCTTGCATTGCTGTTGGATGTATAATTATCTTGACATTTTCATTTTCTTGTTTCCGCACTCCGCATGTCTGGGGTGTCGGTTCCAAACCGCTTCTTTCATTGCGGCGGAGTTAAGCGGAAGTGCTTTTGCTAAATTAGCTACTTTTTTTTGTTGTAACCCTAACTGGTCTTCAGTGGCCTAACCAGTCTCAGGGCGATTAGTCTCAAAGACCACCCCTGCATTGCGGTCTGGCTTACTGAAATCCAGGTTGGGATGTTAAAATATACCTATATGAAATTTGGGTTGTTTTGGGGACCAGTTCGTAACCAGTCTCAGGGCGACTAGTCTCAGGACGACCCCTGCATTGCGGTAGTACTGGGATCCAATCGTTTAGTTTTTTTTTTTTTTTTTGTTTTATTTACCTATGCCTTCTAATGATGGGGGTCAGCATTCCCATTGAACATTTAAATACATATATTTTTTCAACCCACACACACCTGCATTTCATTAAATTTTTCCAAATTTTGATACGTTTGTTTTCTAACCAACTTTTCTTTCAGCATATTTTTGTATATATATATATATATATTGCGTTAATTTTTTTTACGGTTGGTTCGATACGATTATCGAATTACATAAATACCTTGCACTTTCCGGTATCGTGCAATCGTAAACAGACTTAGTTTTTTTATATATATTTTTTTTTTCAAAAACGGCTTTTGTATAGGGTAGATAGGGGGGCGAATCTAGACTGTCGAAACGCGTCCCAATCGCCCTTGTAAACTAAGATTTTTTTTCTGTGCTGCTTATCGAAGCAAGCACACTACCAGATTTGACCACATTTTTTTCCCCAATTTTGATAAACGGCTTTTCCTGGCATGGAGCAAGAGACTGAAGGAAGGATTCTCCGAAGTGCCAGTGGCGGACGCGGAAGTTGGGGCAAGCCAAGAGGCGGTAGAGGAGCGGTTTCGAAACAACCAACCAACCGGCCTTTGGTAATGCACTCCCCAGTTGGTGGCTTCGGTGGAGGAGATCCGACCAGACTTTTCTTGACTCCTGGTGCAAATCAGAAAGCTGATAAACCAGGCAGTAACAATGGCTTTGACACATCCATTGGAGTAGAGCAAATGCAGAATCTCTTCGATCCTCCGACTAACTTGGTGACAGGCATACTGGAAGGAGCTGGCGCTCAGTTAGGAAATCCTATGCCTCTTAACAATTTGGGCGATAGGATGACTCCTCAACCGCAAGTCAACAATGCGCCTCCTTCAGACTCTTGGGTACATGTGTTGCATCATCTATTCAGTACTTCCCAGGAGGACCATTAGGGAAAATATGGACATACTTCGTGCGACAGTTGGAACTTCACAAGGCCCAAGCCATGCCAGGAACAATAATCGGGACGAGAGTAACCATGCACAGACTTTCGTAAGTAACCAGGCTAATATCATTTCTGGCAGCATAGCGGTGAAACCCCAAGACTGGAAGGTTTCCTTGGACACCCTGTGCGACAGGACACGCTATGCGAAAGGACCCAATGCTCATTGGAACAAATAAAAAGAAATGTCAGCAGCAGTCTGAAGCTGATGCTTTTTAATGCGGGAGTGAGGACCTTACATGACCTCCGCGGTGTAGCACGGAAAGGAGAGCAGGTGCTAAAGGAAAGCAAAATCTTGGGAACAACCTATACTGGACGGCATGTGAATGAAGCTCGCACAATAGCACAGGATATTAGGATGGAAGGCGAAGATGGTGAAGTGGACCCGCAGCTCGAAGCTTTGGAGTATCGAAGGAACAGGAAACCGGACTATTCCGGAATCCAGTGTTGGAATTGCCAGGCCATGGGGCATTCGTATATCTACTGTGAAGAGCCAGTCAAGCATCCGTTTTGTTTTAAATGCGGCAATGGGGAGTGTTGACTCCGAAATGTCCAAGAAATCATCGGAGAAAGGGAAACCAATACCCGAGCGAGAAGATGGGGGAAACTCGTTCGGTGCCATAGCCCCCATATCAACCAGTACACCAAGAGTTGCCTCGTGTACTGAACGAAGTGGTAGGTCCCGCGCAAACAGTGAGTCGAGTGGAAGTGGTGAGCTTCCAAAGGATAGTGGCACCCTGGCGAAGGACCACCCAAACATTATTGTAACTTTTCCTGATAGTACCGACAGCTCGGATGGCTCCGATTGTGATAGTCCAATTGCGCATTTTAACAATTCGAAACCAATTTGCATTTTAAAAAGTCATAGTAGGGATGTTGCTTGTCAAGCGCAAATTTCACCTAGTTTGGAGTACAGGGTCAACAACTACGAGCTAGTCAGGTCGAGGATTTTCCAAAATAATACAGAGTCATTTGTGTCCGGAAATATTTTGAAATGTAGGAAGAGGTATCATAGTCGAGTTCAGGAGCGTAAACTTTTGCAAAGCACAACGTTAATGATTACTGAGGATGAAAGGCCTCTGGTACGTGTGCAAACTGAAAATAGTTTTCTGGTAGGATTGCTGGACTCGGGTGCGAACGTTTCTATTCTCGGCAAAGATTGTCAAAAGTTTTTGGATGCAAATGGGCTTAAGTACCACCCATTACAGGCATTTGTGTATACAGCGGGTGGCGGTAAACAGAAAATATTAGGTTCTATTTCTTTACCAGTGACTTTCAAAAACACAACCAAAAATATTCGTTTTTATCTTGTTCCTTCCCTTATTCAAGAAGCCTACTTCGGAGTTGACTTCTGGAGAGCTTTCGCGTTAGCTCCTGAAATATTTCCAAGTATAGCATGTTTAGAGGTTGTTGACGAAAAGGGGGAGGAACATAATTTCCATGATTTGACACAAGCCCAAAAGACCAAACTGCAGAAGGTAGTGGATATGTTTCCATCCTTTGAGAAGCTAGGTCTGGGGCAAACTAAGCTAGTCGAACACCACATTGATACGGGTGATGCAGTTCCAATTAAAAGTAGGCATTTTCCTCTTTCGCCACCGAGGCAAAGCGAGGCTTTTAGTGAGATAGAAAGGCTGCTCGAAATGGGTGTTATAGAGGAATCAAACTCACCCTGGTGTAGTCCCGTTGTTTTGGTTCGGAAACCAGGGAAGGTTAGGCTATGCATAGACTCCAGGAAGGTCAACGCTGTACCTAAAAAGGACTCATACCCATTGCCTCTCGAACCGGCTGATGGACTAGGCAATTCCTTCGCGTTTGCGGGAGAATGTCTTCGTCTACCTGGATGATTTGATGGTATGCAGCACGAACTTTGAGGACCACCTGAATTTATTGGCGGAGGTGGCGAAGTGCTTGAAGGATGCGGGCCTGACCATCAATGTAAAGAAGAGCAAATTTTGCCAGAAGGAAATTCGATATTTAGGGTACTTGATAGGTAGCGGGTGCCTGAAGGTAGACCCAGGGAAGATAGAGGCAGTTAAGAGTTGCCCAATCCCAAAGTCTCCTCGGCAGGTTCGTAGGTTCGTGGGCATGGCGAATTGGTATAGGGCGTTTATTACAAATTTTGCTGATTTAGCAGGCCCTTTGACCGATTGGCTTCAAAAGTCGCTAGGCCCTTTTAAACTTACTCCTGAGGCAATAGAGGCTTTTGAAAAGCTAAAGGTAGCCCTGAGTTCCGCTCCTGTCTTGGCCCAACCCGATTTCACTAAAGAGTTGTTTATACAGTGTGATGCTTCGAAGATAGGCGTGGGTGGTGTGTTGTTCCAGGTTGATGATGAGGGCGCTGAGCATCCAATCGCATTTGTTTCAAAAAAGCTGAACAATGCTTAGCGCAATTATACAGTGACCGAGCTGGAATGCCTGGCAGCCATAGTCAGTGTCAACCGTTTCCGACCATATGTAGAGGGTTTGCCATTCCGAATTATCACTGACAATTCAAGTCTCAAATGGTTGATGACACAAAAGGACTTGAGTGGCAGGTTGGCTAGGTGGTCCCTTCTGTTACAGCGCTATGACTTCTCGATCGAACATCGGAAGGGCACGTTGAATGTTGTACCCGACGCCCTCTCTCGTTTTGACGTGGATGAGTTGAATTATCCTTCCGCACCTTATGAAATTGATTTAGAGGCACCGGAATTTAAAAGCGCAGAGTATAAAGATCTGTCCCAAACAATTGTGGACAATGAGGACTCTCTGCCGGATTTAAAACTAATTGACGGTCTAATATTCAAAAGGGTTAAATTTCGTAAAGGTGTGGAGGATGAGGAGGACTCGCTATGGAGGTTGTGGCTACCGTCAGGGTTAACCGAGGAGGCGATACGTCTAGCACATGACGCACACAGAAGCTACCATGGAGGTTGGCAAAAGACTTTGGAGCGCGTTCGACAAAACTACTTCTGGCCAGGGCAGGCCAAGGACGTTCGAAAATATGTGGGCAGGTGTGATATATGCAAGGCAGCAAAGGCGACCAATCAACAGTCCACACCACCTATAGCGAATACTTTCATTTCGGAAAGGCCATTTCAGCGGTTTTATTGCGACTCTTTGGGGCCTTATCCTAGATCTAAGCGGCGGAATCAGTTTCTTTTTATAGTATTGGACCTTTTTACAAAGTATGTTTGGTTAAAACCCATGCAGAGGGCGACGACTGCAAATGTTATGAACTACTTCGGCTCTGAGGTTTTTCCAGCTGTCGGGGTCTCTGAGTATATCCATAGCGACAATGGTAAACAGTTTATCTCTAAGGAAATGATGCAATTTTTAGTTAACTACGGGGTAAATCATATTAGGACAGGGCTATACTCTCCGCAAGCTAACGCGTCGGAACGCGTAAACCGAGAAATTGTTTCAAAAATAAGAATTTTCCTTAGGGGTAAACAGGATCATACGGACTGGGACAAACATATACCCGAGATCCTATCAGTTTTACGAAGCGATTTTCATACTTCCATTCAGTGCTCTCCGTACTTTGCATTATACGGTCAGAACATGGTCCAGCACGCATCAGCGTATACTATACTAGAGAAACTCGGTAGTCTTAAAGAAGATGAAGTCTCTATAGTAAGCAGAGTTGACAAGTTAGCAAACATCCGCGAACAAATTCATAAGAATTTAGACCAGGCAAAGGATAGAGCAGTGCGGGTATATAATAAACGTTCTAGACTAGTGAACTATAGGGAAGGTCAGGAGGTTTTTAGGAAAAATTTTGCTTTGAGTATTTTAAACAAGGCATAAACGCATAATTCCTGCCGAAATATCTTAAGTGCCGAGTTCGTCGAAAAGTGGGTAATGCGTTGTATGACTTAGAGGACGTGACGGGTAAATTGATAGGCCGCTTCCCTGCTTCGGATATTCGTCCACAATAACCAAGATTTTAAACGTTTTTCTTTTTTACAAATTTACCATTTCTATCTGGGCGTTTTGGCAGTCGGGGACAACTCGCCCAGTATTCTCCCCGAGCACCGATTTCATAGGGAGTCCACATCGCTTTCATCGGAAGCAGTGGAGGACCTGGCAATCCTCGTTAGCGGATTGTCTTTCGGAGTTTTGACGAGTTCTCCAAAATCAAAATGTCTGCCGGCCGCGAAGCTTATAACTAGGAAACCAAGTTAGCGGGTCCGCTTGTATATAAATTTTTTTTTCCCTAAATTTTTGGAAGCCCAATTCTGGGGGGCGAGAAACCACAGAGCAAGTGTTCTTTTTAGAACAGCCTGTCCTGGGTCCAGCGTGCGGGGTTGGACTAGTAGGGGGGGCAGCGGGTAAGCCCAGCTATGTCTGGCACGGACGGGGGGTAGGCGTCTCTGGCCTAAACAAAATAGAGAAACCACCGCAACATCGGACTTTCCAATTTTAGTTATTTTGAAACCAAATAACATTTACTGGCTTACTAGGCCATAGCAGTCAGCTTTTGTAGAGGATTATCTTTCATTATCTGCGTCCGGTTCTCGGGGTTTCTGAGTGGTTTCTGTTTCGAACCAGGTAGATCTAGAAGCGTCGGACGCTATATTGGGCGATCAAAAGGCATAGTGAGTCAATGAAGGCTGAAATGCTTAGAACTTTGTCAGATGGCCGCTTCATATGTTAAACATGATTTAACATGTTTGCATCGTAATTCGTTCAACAAACTTTGTATGGAAGTGGATCCTTCAGAGTTCTATGCAAATTAAGTAAGTACGTAAGTAAGTAAAATTTTATTGACAAAAATTAGTGCAATAAGACCTATGATCTTTTATAGCACAACAAAAAGAGGAAACAAGTAAAAGTAACAATAAAAGGTAGATTCTACATATTTAACAGAATCACTTATGGATTAAATATAACATATTAATAATAGGTTTATACATCTCAAAAACAAACAGTTGTCGGTAATAAAACGAAAATCGAAATAAAATGAAAGATTAAAAGTAAAAGTATACATATAATTTCAGGTAAAACGTAAGGACATTAGTAGACAAAGAACCTCTGAGAAGCTCTTAGTGTAATTGAAAATGAGAATACAGAACATTTTTGAAATTTCCCCTGCTTAAACTGCTGCGTATGGAGTTAGGAATCGTGTTCCACAAACGAATGGCATTTATAAAAAAGAGCCTGGTAGAGTTAAGATAGTTGTACCTAGGAATAATCAGGTCGGTAACCCTTGATGATCTGGAAAATACTATTTTCTCATAAAGATACATTGGTGCTTTTTCTAGTAAAATACGAAAAAGGAATATACAATTTCTTGCTTTGAGGTAATTAATCAAATCCATACCCAGAAGACTAGTCCTCCAACTAGATATATGCTCATACCTGTCCAACCCATAGACATAACGAGTTGTTTGGTTAAACGCAAGCTGAATATTCCGTGTTGACCGGGAGTCGAGCTCACTATACACAATCTCAGAGTATGTTATTATTGGCATTACTAGCTGTAGGGCGAGCTTTTTTCTAATGGCAAGAGGAGTGTATGCCGCCGAAATTCTCAGGTTCCTCAGTGTAAAGTAAACTTTCTTAACAATAGAATTCACATGATCCACACAAGTAAGTCCAGAGTTAATCACATATCCAAGATTTGTAATTTTAGTCACATATTTAATAGCTTTATCTTCAATGTAAAGATGTGGAAGAGTATCCGTGCAAATAGGTTTTCTGTAGATAGGTAGGACAAAGGACTTATCACAATTTAAGCAAAGTCCATTATGCAAGGCCCAAGTCGTGACGGATTGCAAAACCAGATTGAAGTCAGAACACAGTTCGTTTACACGCTCAAGAGGACTAGACATGTAGACTTGAATGTCTACGTATGCATGCACTCCTGCCACCCCACAAGTCGAAAATATATCATTAATAAATAAGCTAAAGAGTAGCGGGCCCAGATATGGCCCTTGGGGTACGCCAGCAATCACAGGTTTTAGTTCAGAGAGTTTAGAACCTACTTTTACACGTTGCGACCTGCCACTAAGATAGCTTTTCATAAGCCGTAATGAATATTCACCAAAACCAAAGAAGTGTTTAAGTTTAGAGCAAAGAAGTTCATGACTGACTGAGTCAAAAGCCTTTGAGAAGTCTAATAAACAAAGCAAAGTTAAATGATTACTATCAAACGCGATCCGTACATCATCCAAGAATTTAATCATGGCAGTCGCACAACTGTGCCGGGCCCTGAAACCGGATTGGCATGAACACAATAAATCGAAGCTCTCAATATGCGAATTAATTTGCTTTGCCATCAGCATCTCGAAAACTTTAGACAGTGCAGGTAGGATACTTATAGGACGAAAATCACCAGGGCTACAAGCAGATTTATTTTTTGCTATTGGAAGTATCGTGGCAACTTTCCACACATCCGGAAAGCGCGACGTAGTAATGGAATGGTTTATTATATGGGTAAGAGAGGGCAAAATTATAGGGAGAATAGCATTAGACTGTACTTTATATATACACGTTTCTACGTCGAACTCGGATACCGCGCTAAATTCAAAGGGCTGCTCAGAAAAATCAGCATTGCTAGAGGGTGATGGGGGAATGAACGATGTATGCGATGTGAGGGCTGACATGGAAAACGTACCATTCAACGCTTCCGGACCAAGTGTACAGTGTTGACTATCATTACCATGAACACGGAGATGTTTGATGTTGCGCCACAAGACGCCCATTGGAAGAGAAGGTTTCAGCTTTTTTGCAAAGAATTTAGACTTTCACGCTTAATAACTGCTGTTGCTTCATTTCTGCTTGCTTTGAAGATCCGCCAATTCACATCAGTGCGGTTTCTTCTCCACGCAGTGCTACACTTATTCCTTTTCTTTATAACAGCTTTTACAGAGTGGTTATACCACGGGCAGGAAGACTTCGCAGCAAAACGACGCACCGGGACATGACTTTTAAGTGCGTTTAGGATATTACTATTGACAAAAGTAAGCTTTTCATCCACAGTCCTCATCGCCCAACAATCAGACCAGTTTACACATGAGAGTGCATTAAAAAGACTAGCACCATCTAAATTACTGTAATCTAGCGAGCTGCATGAGACGGTATTTACATTGCGTTGGCCAAGATCGACGTCAAGGCAGCAAAAAATAAGGTCATGATCAGATATAAATGACATCTGATCGAACTTTAAAACGATTGCGGGGTCCGAAATAATAAAATAGTCTAAAAGACTCGGCGAGCAATTATTAATATATCTGGTAGGAATACAGTCGTTAACCACCGATAGACCGACATTGGCAATTTCATCAGCAAAGCGTTTGCTATAAGCATTATCAAGGAGCAGATTCACGTTAAAGTCACCGCAGATTATAAGGTTGTCATAATCAACAATAAGTGTGGATACAAATTCAAAAAATTCACTAGTTGGGCAAAGCATATGGGGATTGTAGACACAAGCCAATAAGGTTTTGCAAGAAGAATGTGAAAATTCTAAGAGTAAGCACTCCGTATTATTTAGTGACGGCACAACCACTCTTTTTGCTCTCAAATTCTTCTTACAATACACAGCAACACCTCCTCCCCTTTTTCCAACTCTGTCAGATCGGAAAAGCTGGTAGTTTGGTATATCAAAGTGCAGGTCTTTGACATCCTCCACAAACCATGTCTCTGATACACAGATTACGTCAATAGACGAGAACTCGAACACATTTCTGACATGGTCCATTTTTTGGGGATTTAAGCTTCGAGCATTAAAATGCACAATATTCGTGCCGTTTTGACGGCTACATAAAACATTGAGAAGCGCCAACCTACAGTCATCAATGCTTACCGAGCTGCTAACTATAGGCATAACAAAAAAGCAAACCAAAATATATTTATATATGTGAATTTAAATGAATGTGTGTGTATAGGTATGAGCTGAGTTGCGCTGTCTTTACAAACTAATGCAAAAATAACAAAATTGAGTAAAATTGAACAAAATTAAATTAAATAAGGCAAAGCAAGTTATTGAAACTGCAATAAATCTTCTTCCCGCTCGATTTTAATTAGAGTGCTATTTTCACCTCTCTCCGTTCTTACATGCACAAGACCCCTAATGGTACGTACAGACAACAGCTTTCCCGCACGTCTAAGCTTAATTGCTGCTTGTAGTAAGCGTCTGTTCTCCTGAGTGAGACTCTCAAATATATTAAACTCACCCTCCAACCCGATATTGTGAAGTGAGACTGCTCCCTTAGCATGCCAGCGATATGTACGAAAAGCCTGCAACGTGCGATTGCGATCCAGAGGGCAATGAAATTTGATTATAATTGCACTGCTGACATTTGTTGACTTTGGCTTAGTGCGGAAGATATCCCGTATCTGCGGTGACAGAAAGTCGATAGAATGACAGACACAATTAAATATGCTCTTTAGGTTTTCACCCTCTGAGAAAGGTACACCAAAAACAACAGCGTCAGACAGATAGTCGGGAGTATTACTTTTTGTTGAGATACAAGAGAGCTCGTTCTGTAAGCAGACAATTTGCGCCTCTGCTTTTTTCAAATTCGCTTCAAGAGCAGTAATTCGATTGTTGGAGTCAGCCACTGCTAGCGTGAGTTGCGCGGTCTCCTCTTCAATTCTCTTTGTGAGCTTTGACTCAAGATCGGTTAACTTAATTGAAACACTCTCAATATGCGACAGCAGCTGATCGGTTTGCAGTTGGATCTTCTGTTCAATTTTCTCCTATAACTCTTTCAGCTTGTCAAGAATAGTAGATAGTGCTGCGCCCTCACCCAACCTCGGTATCTTTGCTTTATTAGGAGAATCTTTGCTAGAGCGGCGTTTTTGGGACAGAGTAGCAGGCGGCGACATAATTAAAGCAATAAAAGTATGCTAATACTCTCTCTCTGCACCTTCGCAGATTGGCACGAGAGACAATCTTTAATAACAAAATCCCGCTTTAGTTTAGTTTATGTTCGCTGGGAGAAATCACAAGCAAAGACACAAACCACAAATTAGGTACAGTACTAACACCAACTGTAAGGTGCGGTACAGTACGAACAGAAAGCTTGAAGGCTGGTGTTGCTGTATTAGCGATGGTGTGGTTGTTTGTGTAGAACAGCTGAGCCTTCTAATTATACCGGCAAACAAGTGGATTGAGTGCAAATGACTTACTCTTACTTTGATGGTGAGCTGATGGCCTGAGTAGCCAGTGCTCATTCAGTTAGTGCTGATATTAATACCAGTACCTAACTATTAATAATAATAATAAATACTTTGATGGTAAAAGCCACAGGAAGGTGAAATTTGCAATATTTTCAATGTTTTGTTGATTTCACACTTTGTACTTAACACGAGCAAGTCTCAAATAATTATAATATCTTTTTATTCCAATCGAATTTTAATTAGCACAGCGGAGCACAGATTTTTTGTTGCCACGCACCCAGAGTTGCCATGTATAATTAGCTCTAAGCTTTATGGGCCAGTATGTTTTAGGGCAGATGAGGATTAACTACCGCCCCTATTACGAGTAACGGGCAGTGGGTAAATCCTTATCTACCTGAAGCAGACACAGGGGATATTTTATAAAGGTAACCAAATACGCGTGGAAGCCGGATAGTTCGGGAACTGGAACCAGTCTAGGATTTGGGGTCGGACGCAGAATTTGAAGCTATTTATTTTACTAACATGACTTTGGCATTTTGTAGGAGAAGATATGTAGGCCAGTCCGAACATTTTACCTGACTTTCTTACTATCCGCCCTATCCTGCATTTCGACGCAAATCGTATATTTTTCTTTGCCAAACAACTTCGTCAATATCTTGCTCTAATCGAGCAAAGCATTTACTATCCAGTACATTTTCTTTTAATCTGTTCCTTCAGGAGTTGTTAGAAAGGCCTCGATGGCTATATCATGAATTTCATAATTCAATTTCCATTAGGATTGCCAAGAGATAACTTGGTGGGAAGTCTAGCTGAACCAAAAGGTGTTCACTAATTATATAAGCCTTAGTACGTGGCATGGTAATAATTTTTTTTTCTCGAAGTGGGTCATTCCACTCAGAGCGTACTCTCCATTAATAATTTGTTTTTACTCCATTGCCTGGCACTGCAATTTTCGTTTTCCTAAACACGGATCATTGATTGACCGACGATTTTAAATGTTAATTTTTCATTGTACTTCGATCGTAATTTATCTTAAGTCGTGATTTTTTCACTGAATTCTCAGTAACTAGTTACTTTCGAGATTGTATCCATTTTTCCTTTCACATTTCGATTCAATCGCAATGCGGGTCATCATTTACAAGGATTAGTAAGTGAAGCAAGCGAGATGCAGGGTAGGGCTGATTACCTCACCGGACTTGACATTAACTTTGAAATTTAGTAGATTTTTTTTTTCTTTTTATCTGGCGAATCTTCTTTGCCCGGCTAGCTCGTGGTAGAACTAGAGACTCTTATCTAGGGGTGAGTCATGCCCCACGTTTTTTTTTTATTTCTGAAAATGGTGTTCTCGCAGGTAAACCTTTTCCTGTTCGCGGCATTGACCGGTCTTCGAAGCGAAGCAGGCCTGTTATGGTTTGCCTTCGATTAAGTCATTTTTGGTTTAGGGTGATTGGGCATTACTCGCGGGTTTTAGTTGACAGTTTAGATTCACGCTCCGGGTTGACGTTTTATCGATAGTTTCCATGAGTGGTCTGGTTGTTCCTAGGTGGCAGCACCAATATTTCCATAGAATGGAAAAATGTACCAATAACGGCACTTTCAATTTCCAGACAAACGAGTATTTGGTGTGTTCCTGCAATTTTAATGATTAAGTTTAACGCACCTGACGGGAAAAAGAGCACGAACGCAAGAATATGTGCTAAATATGTAAAATAAAATTTATCAACAATTATATAAAACAGTCCATCGAACTTTTTTTGTTAATTGCACAAATTTAGCAAAACGCCGACTTGACCAGGGGGAGAGACGCATGGAATCCCGTCCTGATCCCTGATTTCCAAACGGGGCCATCACGGTTGGACCCAATTAGTCAACCGAGATTAAACCAAGGTATACATTTTGCCAGTACATGGCGATCATTTGATAGCTAATACATAAAAGAGTATGGGAGTTTATTTAAATAGCTGGTAAGGATTAGGAGATCCATGTGTCTGCTATCCCAAATCGAGCATTTTCGGGAGACTCGGGTCACCGAGGGAACACACCAATCACGTGGTTCTGACAGCAAAAATTTGCGCGCGCAAACGAAAGCGTGACTTGGGTTTCGAACCTAATAGCGATGGCAGTAGTTCTACTATCTACTCCACTTTGGCCCAAATCTACTACCTTTTTTCTCCCTACTTTTTGAAAACACCCTGTTCCAGAACAGGGCATAACGTAGGATAACATGGTTAATCATTTGACAATATAATTATTTTTCTTGAAATCATCCGAAGCAGATGATAATGATAACACTTTCGCATTATATTTTTTTTTGTGACAAACAGTCTCAAAGACTATACATATTCACTTACTAATATAAATACAATTTTTTTGTATTCTTTGCCTAGTACTTTTCGTTATGGGCCCCAGATCACACCATGACAGATATCGGAACTTTTCCATTGAGCAGTCGCAGGGAATTCAAAAAGTAATAAAGGAATTTGTTCGACGCCATGATGGCTTGGACCGAACCGAGCAAAGTTAAAAGTTGTGTCGTAATTGAATCGATCGGACGTGTCACGGAAGAAAATTAAAGTAAGAACAAAAAGAAAAAAAAGAATATATACATCGAAATTAAAGTGTGAAAAGTGAAAATTATAGACTAAACCAAAGTGAACCAAAATACACTGAACTTAAAGTGTGAAAAGTGAAAATTATGGACTAAACCAAAGTGAACCAAAATATATTGAACTAAAGTGAGGAAAAGTGGAAATAATAAGGGGTTTTCCGTTTACGTTCTTATTTGTCTCGCAAATGTTGTAAACTTCGAAGTTTAATCGGGAAACAGAATCGGTTTGCCAATACGTCAGTTACGTGAGGTACGTCAATTTTAGAGCAAATTTTATTTTGACGCATCCGTCGCGCCTGGCGTCGCTGTTAGCTATTTCGACGTACTGATCCTGCTGAACGCTTTGGGATGTGCGCGACGTTTTCGATACATTTAAGAGCACGGCTGCCACTTCCAAATATTTTTCCGGTGCCAAAATTTCCAAAAGTACCATTTTTGACGGAAAAATACCATTTTATTCCAAACGTTTCTACGTTTATATATATTAGTTTGGTAACATAATTTAACCTCGAAAGAACGTAAAATTGAAAAACAAAAAAATTAAGAAACTCAGGCAATTCAATTTTTAAGAATTTCATATTTCAAAAAAAAAAAAAACATTACAAATCCACAATCGTCCAGTGTAGGCGTTAGTGGCCAACATCGCAAACACTTTCTACAGCTGCATAATTATTTCTCAGTCCTATGCAATTAGGCGGCTACAACAGAGTAAGCTGTACCAATCACCTATACCAGCAGCGCGCTACACACAGGCGTTTGCAACAACTGCTCTAGAGGCGCACTCCGATAGCGCTTGTACTAACAGCCACTGTAACGCGCTACAACAACGCGCCAGGGGCAAACAACTCGCAGCTAGCGTAACAATAGCTGCAACAACAACGCGCAGCAAAAACCAGCGCCAACAACAACAAGCGCAATCATAACAAGCGTTTGCAACAACAACAACAGCGCGTAATAAGCGCCAACAACAAGCGCTAACAACAACAACAGCGCGTAATAAGCGCCAACAACAAGCGCTAACAACAACAGCGCGTAGGAAGCGCCAACAACAACAGCAAGGCGCATATAAGCGCCAATAACAACAACCTACCTAAAAATAACAACGCGCAATAAGCGTCCACAGCAAGCGCTGGCAACAACAACAGCGCGTAGCAAGCGCTGGCAACAACAACAGCGCGTAGCAAGCGCTAACAACAACAACAGCGCGTAATAAGCGCCAACAACAAGCGCTAACAACAACAACAGCGCGTAGCAAGCGCCAACAACAACAGCAAGGCGCATATAAGCGCCAATAACAACAAGCTATCCAAAAATGGACAACGCGCAAATAAGCGTCCACAGCAAGCGCTGGCAACAACAGCAAGGCGCATATAAGCGCCAACAACAACAACCTATCCAACAACAACGCGCAAATAAGCGTCAACAACGACAACAAGGCGCATATTAACGCCAACGACAACAGTGGGGTCGCCTGGCCAAAGGCCCACTGCATCGGCAACAACAACAACAACAACAACAACAACAAAAACGCGCTAATAACCGTTAACAACAACAACAAGGCGCACATTAGCGCCAACAACAACAACAGTGGGGTCGCCTGGCCAAAGGCCCACTGCATCAGCAACAACAATAAAAACACGCAAATAAGCGCCAGCAACAACAACAAGCGCTAACAGCAACAACAGCGCGTAGCAAGCGCCAACAACAAGCGCTAACAACAACAGCGCGTAGCAAGCGCTAACAACAACAACAGCGCGTAGCAAGCGCTAACAACAACAACAGCGCGTAGCAAGCGCCAACAACAAGCGCTAACAACAACAACAGCGCGTAGTAAGCGCCAATAACAACAACAAGGCGCATATAAGCGCGAATAACAACAACAACCAGCTTAGACAACAACAGTGAGGCCGGCCTGTTAAAGGCCCACTGCAACAACTAACCTCAACGAATACAACCAACAACAACAAGCACAAGGCGCATATAAGCGCAAACAACAACAACTAGTTACAACAACAACAACAGTGAGGCCGCCTCACTGCCCGCTGCAGCTTCAACAACAAATACGGTAACAGCAACAACGACATCCTCGGTGAGTCCGTGCCAATTGGCACGTTAAACTAGAATTAGTTTTTGCTTGTTTAACTGAAGATAGGAGCGCGAAATTAACTTTAACAAAAAAAAAAATATATATATATATATATGAGAGAAAAATGTTTTGAGGAAAAAAAAAAGAGGAAATCAAATTTAAAATTAGGATTTTGTCTACATAATAAGAAAATAAATTTAAATAAGTTAGGAACACATAACTAAAATAAACCTAAATTTGAAAATGAAATAAAAATGTAAATGAATAATAGGATAGGGGATAAAATGTTGGATTTAAACTAAACACAAGGAGATTAAATATTAAATTATAAGCTAAAGTTAAATTTGGTAACTTAAGGAAATGTAAAGGTTAGGGAGGGGAAACAAAAACCTTAAAATTTAAACTTAGGGAAAATAATAATAATAACAAATAAATCAAATATAAAAAAAAGAAAGGAAAACTTATTTCTTATAAATAAATAAATACTTTAACAAAAAAAAAAGATAACCAAATAAAAGACCACTTTAATAAATAAATAAATGAGATAAAACTAAAACGAAATATAAGATAAAACATAAACATACCTTAAGCAATTAATTAAATAGCTAATCAAAAACCCTAAATTGGTAATTAAGTGAATGCGCACTTATTGAGGGGTTTCGTGGGAATCAATATAGGTTAGGTTCAAGTGGCTGCCGCAGAGGCACACCTAGGCCAGTATTAAAAGGCCCGTTGTGATACCACCAACACTAGGAAAGTCAGTTCCGGGACCCTGCCATATGGAAAATCCCGGTATTAACGGAATTCTCCACATAGCAGAATCCCGGGACTGACCCTCCTATACCGATACCGTTACTCCTCCTCGAACCATTTAGATGACTTGATGAAGGCCATCAGGTCCTTTATGTCCAGCTCCGTGACCTGGCGTAGGCTGACCAGGAAGGGAACTCCCAAAAAGCGCATTCTCGCGCCACTTAAAGCCGGGCAGTTGTGATGAGGTGCTCCACCGTTTCCTCCTCCTCATCATCTTTACAACTCCTACAGCATCGTCGGTAGGGCACACCAAGTCTTTCTGCGTGCCTACCAATGAGGCAGTGCCCAGTTAATACGCCTATTAATATGGAGATTTCTCTTCTCCTTAGGGCATAAATTTGTCTTGATCTTTTATGATCCCATTTCGGCCAGGTTTCTTTGGATATCCGGCATCCTGGAGATTGCAGCCATCTTTCGTTGGCTTGGCGGAGTGTGTATTCCTTCAGCATAAGCTTGCATGTGGCAAACGGCATACGTAAGCGCTCTTTATCGCGAAGAACCTGCTTGGTCGTGCCCTGCCTCGCAAGTTCGTCTGCCCTACAATTTCCCTCAATGTCCCTATGCCCCGGGACCCATGTGAGGTTAACGCGATTCTGTTGGGCCATCTCTTGTAGAGATCGACGACAGCTGAGCGTCAGTTCAGAGTTGAACGAGTAATAGCCAAGGTTTTTTGATGGCCGCCTGGCTGTCGCTGAATATAAAAATGTCCTGTCTGGTAGTGTGTTGGCCTATCCAAGCCGCGGCGTCCATGATTGCTGATACTTCAGCCTGGAAGACACTGCAGTGATCAGGTAGTCTGAAGGAGAGCTCATGGTTCAGATCCTTTGAATAAACCCCTCCCCCAAATCTGCCGTCTAACTTCGAGCCATCAGTATACATGGAAGTGCCGCCATGAGTGACGGGACTCCGATCCGCGCTCTCCCATTCTTCCCTGCTGGGAATGTTGATTTTAAAACCGCTATCTCTGACTGTTGTGGTCGCACAGCGATCTGTGCTCAGCGGAAGAAAGCTATAGGATCCCAAAATACAGGCGTGTCCAGTAGTGCTTGCGCCCCAGCCGGACGTTTCCCTTAGACGCAGAGCCGATGCTGCTGCTACTCGGTGCCCTTCCAGATCGAGTGGCAAAATGCCAAGAATGGCCTGGAGTGCTTCATTGGGCGTTGTTCTTAACGCACCGCTTATACAGATCATGCAAGATCTGTGTACTTTACCTAGCAGATTAAGGTTTGTTGCCTTGCTCAGCGCAGGCCACCATACCACAACTCCATAGAGCATGATTGGTCGAATGATTGCAGTGTAGATCCATTTGCATATTTTGGGGCTAAGCCCCCATTTATTTCCAATGGCTCTTTTGCACGTGTAGAGTGCAATACACGACTTCTTCTGGCGCTGAAGAACATTCTCCTTCCAGGTTAGTTTCCTATCCAGAACTGTGCCCAAGAACTTGGCTTTGTCAGCCAAGTTCAGGTGCACGTTATTCAGTTTTGGTAGTATTAGCGGTGGTATCTTATAGCGGTTGGTGAAAAGGGCCAGTTCCACTTTTCCCGGGTTGATGCTCAGTCCACAGCGCGAGCACCATGAGGAAACCTCTCTCACTGCTACTTGCATGAAGTCGCACAGGGTTTGTGGGAATTTGCCCCTGTATACTATAGCTAAGTCATCTGCATATGCCACTACCTTCCCGCCCCCCCCAGCTTGTGTCTCGCAGCATCGAGTTGACAGTGAGGTTCCATAGAAGCGGGGAGAGAACACCACCCTGAGGCGTTCCCCTTGTGACATAGCGTGATAAGTCAACCGAGCCCAGTGATGAAACTATTCGTCTACCCCTTAGCAGTTGATCAATAAGTCCAATAAGAGACCTGCTTATGCCCTGACTTGTTAAAGCGGTGTTTATAGCATCAGGGCTTATGTTGTTGAAGGCTCCTTCAATATCTAAAAAGGCCACAAGACAGTACTCCTTTTCATACAGCGATTTTTCAATAACAGAAACTAGGCTGTGAAGCGCAGTACAGATCAGGTTGCTATCAATAGTAGGGGAGAGGTAGTCATTTATTATCCTCTCGAAGGTCTTGAGCACAAAGGATGAGAGACTGATCGGCCTATAGTCCTTGGGCTCGTAATGAGACGCCTTCCCCGCCTTAGGAATAAACACTACCGTGGCACTTCTCCAGGAGCACGGAATGTAGCTAAGAGCCAGGCAGGCTGTATAGAGAAATAGAAGGTATAGGTGGGTTAAATAAGGGGCCATCGAAATACAGGTGCGTCGATGGCCATGGATGAGGGTGGAACAAGCACCGGGCGCTGCACCAACACCCGCGGCGCCCCTTTATGTTGTTCGGCCTTTTTTTTTTTATTTCAGCCGTTGTAGCCGGTCGTTTCCGGCTCCTTTAAGTTCAAATTTTGGTTAGTTTTCAGTTATTTTTGATTTTCAATTTTAAATTCAAGTTTTGTCTTTCAGTTAGTTTTCGGTTACTTTTCTGACTTAAACGGGTTTTTTCGTGTTTTTAAACTTATTCAAATTTTCAGTTAGTTTTCGTTATTTTAAAATTTTATTTTGCCTTTGAGTTGCCAGTTAAGTTTCTTTTGAATTTGAATTTAACCGGCCTCATTTGTTTTCTTTTCTTGAATTTTTGAATTTTAACGGGTTGTCCGTGGCATCCGGGTTTAACCGGATGTTCGTTTCCAGTGTTGTTTCTGCGTTTTGATAGGCATGACAGGAATTTTTCTGTTTATGGCGCAGGACAGTAAGGTTGGCAAGAACCCACCCCAGCCGACAATGACTAGCCACAGTGCACCTCGAAATCATGCCGACCGCCTTCCTTACTGCTCCATTTAGATGCGTTAAACCATAACATGTATGTCCTTATCTGTTTATTTATTATTAAAGTTAATTGTTGTTCTACCCTGTCATAATACTCTGAAATTGAAAGCCTTCCCTGTCTAAGAATACTCATTTCATTTTCCAAAACATATACAGGGCGCTTATCTGCATAAGTTTGGTGAAGTCTGGATATAATAGCTTTGATATTAAGGATAGTATTAAATGAAGACAATGTTGAATTGGCTGAACCTAAAATTTTATTTCTGAAAATGCCCATCGCGAGAAGTATGATCCTTCCTTATAATATTTTATTGCAAAATTAGCAGCACAGCGCCAAGCAGGATAAGAAGAAGGGTCGCCACTAAACTCTGGCAAAGATTTAATTAAATCCAGGCTACAATTTCCCGATTCAATGGAAGAATTTATTGTAACTGGTAAAAACTCAACATTTGGTACTTCCAAGCGATTAAGATCCAAAGTAAGCTCTTCTACTTTAGAAGCTAAACCCTGCTAGCGAGTTCGCTGGCTTCTAATTTTTCAGCAAACTCTTGCTTAGGTTTATTGTTAGCTACATCAACAATGTGAATAACTTCTTCCCTAGAGAGACTCATTTTCCCTTTCTTTAATTAAACGTATAGGCAATAAACTATGTTTATTTAGAAAATCACTATTAAAAAAAAGGTAGGTAGAAGTGGCTGCCGCAAAGGCACACCTAGGCCAGTAATAAAAGGCCCGTTGTGATACCACCAAACACTAGGAAAGTCAGTCCCGGGGCCCGGCCATATGGAAAATCCCAGTGCTGTCGGGACTCTCCATATAGCAGAAACCCGGGACTGACACTCCTAACCGACACCGCTACCCCTCCTCGAACCATTTTGATAAATTTATGAAGGCCATCAAGTCCTTTATGTCTAGCTCCGCGACCTGGCTTAAGCTAACCAGGAAGGGAACTCCCAGAGAGCGCCTTCTCGCTCCGCTTAAGGCCGGGCAGTTGCAGATGAGGTGCTCCACCGTTTCCTCTTCCTCATCATCTTTGCAACTCCTGCAGCATCGTCGGTAGGGAACGCCTAGCCTTGCTGCGTGCCTACCAACAAGGCAGTGCCCGGTTAAAACACCTATTAATATGGAGATTTCCTTCCTTTTTAGGGCGTATATGTGTCTAGATCTTTTAAGATCGCATTTTGGCCAGGTTTGCTTGGATATCCGGCACCCTGGGGCTTGTAGCCATCTTTCGTTGGCTTCGCGGAGTGTATGCTCCTTCAGCATTAGCTTGCACGTGGCAAACGGCATACCTATGCGCTCTTTATCTTGAAGAATCTGCTTGGTCGTGCCCTGCCTGGCAAGTTCGTCTGCCCTACAGTTTCCCTCAATGTCCCTGTGTCCCGGGACCCATGTGAGGTTCACGCGGTTCTGTTGGGCCATCTCTTGAAGAGATCGACGACAGCTGAGCGTCAGTTCAGAGTTGAACGAGTAAGAGCCAAGGGATTTGATGGCCGCTTGGCTGTCGCTGAAAATACAGATATCCTGTCCGATGGTGCGTTCACCTATCCAAGTCACGGCGTCCATGATTGCAGAAACTTCAGCCTGGAAGACGCTGCAGTGATCAGGTAGTCTAAAGGAGAGTTCTAGGTCCAAATCCCTTGAGTAAACCCCTCCTCCGACTCTGCCGTCTAACTTCGAGCCGTCGGTGTATATACAAGTGCCGCCATTAGTAGCGGGACACCGATCTATGTTCTCCCAGTCTTCCCTGCTGGGAATGTTTATTCTAAAACAACAATCTCCGACTGTTGTGGTCGCACACCGATCTGTGCTCAGAGGGAGAAAGCTGTAAGATCTTAGAATACAGGAGTGTCCAATAGTGCTTGCGCCCCAGACGGACGTTTCCCTTAGACGCAGAGCCGATGCTGCTGCTGCCCGGTACCCTTCCAGATCGAGTGGCAAAAAGCCAAGAATGGCCTGGAGAGCTTCATTGGGCGTTGTTCTTAACGCCCCGCTTATACAGATCATGCTCGATCTGTGGACTTTTCCTAACAGATTTAGGTTTGTTGCCTTTCCTAGCGCAGGCCACCATACCACGACTCCATACAGCATAATTGGCTGGATTATCGCAGTGTAGATCCATCTGCAAATTTTGGGACTGAGCCCCCATTTTTTGCCAATGGCAAACGACACGTGTAAAGTGCAATGCACGCTTTCCTCTGGCGCTGGATGACATTCTCCTTCCAGTTAAGCTTTCTATCTAGAACTGTGCCTAGGAATTTGGCTTTGTCAGCTAAGTTCAGGCGCACGCCATCTAGTTCTGGTAGGTTCAGCGGTGGTATCTTGTACCGCCTGGTATAAAGGACAAGCTCCACCTTTCCCGGGTTGATGCTAAGTCCGCAGCGAGAGGACCATGAAGAAACTTCTCGCAGTGCTACTTGCATCAAGTCACACAGGGTTTGTGGGAATTTGCCCCTATATGCAATAGCTAAATCGTCTGCATATGCCACTATCTTCCCGCCCCCCCACCTTGTGTCTCGTTGCAGCGAGTTTACGGTGAGGTTCCATAGGAGCGGGGAGAGAACACCACCCTGAGGCGTTCCTCTTGTGACATAGCGTGAAAGATCAACTGTTCCCAGTGAAGAAACTATTCTCCTTCCCTTTAGTAGTTGATCAATTAGTCCAATAAGAGACCTATTTATGCCCAGGTTTGTTAAAGCAGTGTTAATAGCCTCCGGCCTTATATTGTTGAAAGCCCCTTCGATGTCCAGAAAGGCCACGAGACAGTACTCCTTTTCGTGCAATGATTTTTCAACAATAGAGACTAGGCTGTGGAGCGCAGTTTCGGTTGATTTACCTTTGGTGTATGCATGTTGATAGCTAGAAATAAGGTTGCTATCAATAGTAGAGGAGAGATAATCGCTAATTATCCTCTCGAAGGTTTTAAGTGCAAAAGACGAGAGACTGATCGGTCTGTAGTCTTTAGGCTCATAGTGTGAGGCCTTCCCAGCCTTTGGAATAAAGATTACCGTGGCGCTTCTCCAGGAGCACGGAATGTAATTAAGAGCCAGGCAGGCTGAATAGAGAACTACCAGCCATTTAGCTGATATTTCCAGCGTGTTTATAAGTTGTGCGGGGAAAATCCCGTCTGGCCCAGCTGCCTTGAACGGCTCAAAGCTTTTGATTGCCCACCTTACCCTTTCCTCCGTAATGGGTATGTTTACCGCCAGGTTTGTTGCAGATGCTACAGGTGCATCATACAAGTTCCCCGGAAAGTGTGTGTTCAGGAGCAGCTCCAGGGTTTCCCCTTCCGTGCTGGTCCAAGATCCGTCAGGCTTCCGTAAATAGCTAATGGCTGTTTGAGTTTTTGATAGCACTCGTCTAAGTCTCGCTGTATCATCGACTTTTTCGACCCCGGTGCAGAAATTTCTCCACGAAGTTCTCTTCGCTTGCCTTAGAGCCTTTTTATAGGCCCTCAGTTTAGCTTTATATTCGAGCCATTCAGGCTCCGTACCGATGCTCTTGGCCTTGTTAAATTGCTTCCTGCATGATATACGGAACGAATCCAGGTCGTAAGACCACCAGTGGGGTCTATGTTTGCCGCGTGGTTTTGGTACTGGACAAGCCTGCTCTAGGGCATTTGAGAGCGCCGTTGTAAAGGTCGTTACCAGATCATCCAGTTCTCCCACTGATGAGGGGGCTTGTGGAGGTAATACTGGTAGGTCCCTAGCTAATATTTGGTTATGTAGCTGCCAGTTAGTGTTGCGTGGATTTCGCTTCATAACTGGCTGCTCAACAATAAAGTCTAACACAATTTCTATGTACCGATGGTCAGAAAATGAATGCTCATCAAGAACACGCCATTTTCTGACTCACTCATAAGCGCCTTCGCTACAAACAGTGAGGTCTATAACCTCCCTACGAGCTTTAGTTATAAAAGTAGGCTCGTTACCCACGTTACAAACCACCAGGTTAGTTGTTAGTAGGTAGTCAAACAGAGACTCGCCCCTAGCGTTAATATCGGAGCTTCCCCACTGGACGTGATGAGCATTAGCGTCAGCTCCAATAATAAGATGGCCGGTACAGAAATTATCCACCAGATCTTTCACCTCCTTTTGTGGAGGAGGTTCTTCGGCGTCATAGGGCATATAGACCGACGCCATCGTTAGGCTGGTGCTGCCGACTGTTAAGCTGGCAGCTGTAACGTCACCATTTGAGTAGTTGGGTAATAGAAAGGTGTTTAGCTCAGACTTTACCAAAATACAGGTTCTGACCTTGCCCTCATCATTGGCTTGGATGAGCTTGTACCCCTTAGTCCCCAATCCACAGATCCTAGAGCTATTGACCCAGGGCTCTTGGATAAGGACCACGTCTACGTCGCCTTTAGAAAGACGACTGCTTAAAACAGCCGAGGCTGCTTTAGATTTGTGCAGATTTATCTGAAGCACCACCAACATGAGAGAGCTCAGACATCCCTGCCGCCAGCGTGTCGTCGAGGTCTGGCCTGTTCCGGGGGCTGTCTCTCAACGAGGAGTTGTTCAGAGCACCTGCACGATTTGGCGTGGCGGGAACCCTGCTGTCTGAAGCAGCATCAACGTTAGTGTGCTCAGGTTTAGCCACGATCGTGACGTCGAGGCCTTCTTCGTCAAGCAGGCTTTCTTCTATCGCCGAGTTGTTCGCAGCACCACCGCAATTTGACGTGGCGGATAACATACTTTCCGCGTCGGACTCCTCTGCTTCCCCTTCCGATGCCTCGATCTCCGAGTCCTCCGGAGCGTCCGGAATAGCAGCGCGCTGTGCATCGCCACGGTATACGTGGATCACGATCTGACCCAAACCGTAATGCACTCGTCCGTTGCACCGTTTAAGGGGCTCGAGCGCCTCCTTATTCAGAGTGATAACCACCTGTCTATTGGGCCCAACCACATCATCGACCAGATTGACGCCCCAATCCTGCGTCGGGAGAGACGGATTCCAGACCTGCATCATCTCAAGAATATTCTCGGGTTCTGCAGGGACGGCAGGAATCCATGCCCTTGCCCTTGGCCGAGCAGGAATGTCCTTCCAGTCGACGACATCTAGTCTTGCCCCTGGATAGACTTCACCCAGTCTTGCAACTGCTGCCTTATACAGTGCGACAGTTCTTGCATCCTCGCACGCGAATATTTTGATCTGACCTTGGTGCCAGCCCGCATCAGTACCTCGCGGCGGACTACCCGGAGACTCACGCATTAAGTGGAGGAGGGCCCTGCCCATTTCATTCCGGACATACAGCCACTGGTCTTTGGGGATGGACCAACGGTCGTTACCTCGGTCAATGAAACCTATAAGGATTCTGTCCTTGGTTACTTCAGCAAAGCTGAGTTTTCCCACTACGGGGTTGACCTGATGCCGCTTCGGATGGGGGTCTACCTCTCCGTCCGATCTCTGGCGTTTGAAGGGATTACCGTTCACCCTCTTAGGCACATAGGGCCTCTGGAAATTTGGTATCAGAGCTTTCGCTTCCTCCACCATCTTCCTTTCTTCCGGCGACAGCTTCTCCTGCGATGCTCCCTCATATTTTTTAAGGATCCTTGCGGCCTTTCTTTTATCCCAGTACGCAAAGCGTCGGGGAGATGCCTCTTTGGGGGGATTCAGACTCGTAGTTGCCATCGCGGTCTCTCCCTTTGCGGCGTCGTCCTTCTCTTTCGAAACTCTGAAACCAGGTCGTGAGACCATTGCCCCAGATGTGAAGAGATTGGGTTTCGTACCAGCGCTTGATGGAAGTTTAGCTTCCGCCGTTTTCTGCTTGACTGCGTAGGCAGCCGCACTGTTGCTTGCTCCCATCAAGTCACTCTTACTTGATAGCAGTTTGGGGGATGACTGACCCGTAGTTTCCATCGCTGTCGGCCTCCCAGTTAACTTTGAGGCGGAGTTTGTCCTCCGGCGTTGTGTTTTCGCTTGCTCCAGCATAGTTCTTCTCTGCTGCGGAGTAAACGAAGTCGTTAATTGCTTTGTATTTTGTGTGTTCTTCATCTTGTTCGTACGACCCCTCGCCGGACAAGGCCAGCTTAGGGTCAAGGCTAGTGTAAGGGGAAGTGTGTCGTCCGCCGCGGCAGAGCCCCATGCCGCGGTAAGACCATAGTTACTCCCTGAGGCGGCCCGGTATCAGTGAGGCTCCGTTCGACTACAGCCACGATTTGCCTCCCGGCTGCAAACGTCCAATGGGCACGGTATCGCATAACACCCTGGATTGGGAGGGAAAAGTTTTGCACATTTATATAGCGAGCCGCTTGCTTCAAGACAGACGCCCGCTTACAGCCGCACCTCTTGGTGTACAGACGCTGCGAAAAAGACCCCGGTGAGCCCTTAAACCAAGTATGTCAGAGTGGCCCCCCCGGGGCTCCCTCTCTTTCTGCCGCGAGCCTAGGTAGCTCAACGTTGCCCAGAGTGCACGAACGAGGACGCAAGAGTCGGGATTGAGCGCGGTCACTCAGCAACCACACCCCATTACACTCCATAAAAAAAAATCCACAATAAATTTCAAACTAGTGCTTAACAAAGCCACAGATTAAGCAAAACGTAAATCGAAAACAAGGTTGTTGAAAAAGAGTCTTGACAAACTTAACAATGTCAATAAAGACACACAAAAAATACAAAACAACTAAGAGGATATGTTTTAATGTCAAAATACATATATCCTTTAACTTATTTTATACCGAATGTTCACATGTGAAACATATATCATATCAATTCAGATTACTTACAGTTGTTTTTTTATTAATGCTATCCTTATTGATTATAATCAATATATTTAATTGTTGTCCGCAAAGAAATAGATGTTGCTTTTAGTTATAATTAAGATGATAGCATACGCTATAACACGCTGGAAACAGGATTCAAAATCGTTTGCAGGTTTTAGTTGTTGTTGTCGTTTTAGTCGTTTATTATAATTCTTTATTATTTTGTAGCTGTAGCTTCTTTATTAATGTTATTCTTTATTGTCGTTGTTTCAGTTATTCTTTTTGTGGTATGTGAAAGTCCTGCCTTATTGGAATTTTCGTTCTTTGCTAGGATTTCTTCATTAAAATATTTCCTTAATATTGTTTTACGCCAGCGGCTTACTTAGCTTTTTTTAATTATAATTATTGTAGCATGTAGCTTATTCTTCGTTATAAGATGGGTTTTCACTACGATCTGCCAATACTTATTTCAAAATAAAATAGGATATCATAGTTTTTTTGATGGAAGTTTATAAATTTTCGATCTACCAATACTTATTAACCTTCGAATTACATCAAAATCAAGATAAATTCTTAGGTTATTTAATTTCAATACACAAAACAGTGATACAGTAGATTTTTAAATTTTAAAGGTTTGTCATTTGTTATTGATCATGATTTATATTTTTTTAATTCTAATTTAATAACAGTTATTAAAGACATAGCTTAACTTATAAGTTAACACAGGTGAACATTCAACCGGCCAAAACACCACTTCCACCGAATTTACTGACGGCGCGCCGAATTTATTTACAGCAAGCAAAAGTTAAATACTGCTTTAATAGCTCATCCGGCCATTCTGCCGACGGGGCAGTTATAGTCTTGCGCGTGACAACAACAAATAACGTAACTAGAATTAGGGCAAGAGCAGTGGCGTGCCTACGTGTATCAACCGAGGCAAGCCCCAGTCTTTATAACCCCAACGAAAGCACATACACATACTGCCAGAGAACATTTCAGACAAAGAAGAGTTCAGGATATTTATCGACTTTTGCAGACGGGGAAAAACTTAAACTTTTAGGTTCCGCTAATAGGCACGTTATTGTTTGCAGATTTTGTAAGCTTTTCCAATCCAAGGGAAACGTTTTATTCGCACTAAATATATTTTTTAAATTTTATAGTGCCTAGCAAATAAAAAAAATTACAGCCCCTACCACTATTGAATTCTTTTTTATTCTACTTTAAAATATGCGCCAATAATTTTTGAGTAGAGCGCTTTGCACTTTAAAATTGTAGATACATACAAAAACAAATTTCATTTTCGTTTTATCGTAAGTTTGGCATTTATAGCGTACGGTAACACCAGCCAGAAGCCAGCTTCAAAGTTTCATATACAATTACTTCCAAATTCAAAAAAAAAGCAATTGCTTCAGCAGGCAGATTCATACTGGTTTTGAAAGCCCCGTAAAAGCCAATAAGTAAAAGCGAGATGGCTGTCATTGCCTAGGAGGTTAAAGGCTGTTTTAAGTAAGTAAGTAAGAGATGGCCATCACGCACTGAAATAATTTTATGTAAATGAGCTATCAGCCGGCAGGTGGCAAGAAAAGCTGTAGGTATGTTTCTATGTTATTAGCAGCTATTAGGTAGTAGGTGGCAGGCAGGGGAATAAAAACCGGATATCCTTTTAAGAACCCAAATGAACATATTGTAGCTCATAGGGGATTAGCTAGGCAAGCCGGGCTTTTCGGCTTATATGGAAGGCACCCCACTGGGACACTAGCGTCGCTTTCATGTACTCAGTTATTTTAACTCATCCGCTGAGACTGGCTACCCTTGGTAATCCAAGGGAAATAAAGAATTTAAAAAAATCCAAGTGGTTCATATTACTTATATATGGAAAAGTTGCAATAAACAGGCATCCTAGGCCGAATAAATGATATTTTAACCGATCCTTCACTTTAGAATCGACTTTCCAAACTTTAACTTTGGTATAATTTAGAAGTAACTCGAGTGACGAATTTCTTGTAACGCGAGTGACGCAGCTTTTTTCTAATATGTTTTAAAATAATCAAGGTACGCTTTAAAATTTTTTTTCATGTCACACTTATATCAATTCTTAACAAAGTCTCCTTTACATAAATTAGTTCGAGGAAGCCACTTCAGAGAGTTTGAGATTCGGAAAATGCTCTAAAAACTCTGAGCTAAAAATTGTAACGCGACTGACGAGTAGTTTTTCTTAATTTTTTCTGTTAATTATTAATTTAATTTAAAAAAAGTTTGGCATTTCTAATTAAGCTCCTCAAGCTGGATGTAACGATATTACCATATTATTTGCAAATGTTAAATATAAAGCATAATGTGACTTTAAATAGTAAAAATTTGTTTCTGATGTAACGCGAGTAACGATGGAAGTGCCCATATGTAATGCTCAAAACAGTAAAGGAGTTCGCCAAGGCCAAACGACTAAACTTAATATAGAACGACAAATAGGATTTTTGCAAATAAAGCAATATTCTTTTTCCGTAAGATGCATGGTTGGCGAAACCTGAACAATCGTGAAAATTTAAATTTAAAAAATTTTAAATTTTAAAACCCCAGCTCAACGGGAAGTTAGAATGTAAATCCAAATATATTCCGCGACATAATGATATGCTATTAATTTCTATAAATTTTTTACATTTTGTATTATAATGCATTTAAATACACAAAAATATGAGTTCAAACAACAAATAAACAAAAAAAGAAAATTCCAAAATAATGGGCCGTATTAATAAAAGCTGAGCAATTACTAAGGTTTCAAACCTTTTACTCAAATTTTGAAATTTTTTTAATACAAACTGATGTCAAATTTCTGAGATCTTGAGAAAAACAATTGCTTTTTTTTATAAATATGACCCAATAGTAGAGTTAAATGAGAAGAAAAGACAAACAAAAATTAAAATTGAATAAAAATGGGATTTGATTAGTGATTATATGGTTTTGTTTTTAATTGAATTTAAAAAAAGAATATTGTCAACTGTCCTTGGAGCAATTCTGTTCCGTTTTTCTGTTATTATATTCCCTGCTAATGAAAACACCCGTTCTGAGGCTGCGCTGCTCGCGGGTATAGCCAAACCTTTTTGTGCTAGAATGCGCAATCTAGGAAACCGTTCACTGTTATTTTGCCACCACTTCATAACGTCAAAGTTTAGATCAAACAGTACCTTTTCGGAAGAATAACGATGCACTTCATCTGCAATACCTTCAGCTTCAGACACAGTTATGTTTACACGTTGTAGGAGACTTGGAAAAAAGAAACTTTCTTCATTGTCGGATAAATTTAATGATACCGAATTAGAAGTTGATGCTGTGGTGTCTAAATGGTGTACTGCACATTCTTGTAAAGTTGAATTCGACAATCCATTTTCTTTCATTATTTCATCAATGCAAAGTTTTACCATTTCAGCTAGTTGGTGTGATTGAAGACACAGCGCTGGTGGATATAAATAATAAGCAGCTTTGTGCCACCTGCTCAAGTTTGAGAGCCATGTATCTTCAATACCTTTAAGAATGTTTAATTTTAAGGCAGAAATCGCTTGAACATCGTGCTCATCGAATTTGCACAATTCCTGTATACGATGAACCGACGGGATGACGTAGCACATTGAAGGCGTGGAGCACCCTTGCAGCTTTTTAAAAACTTTTTCAAAATCTTCGCACAGTTTAACTACCCTGCTAGACAGTGCTTTGACATTCAGTCAGCTTTGTGATGTTGCCTTTGAAAACGTGATAGAAAATCCTGATGTAAATATAAAACAGCTGATATTTACATCACGATTTTCTATCACGTTTTCAAGGGCAACATTACAAAGCTGACTGAATGTCATAGCACTGTCTAGCAGGGTAAGCTTTTAATAGTTGAAATATTTAAATTTGATAGCCTGCTAATTTCGCCACTATTCGTCAAAACTTCATTAATTTTCAACCAATTATTATACCCAGCGCACTAGTACTAGTACTAGTACAAGGGTATATTAACTTTGTTCACCTAACGGTTGTATGTAACGGCACAAAATAATCGAGATAGATATAGAGTTCCATATATGAAAGTTCTTAGGATTAAAAGAGGAGTTGATTAAGGCATGTCCGTCCGTCTGTCCGTCCGTGTACACGATAACTTGAGTAAAAATTGAGATATTTGCATGAAATTTTGTACACAGGTTACTTTCTGGTCAAGGTAGGTTGCTATTGAAAATGGGCGAAATCGGATGATAACCACGCCCCCTTTTTCGATATCGAAAATTTCGAAAATCACAAAAATTGATTTATCTCGGCAGCTGAAATGGCTAAAATGATATAATTTTATAGGTGAACCCCCTGGTCATTCTCTTATGATTTTTCCATAAATTTTTTATAGTGGGCGTGGCACCGCCCACTTTTAAGGGAGGCATTTTTGAAAATTTGAATGGTCGTAACTCCTAAACTGATTACGATAGAATGATTGAATTCGGCACAAAGCATACTAGTGTCGTTGGGAGTATACCTGATGAAACTGGATAAAATCGCCTTTCAACCACGCCCACTTTCGATATCGAAAATTTCGAAAATCACACAAATTGACATATCTCGGCAGCTGAAATGGCTAAAATGATATAATTTTATAGGTGAATCCCCCTGGTCATTCTCTTATGATTTTTTCATAAATTTTTTATAGTGGGCGTGGCACCGCCCACTTTTAAGGGAGGCATTTTTGAAAATTTGACTGGTCGTAACTTTTAAACTTATTACGATAGAACGATGGAATTTGGCACAAAGCATACTAGCATCGATGGGAGTATACCAGATGAAATTGGATAAAATCGCCCTCCAACCACGCCCACTTTCGATATCGAAAATTTCTAAAATCACCTAAATTGACATAATTCGATAACGGAAATCGGTAAAATGATATAATTTTATAGGTGAACCCTTCTGACCATTACATAATGATTTTTTGATAAATTTTCTAAAGTGGGCGTGGTCCCGCCCACCTTTAAGGGAGGCATTTTTGAAAATTCAACTAGTCGTAACTTTTAAACTGATTAGGGTAGAAGGATGAAATTTGGCACAAAGCATACTAGTATCGTTAGGGGTATACCTGATGAAATTGGAAAAATCGCTCTCCAACCACGCCCACTTTCGATTTCGAAAATCACATAAATTGACATAATTCGGTGACGGAAATGGCTAAAATGATATATTTTGGTAGGATGAACCCCCTAGTCTCTCCATTACGATTTTTATTCCCAGCGCACCAGTGCTAGTACGAGCGTATATTAATTTTGTTCACATAACGGTAGTACGTAACGGCACAAAATAATCGAGATAGATATAGAGTTCCATATATGAAAGTTCTTAGTTTGAAAAGAGGATTTCATTCAGGCATGTCCGTCCGTCTGTCCGTCTGTGTATACGATAACTTGAGTAAAAATTTAGAGAAAATGGGCGAAATCGGATGATAACCACGCCTCTTTTGTCGATATCGACAATTTCGAAAATCACACGAAGAGACATATCTCGGTAGCTGAAATGAATAAAATTATATAATTTCATAGGTGAATCTCTCTTATCATTCTACTAGTAATACCCGGCGTGCGTTGCTACGCCAAAGAAAATCACCTGAATAAGATTTTACCATTTTTACCATTTCTCGGAAGATACATTATCTCATATTTTATCAAGGTGAAACGCCAGCTACACGCTAAATATCAAGCTCATCGAGTCATAAATATGATTGTTTAGAATATATTGGGCCCTGATAAACTTCCTGGAAGAAAACTTTTCCCACACTTTAACCTAAGCTTAACGCTACCTACATATCAAATTTAAAGTTAATCCAACCATCTATACGATACTTTAGAATAAGTCAGTCCTGGGTCCACTTCCCGGAAGAAAATTTATCCTATATATTAATCTAAGCATATAGCTACCTACATACCAAGTTTCAAGCAATTCGAGTCATAAATACGATTGTTTACAGATCGGTCCCTGGTCCACTTCCCGGAAGAAAAATCATCCTATACTTTAATCTAAGCATAACGCTATCTACATACCAAATATCAAGTAAATCCAGCCATTTATACGATATTTTCGAATAGGGCGGTCCCGGGTCCACTTCCCATAAAAAAATTTACAGAAACACTCTCCAGGCTCCTACTAATCTATCCCCAAAATTTCAACAAAATCGGCCGAGTAGTTTTGGAGTCCATAAGCCACATACATACATACATCCAATTTTATATATATAGATTATGATTTTCGACTGGACTTTTAAACAAATTATGGTAGAACGATGAAATTTGGCACAAATCATGCTAGTATTGTTGGGAGTATACGTGATGAAATTGGCTAACATCCCCCTCCAACCACGGCAATTCTCGATACCGAAAAATTCGAAAATCATCTAAAACACTGGTCATAATTTTTAAACTGATTACGGTAGAATCATGAAATTTGGCACAAGGTATACTAGAGTTATAGGAAGTATACCTGATGAAATTAAACGAAATCGCTTCCCAACCACGAGCACTTTCGATATGGAAAATTTCGAAAATCACATAAATTGACATATTTCGGTTAGGTAAATAACTAAAATAGTATAATTATATTATAATTTGGTAGTTAAATTGCTTGGTCGTTGATGGATTATAATTTTCTGTATTGTTCTTCCTTTGTAAGGAATTGTCTACTATTAACGAGTATTAAAAGATGTTGTACTAGTTTTAATTTCGTATACTTAGGTATGTATCGGCCAATTTATTAACAAAGATTTAAAATTACGACACACCTCAACGGTAAGGAATTAAGCGTTAGAGCGAAATTAAGGTTTATTTTAGATTGCGAATCTGTTCATTTGTTTTTTGTTTTTGTTAAACCATCAGAAACTACTCCAGTTTCGTGATAATTCAATATTTAGCAAGGCTAGACCGAGTCGTAAATTTAAAACTTTGTCAACAAATTAGGCCTAAGTATATTAGAAGTAAGAAATGAATTCACTAGAAATAAGATTTTGAGGGCAGTCGAACAATGTACATATACAGTAGCATAAATAAATATAAATTTTATAAACTAACTAATAAATTTATTGAGTTCGTTTTTCCCATATATAAAAAATATAAACATTTTAGGTACTACAGTTGACAAAATATTGTCACATGGAAACTACGTTTAATGAGATTTGTAAATAAGCAACTCAAAATTAATTGTATTGCATTGAACTGAATACATCTCAAGTAAAACACTTCCTTAATAGCAATTTCCAAGCCGCGCTATAATATATTATGGAGACACATGAATAATGTAATATCAGTTTTCGCGAAATTTATCGCTTATTAAAATATAATTGAAAATTTCCTCAATTGATTCTTTCCTTGCGCTGGGTATTTAATGTTCGGGTTACCCGAACTTAGACTTCCTTACTTGTTTTCAATTGAGTTCAACATATAAAAATGAGAATTCCATCGGGTTGGACATTGTGATTTCAGCGATGTTTGTAGCATATGTTGCATACCAGCTTTTTTGAAATACTTCACAAGCTTCTTCCATGATATTATGAGATTTTTGAGTTCATCTGTAGACTCAACACTAGTTTCCAATACGTTTGAGAAGAGATGACTTGAACAATTGAGTCGCTCGTTATTTTGTAATGCCTTTTTCACATTACTTCCTCGGTCGGTTACAAAAATTATGCTGTCTAAACTAGTGATTCCGAACTCACCGAACATAGTTTCTAACTTTCTCTTTATGTTGACACCAGTTGCCTGTGTGTAATCCATGGACTTCAATCCAAGTACAAAGTCACACAATTGAAAGTCTTTAACGAAGTGTAATGTGACACATAAAAAATCTCTCTTAACAAAATCATCTTTCCACATGTCAATGGTAGCAGAAGCTACAATTTTTTTTACCTCAGATGATATCTGTTTCTTTTTTGCTTGAGCTTTTCTCCCTACGTTTCGCGAAATGGTTGTTGGATCTGGGATTAAATAATCTATATCTATATTTTTTCCATACTTCGCGCCAATATCCAACAAAAACCTTACAAGTTTCCTAAATCCGGAACCTTCTACGGCTGAAAAAGGGCGACAGTCTTCCACCATGCAATCTGAGCAAGTGTCTACAGCTAGTTTTTTTATCATCTTCACTCACTTTCTTTTCAGGACCTTCGATTTTATTTTTCTTGTAGCACGTGTGTCTGTTAAGATTGGAAGTGTTCATTCCACGCAATACGTACACCTTTTTGCAATTACGGCAACAGATCAAGTCAGATAAAATATTGCCATCGTCTTTAACGATCTCAGAAATCATTTCCCAAATAGCACTTCTGCCCTTTCGTTTGTCACTAAGTGTAAAAACACCTGTAGCAATTTTGTCTTCCACTTCTTTGTTAGACTCAATAGTTGCTTCACAGGTTTACTAAATGCAATAACCAATATAAAAAAATATAGCTATGTACTTATTTGAAGAAAAACAAACAATGGATAAGCTTCAAAAATACACGCTACCGACAAAACAATGTACACGAAACTAAAAAGCATAGAGCACTCAGTGAACACGAGTTGAAACGAAGCAGACACACGAAATCAACGTGCAACTGAGTAGAGTGAAATTAGATATTAGTTTACACTCAACAAAGCTATAAATGTGTGGAGCATATGTGTATAAGAACACTTTCATGTATTTTCTATTTATGTGGTAATCACTCATAGTTCTTTTCTGTACTTGAGTAAGTACGCGTTTGCACTAATTTTTATGGCTCATGACTAAGTGCACATATTTTATTAGTACTCAAAGCAGATCACTGGACCCTAGCACAACAGGAAAATCGGTTTAAAATCGAATACAAAAATCCGGGCACAAGAACGACGAAAGCGACCTAATAAAAACATTTAAAAAAGTTATTTTGCCATCTAATTTGAAAATTTACGTAAACTTATAGGTACTTGGTTTTTATACGTATAATTTTCAAATTATATGGCAGTAAAATAAAAATCGGGTTAAAACTACCTAAGATATAGGCTTATAAGTGTTCGAAGGTTTGAAAAATCGGTCTTTGACCCCTAACTCATGATTTTGGAGGTGTCCGGCAAATTTCTTGTATGCAGTTCTTCTTAATTCGCCGAGATCTACCAGAAAAATGCTATTACTTCCCAGGTATTTTAACTTTGCACTGTGTTATTATTATTTTTATTATGTACTTCGTGTAGTAACAAATTTTGAAATATTGAATAATTTTCTTTCTTTTTACAAAATAGAAAAGTTGCCCTTTCATATTTTTGTTGTTGTTGTTGTTTGCTGATCCGAGAATAGCTCGTTAAACGCAATGTTACATATCTTGCTGGCGGGGGCGTTTCTGAATAAAATTAATATACTGCAGTATTGATACTGTGGTATACAAATTTTCATGGTATACTACGTAGTATAGAAGCTGATCGTAACCCTAAAGGATGATTTACACGGGTCGATTTTTCTAACCTTTTTTCAATCGACCGTGTAGTGTAAACAGCGATTCGATCGATCTTCACCTTGTATTTAAGGGTTGAACACAAGTGGTTCGATAAAAATCGACCCGTGTAAATGAGTCTTAATATAGAAAGGCCCTAACCCATATTTTTTAGCTTGAACAATTAATCGACAAAACTGAATGTAAAGTAAACCATAGCAACGATGGCTTGTGCGAAAACACCAATATCAATGCCTGTAATATTTAGCTACGATATAGTAGAGTACTAAAGTTTTAGTGAATCTTCATTCAGAAGTTATTAATAAAAATAAATCAGCAACTTGATTTAAAATAAAAATATGAGTTAGGGCCTTTCTATATTAGGGGCCGTTCAAGTATTACGTAAGCAGATTAATTACAATCATTTATCCCCCATCCCCTTTGTCATCGGAAATAATCAAACCGGTTACCAACTCCCCCATGCTTACGTAAACATTTTTCAATTTCAACGGCAACACAATACGTTTACTTCATCCAAACGAAACAATACAATGACAGGAAATTAAAGCAAGTAAATATCGCGGTAATTCCCCCAACGTATGCATTATTTACGGGAGTCCTCAACAATGCGTTTCGTTTTCAAGCAAAGACAATTTTATGGTTGCCACTCGTGTAAAAAAGTATATAACTCCTGATGACGTAATCATCATCTAGACTCCCCTACCCCCCATGTCATCGAAAATAAGCAAAACAAAAATCCCCCGCCCCCAATACTGCCGTCCTATTGAAGAATGTGGGTATCTACATTCTAGCTCAAACCGAAATATTCAACAAAACGTGTTTATATCTGGGCTTTTTGAGATATTTTATTTATGCAAAAAAAACATTGATTTCGGCTTCTGTATATGCGAAAATGTTGATACTGCACACTATTCAAAGCAAAATTTGTTAGAAAACTTATTCAATGGCAGTATATACGCAGATACTGCTTTTTTGTAGGAAAGGCACACTCAAAATCAATAGTTTCCCTGCAGCGAAACCTCAAACTAGTCAGAAAAAAAACTAGTATACAACTATAATTTTCTAGCAGAACTCATACTAGTCAGGAAATATCCATTTCATACTAGTATACAACTATAATTTTCTGGCAGAACTCATACTAGTCAGGAAATATCCATTTCATACTAGTATACAACTATAACTTTATGGTAGAACTCATACTAGTCAGGAAATATCCATTTCATAACAGTATACAACTAGAATTTTCTGGTTGAATTCGTACTAGTCAGGAAATATCCATTTCATACCAGTATACAATTAGAATTTTCTGGCAGAACTCATACTAGTCAGGAAATATCCATTTCATACCAGTATACAACTACAATTTTCTGTCTGAATTCATACTAGTCAGGAAATATCCATTCCATACTAGTATACAACTAGATTTTTCTGGATGAAATTCTACCAGTTAAAAAATACAAAATTCATTCGTTTCCTTTTCTCTTATAATTCATAGATGCTTTTTCGTGATAGGGTTAATACAAATAGCCGCTGCTTTCTTAAGAATAGACATGAAAATAAAGTCAATTGATAAAATAAAGGGTAAGCCAGGAAAATTCTGGTTGAAATCATACTAGTCCAGGTTCAAAGCTTTTTGGAATAGTATGGGACTAGTATATTTCATACTAGTCCTTTTTGGACTAGTATGTGGACTAGTTCATTTTAGGGATATTATACTAGTCCAGGTTGAACTAGTATGGAACTGGTATTTTACAACTAGTATGAAACTGGTATTTCCTGACTAGTAGATAACTGGTATATTCTGGTCGAAAACTGACAATTGACATCTCGTAGGACATCAACACGTAAAAAATACCAGTTGCTTATATGGAAAAAAGACAGAACACTGACTAGTTGGGTCCGGTGCACCAACTACTTGTAAAGTAGTTGTCAACTAGTTGCTTTCGCTGCAGGGTTCCTACTGATGAACTAGGGTATCTACAGTTTTATAATAATAATAAGTAATTATTAAGCACAGTATGCAGATACGTTACTCTCGAACACCAAAAAATTGATTCGGGCCTACTAAAGAACGTGGGTAGTATCTACAAATAATATTGCAGATACGTCGCTTTTGAGTAGGAAACCGGCTTATATTTCAACCTGTTTCCTATTAAAAGTGTAGTTACTGCGGCATTTTTGTACATACCCACATTTTTTATTAGGATTTCTGGAAAATTTATGTAGATACTGCAAATGAAGGAATTTAATTCAGCAATAACTTCATATTCCTTTGCAATGGGCAAAATTTTTTTGCATGAATAAATTTGGATTTTCAATACGCGTCCACCAATATAACTAACTAATTTTCGAAAAAATATGTAGATACCCACATTCTTAAATAGGACGGCAGAATAGTGTAACGTGATACACTTGTGGTATACACCGTAGGATTGATACTATACGCTCAGGCTTCAATATGTAGCTTAATAGCCTGTTCATGCTGAGCCAGCACTTAGCATTAAGCCCAAAACGCAGGATTTATTTTGTAATTTTTCATACAAATTCTGACACCAACGGCAACTAAATGCTACAATATTTTTGCAACTATAACTTTCTGGTAGAACTCATACTAGTCAGGAAATATCCATTTCATAACAGTATACAACTAGAATTTTCTGGTTGAATTCGTACTAGTCAGGAAATATACATTTCATACCAGTATACAATTAGAATTTTCTGGCAGAACTCATACTAGTCAGCAAATATCCATTTCATACCAGTATACAACTACAATTTTCTGTCTGAATTCATACTAGTCAGGAAATATCCATTCCATACTAGTATACAACTAGATTTTTCTGGATGAAATCCTACCAGTTAAAAAATACAAAATTCATTCGTTTCTTTTTCTCTTATAATTCATAGATGCTTTTTCGTGATAGGGTTAATACAAATAGCCGCTGCTTTCTTAAGAATAGACATGAAAATAAAGTCAATTGATAAAATAAAGGGTAAGCCAGGAAAATTCTGGTTGAAATCATACTAGTCCAGGTTCAAAGCTTTTTGGAATAGTATGGGACTAGTATATTTCATACTAGTCCTTTTTGGACTAGTATGTGGACTAGTTCATTTTTGGAAAATTATACTAGTCCAGGTTGAACTAGTATGGAACTGGTATTTTACAACTAGTATGAAACTGGTATTTCCTGACTAGTAGATAACTGGTATATTCTGGTCGAAATCTGACAATTGACATCTCGTAGGCCATCAACACGTAAAAAATACCAGTTGCTTATATGGAAAAAAGACAGAACACTGACTAGTTGGGTCCGGTGCACCAACTACTTGTAAAGTAGTTTTCAACTAGTTGCTTTCGCTGCAGGGTTCCTACTGATGAACTAGGGTATCTACAGTTTTATAATAATAATAAGTAATTATTAAGCACAGTATGCAGATACGTTACTCTCGAACACCAAAAAATTGATTCGGACCTACTAAAGAACGTGGGTAGGTACATACTGCTATTAATAAAAGGAGTCCCATCATCAAAAAGCTGAGAATCCTATTTAAAAAAGCAGTATCTACAAATAATATTGCAGATACGTCGCTTTTGAGTAGGAAACCGGCTTATATTTCAACCTGTTTCCTATTAAAAGTGTAGTTACTGCGGCATTTTTGTACATACCCACATTTTTTATTAGGATTTCTGGAAAATTTATGTAGATACTGCAAATGAAGGAATTTAATTCAAGTATAACTTCATATTCCTTTGCAACGGGCAAAATTTTTTTGCATGAAAAAATATGTAGATACCCACATTCTTAAATAGGACGGCAGAATAGTGTAACGTGATACACTTGTGGTATACACCGTAGGATTGATACTATACGCTCAGGCTTCAATATGTAGCTTAATAGCCTGTTCATGCTGAGCCAGCATTTAGCATTAAGCCCAAAACGCAGGATTTATTTTGTAATTTTTCATACAAATTCTGACACCAACGGCAACTAAATGCTACAATATTTTTGCATTAGCATTATTAATGCACATGCACACCCCGTATTCTGCTACGAAATAATCGTTTCGAACATGAAAAAGTTTCATCACTAGTGGCTTTTTCTTGACATTCTTCCATTCTCTGCCATTCATAAACAATTGAAAAATTTATTTTTGTTGAAAAACTAGCAAATTCGCGCGAGTTATGTGGAATGGCCCACAACCCACGAAACCAAACAGGAAACCAAGTATATTTTAAGCCTTGGTTGCTTGTTTTGAAAGTAAGGCGATATTCGGCATTCCAGACTTTGTATTCAGTTAATTTCCAAACAAAATAGCTAAGCTTGCAGTGCGGCTATTGCTGCAAGCAACAATGTATTTTGAGCTGTTCTCATTCATATCTGTAAACAATTAAAAAGTCAAATTCACTTTGTGTAAATTACCGGCTTCTTTGTAGAAGGCCGGAAAAAAATATATTTTTTACTGGTCAATAGACCTTTATTGAATAAAATTCATTCTACAACTAACTAACTTAACTTATCTTACTCTTAATTATACCCTCTTGCTACCTGTGTCAGCAGTATTTTGCTTGGTGCTGGATCGGCGCATGCCGGATGTTATTGCAACTTAATTTTTAGGTCGATGCAGAATTTTGATCGGCGCATGCCGGATGTTATTGTCGATACTGGTAATTTTGCTGAGCGGGCGTCTGGGCCATTTCCCAATTCTTTGTTGACTTATTGCTGACTTAGCCAAATATTGTTGTAGCTTTGCTGGTGCTAACTCTTCCGCCGCCAAAAACGAACGTCCTCGTTCGTTTGAACTTAAAAAACTGGACTTGTGGCTTCTGTTGAATAAAGCATTTCGGGTATTTTGACTTTTTGATTATCGGCCTCACTGGTTTTCACATTGTAGCTCGATAGCTCTGGTTCTGTTTTGAAATTTATTTTCGTGATTGACTTGATAATCAAACCTGCTATGAAAATAATGCTAATGAACGTTAGCGAAAAATTTGTTATTAAAGCTGCTGTGTGGGTTGTTTTCAGTGCAGACAACCGCTTAGTGTTATTGATGTGGAGTTCTTTCATCATTTCTAGGCTTAAAATTTCTTCTTCCTTGTTTGAGGGGATATTTGATTGCAGTATAGCAGGCAGGGGTTTGCTGGTTAGTATCTCGTTAAAAGAGTATTTTTGGTTATCGATTATAACCGTAGAATTGTGGAATTGGCCTGCATATGACCCTTCAAGGGTTATTTTTTGGCTGTCAATTTCAATTGTACCTTTGTACTGGTTTAGTAGGATTATTCCGGGTGAGATGTTTTCTACTGAAGGGATGTGTTGATTGTTGACTAATGTGCACTCTGCTGGTTTGCTCTTGAGTAGTTGTGGGACACAGGTAGTGTTACTAATGTCTATAATATTCCTATGATTACAAATTCTAATATTGTTGTTTTCTCTACATTTTAGTTTAATCGCAAATATTTTATTGTCATTACAAGTTATAATGTCCTCAAAAGGGATTTTATTAACATACTTTTTCTTTTTAATTGGTTTAATTAGAATTGATTCACAAATTTCATCATTTGTCAATGGTATACCTACTATGTAAAATAACATTGTATCATTTGAAGCTATTTTTATATTCGCAAGTTCTAACGATTCCTCAACGCTATTTAATGCAAGGTTATTTCTTAAAATTACAGATTTAACTATCTCTAATTCTTCATTTGATAAGATATACGAATTGACGATTCCGGCTTTAGCCCAATGAATCGCATAGTCTATGTTAATTATTTCTTCTTTTATTACTCTAAGTTTATATTTTAACTCTATAGCAACATTGTGCTGTATGTCCTCGCTTGACTGGACAGCTTTCAAGATTTTATTGGAAACGGTTGTTATTTTATTAATCCTATCAAAAACTATTTTATTTATTGTTACTTGTTTATCATTATTGTCTATTATGTGATTTATTTGGCTCTCTATTGTTACTAGGTCGTCGTGATCGGGATTTCCCGCGATCCATTTCCAGGTTTTTCCTATTGCGTCTATAGATTTCTTAAATCTTTTGGGTTTCAGCCTATTTAGATAAGTTTGTGTTAAATTTAATTCGTTAGTAAGGATGGGTAAAAGGGAATTTTCGTTAGTAATTTTGGTTTTTATGGTAGTGGCTATTTCCTTTAATGCATTTTGACACGCATCTAGATCAACTTTGTGTATTATCCTGTAGGTTCCGGTTTGAATTTTCGTCAGTCCTGTCTCGAATGTTGCTAATTGTGAGTTCGTATAGTCTATAATCTTAAAGTCTGCGTACACTGAATGTACGAGGAGTCTGTAAAAAAAAAGGTGAGAAGAGAAAGAAAAAAAAAAATGTTGAAAGATTAGTAGTTCTAGGTCTTGATGTTACTCTTATGTACTGTCCGTCCTTTTCCCGTTATTACCACGCTAGATTTGTCTTCCTTTACTATTTCTTTCCTATATCTAGCGGTAAGTTTAGATCCTAGTCGTTTATTTATCCTGACGTAAATTATGTCACCAGGGGAATATGTTCTCATGGGTTGTCTTGTTTTGTTATGGGTTTCTAAGTCTTTCGCTTGTCTTTTCCTAAGTACGTCTATGTTTTCTCTGCGTGCGTTTTCGTATTGTTCGGGGTTTATTGAGACTCGTCTGCCAAAAAATGTCTCTATCGGTCGTTTTCCTGTTGCGGAGTGTATGGTGTAGTTGTATTCGTATGTGGATCTGTCTAAAAGTTCTTGGAACGAGCGATGAGTTTGTTCTGTTTTAAGACAACGCATAATTTCGGAAAGGGTGGAGTGGAATCTTTCCACCTGACCGTTGACTGTGCTTGCGTAAGGGGGTGTTTTAAATATTTCAATTCCAAGTTGGTCTTCAATCATGAATTGGATGGAAGCTGAGTTTAACGATTTCTCGTTGTCGATGACTATGGTTTTCGGTACTCCGAAAGCAAAGATTATTTCCCGTAGTGGTTCTCTAATGTCTTCTATTGCCCTTGATTGTATTAATTTAACTTGTGCATATTTTGAAAATTTGTCTAGTGCCGTTAAGACCAAATGTTTTTCTGTAGTATAGATATCTATGTGGACTATTTCACCGGGATATTGGGGAATTGGGGTTTCAAGTAACTTCGGTTTGTTGGGATGACGATCATATTTGTGTTCCTTACAAACTTTGCACTGCTTTATAATATTTTCTATTTTTTCTTTCATTTTGGGGAAATAGACTTTTTGTATGAGTTGTTTTTTATTTTCGTCTCTATTTCTGTGTGCTCGCTTGTGTTCTTTTAAAATTTCTTCGTTTTGAGCGTCTTCGCTTATTAAGTCTTCTACTTTTGTTTGCGTATAGCGGATTTTATAATTGGAAAAATGTAGTGGGTAGATTTCTTGGATTTTTCCCATTATTTCTTCAGAGGTAATTATGCCATTTATGACTGAAGGATTTAGGTAACGTTTTAGTAATGCCGTTAGGTTGTCTATTGAAAAATTGGGTTTAGTAATTATATGTCTATGGTAGGTCGGGAATGGTATTTTAAATTGATAGCTGTCTTCTTCTCCTAAAGAGATCCAAAGTTGGTTTTTGAAGGCATTTATGGGTCCTTCTACTGCTGGGATTAGATTGTGTGATGAGCTTTCATTAGAGTGGGTAGCAACTGATAATGAATTTATTTCGAATGGTCTAGATAATGTGTCTGCAACTACATTCGATTTTCCGGGCTTGTATCTTAATTCATAGTTATACTCTTCGAGTATGGCTTTCCAACGTTTTAGCTTTGAATTATTATTTTTGTTACTTAGAGCATATGTAAGGGGCTGGTGGTCAGTATGTATTACCACTTTTGCTGTACCGTATAGGTAGTTTCTAAAGGAGTTGAGTGCCCAAATTATGGCAAGCATTTCCTTTTCATTTACTGCGTAATTTTCTTCTGCTTTGTTCAAGGTTCTTGATATGAAAGTAATTGGTTTGCCATTTTGCTCCAAGACCGCGCCTATGGCGTATTTTGAGGCATCTGTGGTCAGGTTGAATTCTTTTCTGTAATCGGGATATTGCAGAATTACGTCTTTGGATATCAGCGTGTTTCTGATTTTATTGAATGCTGCCTTTGCTTCTTCATTCAATTGTATTTTGATTTTTTTTGAACTGCTTTTAGACATTCTTCCTTCTTCGCCTCGAAGTAAGGATGTTAACGGCTTTGCTAACTTAGCATAATCTCTGATAAACCGTCTGTAGTAACCAGATAAGCCTAAGAATGATCTTAAGTCCTTGATCGTCTGAGGGTAGGGAAAGTTGGCTATGGCTTGTACTTTGGATGGGTTTGTTGAGATTCCCTCGGAGGATACTACAAATCCTAAGAACTCGACTTGTTTTTTAAAGAATTCGCATTTGTCGACTTGTACTTTCATGTTTGCTTTTGTAAGGGTATCAAAAATTGTATCTATATGTAGGGAATGTTCTTTTTCGTTTTTGCTAAATATAATAATGTCGTCTATATATACATAGCATATCCGTCCTATATGTTCTCTTAGTATGTCGTCCAATGTCCGTTGGAAAATGGATGGGGCATTTTTCAAACCAAATGGCAGTCTGGTGAACTCGTATTTTCCGTTGTTCACTGAAAAAGCTGTCTTCTCCACGTCAGATTCCTTAAGAGGAATTTGATGGAAACCGCTCTTTAGGTCAATCACAGAGAAAATTCGGTTTTCTCCTAACTGAGAGAGAACTTCATTTATTTCCGGTATTGGATACTTATCTGCAATTGTGACTGCATTTAATTTTCTGTAATCGATAACCATTCTGAACTTTTTTTCGCCTGAAGCGTCGCTCTTTTTGGGTACGATCCAGACAGGTGAGTTGTAGGGTGACCTTGATTTTCGGATGATTCCGTCTTCCAATAACTTGTTTACTTGGTCTTCGACCTCTTGCTTAAGGGTGGTGGGGTATGGATAGGATTTTGAATATATGGGCGTGTCGGAAATTGTTCGTATTTCTGCTACTACTTTTGTTGTGTATGTCAGTTTTTCGTTCGGTTCTGAGAATAGGTTGCGGTGTTTTTGTGTTAGTTGTTTAATTTCGTTTTTACCTATTGTTGGAAGGTGTTCGTCTTGAATATGTATCGTGTTAACATTCTGTATACTAAATTGTTTTAAATGGATTCTTTTTGTGTTTGCTATGACCATGAAATTTTCTCTTGTGTGTATAACTGCTGAAAGTTCTTTCAGGCTGTCATTTCCTAATATGGCGTGGAATGTCTTAAGTGTGGGTAGTAGGAAGAATCTGAGTTTGCAGTTTTCCAAGTTGAAAAGATTTAGAAATGTGTGTTGTGTAAGTTTTATTTTTCCTCCAACTGAGTTGGCGAAAAAAGGGTTATCGTTTTCTTTTGCGTTTTTAACTATACTGGATTGAATATAATTTTTGTTAGATCCTGTGTCTACTAATATGTTAAGTATGTCACCGCTCTTCGTTTTGCATTGAAAATAGGGCAACGAAGAGTTATTCAGTCTAAAAAATGTACGTCCGTTAGGTCGTATGGTTCTTCGTCTACGTTATTGTAAGGCGTTTCCTGGCTGTAAGCTGTTTGTTGGTTGTTATCGTATTGGTCATAGTCATAATGTTGGTCTTCATGGTATGGATCGTAAGTCTTTTCGTCCGTGTTTATGTGAAAGTTCCTTTGGGCTTTCGCTGGGGGGTGGTTGATCATAGATGCATTCAGGGGTCGTTTGCCAGTTTCTTGGGGCTTAGGGCGGTTCACATAATTTACTGCCCTTGTTCTGATGCTTTCGTCTACTTCCATGGGCTGGGGGGGTTTAGGTTGCCTTGGGGGAGGGTAGTTTGGTTGTTGGTTATATGGATATCTGGGCTGGTTATAGGGATTCTGTTGTTGGTAGTTATTGTATGGATTTGGATTTGGATTTTGGTATTGCTGGGAGCTATGAGGATTGGAATTTGGTTGGCGATAGGTTTGCTGAGGGTGAGGTATATGGGCTAATTCGGGATAGAATCTTGATTGGGGAAATTGTGAGTTTGATGGTTGTACCTGCCTTGCCATGGGAGGTTGTTGTCTGGGAATGAAAGAGTTGAAGCTTTGATGTCTGGGGACTGATGGTGCGTTTAACACTTGGTTGTTGGCATGATGTGCTCTAAAGCTTTGATTTTCCAGCTTTAGGCAAAGGTGTAGTGCCTCTGGTAGACTCTTGGGTTCTTTTATACCCAGAAGCCTAGGGAGGTCACCGGAAAGTCCTCTCACAAAGGTATCGAGGGCCTTGGCACGGTAGTTATCCGTTAGTAGATGGACTGCTTCCTCGCCAATTTCCATGCATCCTATCTTGTTAAGTATTAGGGATAATTGACTATAAACCTTCTGATAAAATTCGTTTATAGAGCTTCTTCCCTGAATAAGGCACGTCATTTGATATTCTAGAGTGCCTATGTCGCGTTTATCGGCATAGTGGGTGGTCAGACAACGGGAGATGGCTGTCCAATCCAAGGGGGTGTTGTATGATTCTAAGGCTATATCCGCCTTTCCAACGATTTTGTTCCGGATAACATTTAGAATTCCGAAAAATTTTGGGGTGCCCCTTGAGGGTTCATATATCTTTATAATTCGCTCGACACTTTTTTTCCATGAGCTGAACTCTGAGGCGTTTCCTGAGAATTCTCTCAAGGATCGTACGACATCTGTTTGCCATGTCTGGGGATATTTGTTGGCTGGGTGGGGGTGGTGCGTTATTCCCTAACACTGGGGGTCTAATTAGATTATTTTGATTAGCCATTTTTGTAATTATTATCTGTTTTTATGTTGTTGTTATCAGTTTATCCTTTTTATATATTTGTTTAATTGATAGATCACTGGAGGGTCCCTTGGGTGGTGAATCGCAGTGTCTTTTCTATATTATAAGCTGGAGGGTCCCCCCGAAGGTGGTGAATCGCAGCTTTAGTGGGTTTTAATTTTATAGGCTGTACAAGCCGATGTTTTATTTGTGGATTTTAACTACCTATTTTAAAAAAAAAATTCTTGATTTAGTTTTTCCACTAGGTATGTACCTATTTTTAAAACTGTTTTATTTAAATTTTAACTTGAGAATGGGTTTAATTAGCTGATTAATGTATTTTTCAAATTGTTTTTATTTAAATTCTTCACTTCCCTAATTTCTTCCCTAAAGGAGTAGTTAACCTTTATTTTTATTAAATTCGAAATTGAAAATGGGGTTTAATTAATACATACTTATGATCTATTTCCTTACATCAATAACAGCTGCATCGTTGGTTGTGCTGGCAAGTGTGCGGTAATTCCTTTTTTCTACTCGATACTAAGGTGCACCTTCTTACTCTCTGCTGTCTCCGGTTTTGCTGGGTTTTGCTCGGCTTCGGTTGGTGTCGTGATGACGTTGGGGCGTCAAGGACTTCCTACTTCCTCTTCACGCCACTTTATGTGCAATGCTCACAATTTTTCAGGCTTTGTTGTGCTTTTTTTTGTGGCACTTGTTTAAAGGGGTCTCTATTTATTTTGGCACTTGTTGTGGCAATTTTTTCAGAGTCTTTAATTTGTGGCACTTTGTTGCACGATTTTCTTATGCTTTTTTGTTGCACTTTTTTTTAAAGGGTCTCTATTTATTTTGGCACTTTAGTGGCAGTTTTTTTCAGAGTCTTTAATTTGTGGCAATTTGTTGCACGATTTTTTTTAAAGTCTTACTATTTTGCGGCACTTTTAACTTTTTGCACTGTTTTACAATCTATCACAGACGCCACCGAGCTTATTTTACTCGGGCGCCAATTACCGGCTTCTTTGTAGAAGGCCGGAAAAAAATATATTTTTTACTGGTCAATAGACCTTTATTGAATAAAATTCATTCTACAACTAACTAACTTAACTTATCTTACTCTTAATTATACCCTCTTGCTACCTGTGTCAGCAGTATTTTGCTTGGTGCTGGATCGGCGCATGCCGGATGTTATTGCAACTTAATTTTTAGGTCGATGCAGAATTTTGATCGGCGCATGCCGGATGTTATTGTCGATACTGGTAATTTTGCTGAGCGGGCGTCTGGGCCATTTCCCAATTCTTTGTTGACTTATTGCTGACTTAGCCAAATATTGTTGTAGCTTTGCTGGTGCTAACTTGTATAAATATACACACTTACACAAACATTCTCGAATACAGTAGCCATACAATAGTTGTGGGAATGCCGAGTAAGCAAAATAGCTTATGTACGGTGAAGTAAGATGTTATGTACTTTAGGAAGTAAATATGTATTTAGGGTTAGCGAAGACGGCTTGGAAGTTAGGTAGTTTAGTTTCCGCAAGTCCAGCCGCCGAATCGGTCCAACAACGGGTTCTCGTTAGAATACACTATGTAATTTTTTGTAAACTATTTTTAATACCTTACAAATAAAACGTTAAACGATAGATTAAGAGAATAAATATAACTTGCGTTGTTTTTTCGATTTCTGTAACGAACCTTCACAAGTAAGTAAGAAAGCCCAAGTGACTGACTTGGAAACTCAAACGAATCCAGCTGCCCCCAGTTTACCGCAACCGGTAAACATAACTAGCGCGTGTGTTCAAATAAAATTAAAAAAAGTGAAACTGCAATTAAAGTGTGAAGCAATATAAATAGACCAAATGTATCAAAAAAAGTTCGACTTTTTGTAAACATGCTCATAACCTAAACTAATTGCAACCGTGAGCTAAATGCATTAGAAATGCGGCAGCATGAACGTATCTTCGAAATGTATGTCCGAAAATGGTAAACGCAGCATTTAAAACTCACCATGAACACTACATAAGCCTCTTTAATTTTTTTTTCTACTTTTTGCGGAAGCTCGTGTGTCAGTTCAATTTAAATAAAAAAAATTTATTCGCGAAAGCGAACGATGTCTTTTTTATTCACGGTTATAACCATAAATAAATAGTAACGATCCTTGATATGTTTCATAAAATGGCCAATTAACGGTAGAACGGTGATAGAGTGCAGTGGGTTCGTAACAGGGGATTAAGGTTTAAAACCAGCTAATGACAATTAATAACTTTTAATTAACCCCAGAACACACACCCAGAAAATACCACGAAAAGACACACCCGGGATACATTTGTACCCGGGGCCTTATTTTGCGGTTTTTTTAATGCTTATTCAACCGATTTCTATGATTTTTTTTTGAAATGTATATTTTAATATATAACAAGTATTTTGTCTTTTGTTTCATTCGAATATTCCTACTGGTTCCAGCGATATGGGCAAATAAAGTCAGGACATACAGCAGTGGATTTTGGTTTTTTTTGTGTTTGTTGTTGTCCTGATAAATGCAAAACAAAATAATATAATTTATAATAATATACTTGTAGAGTAACAACGAATACACATTTTGGTTTTTATTTCATTGAAATATTCTACCTGGTTCAAAAGATATGTGCAAAAAGGTCGCGCAAGGTATGGGTACGTAGCAGGGCTGTTAATTGAATGAATCAAAACAGTTATAATTCAGGAGTTATTCATTTTTTCAAGTGTTTTTCGTTGAATTTAATTTGAAATTCCATGTAGATACGATTTGATATGTTGAATTCATATTTTCCATTCAAAGAATTAAAGAATGCGAGAAAGTAATTCAGTTTGAACTGAATTACATCGAAATAACTCTCATTCAATAACTCTCTCAATTGAATGCAAACTTTGGCGAATCAATTCAATTTTTCATTTCAGTACTCTCGAAATTTAACTTTCAGAGATGATATTTGCGTACTTTCAGTCTTAAACATGCCTGGGATTGATTTGAAGCTGTCAAAATAGTAATAAAACACGAGACTGCCATGTATCATTGTAAAATTTGGTCATAACCATGGTAGAAGAATATAGAGGTAGTTCTACTTCTTCTTCTTGGTCGCCATTGCCCTCATTTGACATAAACCGTGTTAGTGACGTTTCCTTTTGAAAATGAGCTACCATATTTTCATACCAAAAAAGAACCGATTTAAATTTCAAACGGACACAATTTTGAAGTTTATTGAAATAATTTATTAAATTTCACAATGTAGTATGTATCTAGAAAAATATTTTTCTAAAATGAAGGGAAGGTAAGTAAAAGCACATCTAGTTTTTGCATTTTTGCACAGGTACTAATAACGCATTTATTTATTTTCATACATAGATGAGCTGCATATTTAGAAGCAGCAAAATTTCAAGGTTTAGAGCGAGATCCCAGAGCCTAAAGCGTCATTTATTTTATAATGGATGAAACCAATACCGATCGATAGTCCTCCCCGAATCCAGAAAGAATGGGAAAATTTCAAAGCTGTACCTATGACAAGGGCCTAGGAATCGGGGGTCAAAGTCGCCACATTTGGGCCACTTTGGCTGCTTTTAACTACCCAATATTTTCTCATTTTTTGTAGAATACTACCCTCAAGTAGTATCAGGCATTTTTAGACTTCGTCCCATGGCAAATACTTCAGCCAGACACCTCAAAACTCGGGAAATTTCACTACTTTTCACTGCGCTTTCACATGTTTAAGAGGGGTTTGACAAACTGTGGCTACTTTTAAATAGCAGATCTTCACACATGTGTCGTAAAATGCTATCCTTAAGTAGAATCAAGCATTTCTAGACATCATCCCATGGCAAAAACTTCAGCCAGACGCCTCAAGGTTCGGAAACTTTTATTTTCCTATTAATTTGCTTTCTCTTGTTTGTCCCACTTTTACTGTTTTTAAATGACGGATCTTTCACAAGTTTCGTAGGACACTACGCTTAAGTAATTTCAATTATTTCTAGACCACATCCCAAGGCAAAAACTTCAGGCAGACATCTCAAGACTCGGGATTTTCACTAATTTTTAAATAGGAAATATAATGAAAAGAAAAATGAAAATGCATCCAAAAAAAAAAATAAAAAAAATGACAACATAAATACTAAAAAATTTATTAAAGTGTGGTTATTTGGTGCTTTTGCTGATGGTAAGTTATATCCGAACTTTTTTTGTTTACAGGTGTAAGAATTCTTACATTATTATATTAATATATCCATAGGGCCGATTTCACAATCTACGCTTAACGCTAACTGGGATTTAATTGACGTATTTTTTTTTAGTTAGCCAAATTAATCGCAATTAGCATTAACCGGCTTTTCGAAAACGGTCTTTAATCTCTCAACACTTAAATCGAAAGGTTTTGTCGCATTAGTACGACGTAAAAGGTTTTTTAAACGTTATTTTTAGGTAAATATGGTTTCTAATACACATTTTTGAAGCAGAGATATTTTTTGAACCATTTACAAATTTTAAAGCAGCTTTATGGATCCTATTTTGTAAGTATTTTTACTTTACAAACAAGTTTTTTTCCTATATAAAAAATCCCCAAAATTTAAAAAAAAAAATGAGAAAAAAATTATTTGTTGAGGTGGCAGCGCTCTGTGATCTACTGGCAAAAGATACGAATGACAACTAACACAGTTTATGTCAAAGTGAAAATACCTTTATTTTTTATATCATGGTCATAACTCTAAAATTTTAAATGTGATGGATTATGTTTCAAGTCTGTTGATTTTAATGTAAATAGGCCAAATTTTTATTGGAACCATTCATAAACTGAAAGTTATATTTATATATTTGTTCAAAACTTATTTCGGCTATGATATTGTCTTCGGAAAATTGTTTTAAAACTATAAGCCCGAAAATTTGGTTCCGTTTTCTTTAGCTACGGCAACTCTTACTCAATGTTTTCATATATTTATATACATACATAAAATCTTCCTGTTTTTAGCTGATTTCTCGAAGGTTACGGCAAATTTTCAAGAAGGTAAGTAGAAAATAATCGTCACATAAAAAAGAACAATATGAAGTGCAGTTCCATTGTTTTATTACAGGGAAAGTGGAGAAAAACGCGTTTGAAAATTCGAAGCGGTAGACGTCAAAATGCAGCGCACAGTGTTAAAATTTAGATAAAAATGCAAACAAAATTCCGTGTTTTATCTACAGACCCGGAGTTGATGGACTCGTAAAGAATATAGCTTAAGGCTGCGAGGTTCTTGTTTAATGTATTTATTTTAACTATCTGATTTAGCTGGCTCGAGGTCTGTGTTGTAAACTAAAACACCGTTGATGATTTTTTCAACCAATATATTTCGACTGCTCTGCGGCAATCGTCATCAGGGTTACAAAACTAATAAAAACAAAAATAATAATAAATACACAATTAACAAATTATCACAAATAATTATCATTTACATCTGCACATACGTTTCTTAAGACGTCTGCCCTGTGTGACGTCGAGTATGATACTGTCCTCTTGTAATCAAATTTTTGTATATATGCGCGGAATGGTCCACATCGCTCTTATAGTTTAGTCGTATGTTTGTAGGTACGTTAATAATGTGTAGCATTCAAGAGTGAATCGTTTACTGTAGTGTTGTTCTTGTTGCAGTATTTCGGTCTCGTCAAAGTTAGGTGTGTGCCCGCTAGCTGCACAGTGTGTCATGAGTGCTGTTTTCTGAGTGAATCGTTTACTGTAGTGTTGTTCTTGTTGCAGTATTTCGGTCTCGTCAAAGTTAGGTGTGTGTCCGCTAGCTGCACAGTGTGTCATGAGTGCTGTTTTCTGGTTATTTTGTTGATGACATTGTTTTAGATCGGATTTGTGTTGTGATAGTCTTGTTTTCAATTTGGACTTAGTAGTACCGACATAAATACTATTGCAAGTTTCCTCAACCTTGCCTTTACAGGGAATTTTATATACCACGTTGCTTTTGTCCATCTTTGGTATATTCGACTTCGTTTTATTGAAAAAAATTTTTAAAGCGTTAGACGGCTTATGCGCTATTTTTGTGTTATCCTTGTTGTAACAATTAGATTTTGCCAAACGTTCGGATAATTGAGGTACATAACCCAGCGACTTAAAATTTAATGGTTTTTCGGGTTTTTGTGTGTTATTTGGCAATTTAGCTTTTTTGATTAACCTTCTTATTGTGTGTTTAGGAAAATCATTATTTCTTAACATTATGACTATTTCTTTCTTTATTTCCTTGTGGTACACTTCGTCTGAGGTAAGTAACATTTTCCGTATACAGCCCAATGCTGTATTTACAATCATGGCTTTGGGATGTTTAGAATTAAAATGTATAATTCGTCCTGAAGCTATTTCTTTTTTGTACCACTTTAGTTTTAGTTGATTTCCCCGTCTGTTTATTTCCGAGTCCAAATATGCTAATGTTCCGTTATTTTCTATTTCTACAGTAAATATAATATTCTTGTCAAAATTGTTGAGTGTATCAAGTGTATTTTGTACTTCATTTTCACGAACTATGGCAAAGAGGTCATCGACGTATTTCGTAAGTAACCTAGGTTTATACCGCAATTTTTCTATACTACTATCTAAAAGTTTCTCCATGATTATATCCGCTATGATTGGGGATGTGGGCGCTCCCATCGGCATTCCTTTCAATTGCGTGTATATGGTATTATTAAATTTAAAATATCTGCCCTCTTTAATGCAGAATGTTGTTATCTCCATAAACAGCTGTTTGGGTATCTTTGTGAACTCTTTAATCATTACCCACTTTTCTTGTATTATATCGAGTACCAGCTGTATTGGTATACTCGGAAAGAGTGATACCACGTCGAACGAAATAAGTTTTTCGTCGTCAAATATGTAAGTGTTGTTTACCCTTTCTTTAAATTCGAGCGTGTTTTTGATGTTGTATGTAGAATTTGACGCTATGTTTTTTAATATTTCAGCAATATATTTGCACAAGCCATATGAGGGTGATCCAATCGCTGAACAAATTGGCCTTAATGGAGTGCCGTCCTTATGGATCTTCGGGAGGCCATAGATTCTGGGTGGAAGCGCAGTTGTTGTTGTAAGTCTATTTCTCTCAGACTTCGTAATTAAACCCATCTTAAAAAGCTTATCTACTAGGCAGTTGTTTTTATTCTGCAGTTGTGATGTTGGGTCCTGCCTTTGAACTCTATATGTACTTAAATCTTTTAAAATTTCTTCCATTTTCTTATTGTAATCGTCGACTTCCATTGCTACCATTTTGTTACCTTTGTCTGATGTTAAAATTCGTATGTTATTATTTTGTTTCAGAAATTTCGTTGTTTGCTCCACTGTGTCTGCAATTGCGCTGTCTATTGCACTTGTCTTGTTTGTTATTGTGTGACTTTTTATCATCAATGAGAGTTTTGTGCGTGCCTCCTCTTGCTCATCTTTATTCTTTATAGTTTGTAACAAATCCTCTCCATCCGCTATGTACTGAAACAGCGGGAAACTCTTATTATCGACAGGTAGTCCGAACTTCGGCCCCTTTGCCAACAACGCTTTTACCTCTTTTGGGAATTCTAATTTAGTTTTATTTATAAACCACTCATCATGTTTTTTGTTGTTAGTAAGTATTTCGTTTCGTTTTGCTCGCATTGAGGAAACTTGCAATAGTATTTATGTCGGTACTACTAAGTCCAAATTGAAAACAAGACTATCACAACACAAATCCGATCTAAAACAATGTCACCAACAAAATAACCAGAAAACAGCACTCATGACACACTGTGCAGCTAGCGGGCACACACCTAACTTTGACGAGACCGAAATACTGCAACAAGAACAACACTACAGTAAACGATTCACTCTTGAAATGCTACACATTATTAACGTACCTACAAACATACGACTAAACTATAAGAGCGATGTGGACCATTCCGCGCATATATACAAAAATTTGATTACAAGAGGACAGTATCTTACTCGACGTCACACAGGGCAGACGTCTTAAGAAACGTATGTGCAGATGTAAATGATAATTATTTGTGATAATTTGTTAATTGTGTATTTATTATTATTTTTGTTTTTATTAGTTTTGTAACCCTGATGACGATTGCCGCAGAGCAGTCGAAATATATTGGTTGAAAAAATCATCAACGGTGTTTTAGTTTACAACACAGACCTCGAGCCAGCTAAATCAGATAGTTAGATGAAGAAAAAGGTCGCCAAACAATACAATTTACATAGACGGAAGGCACGCCGTGGGCATAAATCAGCAAACATGGGATATGCTAATATAAAAAACTACAATGAAAACGCTAAATCAACAATTAACAAATTGCAGCTAATGTCAAAGAAATTGGTAAAAGTTAAATCAAGTTTAAAGTTCCTTATGAAATGTAGGAAATCAAAAATTATCCCTAAGTTTATAAATAATTCAACTAGATGTAAGCAATTATTTGTATCTGACTCGGACAAAAACACGGACATAGAAAAATCATTACACAGACATACGCAGTTTTACCTACTGAAAATTTTAAGCCTGCTGATAAAACAAAAACACAATATATTACAACGATTAGACCAGCGAATAGATCAAGTAACACAAAAACTTAGAGAACAATTGGGTGAGAAAGAGTTTAGTGAGCTAATGGAAAGGGAGAATAATGTCGCGAACAAAACAACAACAACACTAAAAAAGCGCCAAGAGTTAAAATTTAACAAAATGCGAGCAAAACGAAACGAAATACTTACTAACAACAAAAAACATGAAGAGTGGTTTATAAATAAAACTAAATTAGAATTCCCAAAAGAGGTAAAAGCGTTGTTGGCAAAGGGGCCGAAGTTCGGACTACCTGTCGATAATAAGAGTTTCCGGAACAAGTGCAGAATACATACATTTGTCCAAAAAAAAAAAAAAAAATGGGCTTGAAAGAGGGTTTTACGCTGAATTTAACGGTACTTTTCTTTTTTGGTGCACTCGAAGGGTTAAAAAGATATTCAAGGTCAAAGGTCAAAAATTTTTTTTTTCATATCAAAATATCTTGCAAACTGGTAAATAGATTTTTAAAATTGTTTGTTCCTAAATTTTCTCTTCGAAATACCTTTCATTCAATGTATACTTTATTAACCCTTTGACACACTATGTACTAAAAATGAACAAAAAAGCAAATTTCGTTCAAAAACGATCAAATACTTAATTTTCTTTTAGAATGGCCATCTTATAAAAAAATAACCCTGCGCTACGCCATGCCAACTCCGGGTGGTTGCCTCTATGGGCGGGATCCATGGTATTTATGTGCAGAACCCCTTTCTGAGTAGGCGGCCTTCGGCCGCGCTTATAAAAAATAACCCTGGGCTACGCCATGCCAACTCCGGGTGGTTGCCTCTATGAGCGGGATCCATGGTATTTATGTGCAGAATACCTTTCTGAGTAGGCGGCCTTCGGCCGCGCTTATAAAAAATAACCCTGGGCTACGCCATGCCAACTCCGGGTGGTTGCCTCTATGGGCGGGATCCATGGTATTTATGTGCAGAACACCTTTCTGAGTAGGCGGCCTTCGGCCGCGCTTATAAAAAATAACCCTGGGCTACGCCATGCCAACTCCGGGTGGTTGCCTCTATGGGCGGGATCCATGGTATTTATGTGCAGAACACCTTTCTGAGTAGGCGGCCTTCGGCCGCGCTTATAAAAAATAACCCTGGGCTACGCCATGCTAACTCCGGGTGGTTGCCTCTATGGACGGGATCCGTGGTATTTATGTGCAGAACACCTTTCTGAGTAGGAGGCCTTCGGCCGCGCTTATAAATAATAACCCTGGGCTACGCCATGCCAACTCCGGGTGGTTGCCTCTATGGGCGGGATTCATGGTATTTATGTGCAGAAGACCTTTCTAAACCACTTTTAGTTCCTGTTTTTTACTCCAAAAAAAAAAAATTAACCATGAGCCGATTACTTTTTTTACCTTTTTATAATGGAAACACACCATTTTCATATAGCAATATGTGTATAAAATGAAAGCTTATTGCATTATCTACAATATTTTACCATCTAACGATACCGTTAACGGGACATTTTTTCGTTTTTTAAACAGTTTTATTCATTTCCATTGGTTTTTTTTTATAAAAAACATAGTTTTCATATAAAAATTTTACATAAAGGTGGGAGTGTTATACAATGAAAGGTATTTTTATTACCTAAATATTGGTATTTAACATTTTCTAATCCGATAAGTAGTTTGAAAGATATTTCGATTTAAAAAAGATTAAAAATTGCCCTTTTAAGTGGAATTACCCCTAAAGTTTTTATTTGCACCAAAAAAAAATTATACGTTTCAACTTTTCGCAAATACCGCTATCGATCCATATAAATATTTTTTTGATTTGCGAAATGTATGTATTCTGCACTTATGCCAAATTCCCTGTAAAGGCAAGGTTGAGGAAACTTGCAATAGTATTTATGTCGGTACTACTAAGTCCAAATTGAAAACAAGACTATCACAACACAAATCCGATCTAAAACAATGTCATCAACAAAATAACCAGAAAACAGCACTCATGACACACTGTGCAGCTAGCGGGCACACACCTAACTTTGACGAGACCGAAATACTGCAACAAGAACAACACTACAGTAAACGATTCACTCTTGAAATGCTACACATTATTAACGTACCTACAAACATACGACTAAACTATAAGAGCGATGTGGACCATTCCGCGCATATATACAACAAGTAAGGAAGTCTAAGTTCGGGTAAACCGAACATTAAATACCCAGCGCAAGGAAAGAATCAATTGAGGAAATTTTCAATTATATTTTAATAAGCGTTAAATTTCGCGAAAACTGACATTACATTATTCATGTGTCTCCATAATATATTATAGCGCGGCTTGGAAATTGCTATTAAGGAAGTGTTTTACTTGAGATGTATTCAGTTCAATGCAATACAATTAATTTTGAGTTGCTTATTTACAAATCTCATTAAACGTAGTTTCCATGTGACAATATTTTGTCAACTGTAGTACCTAAAATGTTTATATTTTTTATATATGTATATTATAGCTTGGGAAAAACGAACTCAATAAATTTATTAGTTAGTTTATAAAATTTATATTTATTTATGCTACTGTATATGTAAATTGTTCGACTGCCCTCAAAATCTTATTTCTAGTGAATTCATTTCTTACTTCTAATATACTTAGGCCTAATTTGTTGACAAAGTTTTAAATTTACGACTCCGTCTAGCCTTGCTAAATATTGAATTATCACGAAACTGGAGTAGTTTCTGATGGTTTAACAAAAACAAAAAACAAATGAACAGATTCGCAATCTAAAATAAACCTTAATTTCGCTCTAACGCTTAATTCCTTACCGTTGAGGTGTGTCGTAATTTTAAATCTTTGTTAATAAATTGGCCGATACATACCTAAGTATACGAAATTAAAACTAGTACAACATCTTTTAATACTCGTTAATAGTAGACAATTCCTTACAAAGGAAGAACAATACAGAAAATTATAATCCATCAACGACCAAGCAATTTAACTACCAAATTATAATATAATTATACTATTTTAGTTATTTACCTAACCGAAATATGTCAATTTATGTGATTTTCGAAATTTTCCATATCGAAAGTGCTCGTGGTTGGGAAGCGATTTCGTTTAATTTCATCAGGTATACTTCCTATAGCTCTAGTATACCTTGTGCCAAATTTCATGATTCTACCGTAATCAGTTTAAAAATTATGACCAGTGTTTTAGATGATTTTCGAATTTTTCGGTAGCAAGAAAAGAAGGTCGTGAATGTTCTTAATTATACCATCAAATAGAAAAGAAGGTCCTAAATGTTCTTAATTATACCATCAAAATTTAACACGCTTTTATTATTAATAAAATTAGGAATGTGATATATACTGGAAGATTTAATAATTTAGGTGTAAAGTTTTAATGTTAGAAATATATAATTATGTACAATATGGAATTATTTTGTGGCAGAGGAAGAAGCCAAATTATCTTTAAAGGTTACAATGAACTTATAAAGTGTTATATTCCTTTACAGTCAATTTATTTTTTACTTTTTAGTTAATTTTATAAAAAATTTTTTTTTCTTTAATTTTATTTTTTACTTTTTAGTTCGGTTTATCAACAAGAGGCAATAATGTCGCAGCGACATCAATCGGCTGCTAGCAGCAACAGAAACCATAGAATCTTTTACAATAAAGCCGCGTGGTTAATAAAGTTACTTTCGGTTTATCAACAAGAGGTAATAATGTCGCAGCGACATCTATTGGCTGCTAGCAGCAACAGAAACCATAGAATCTTTTACAATAAAGCCGCTAAATTTAGGTTAATAAAGTTACTTTTGGGATATTGGAATAAAGACTAAACTAAACGATAAATGGGATTTTTGAAATTAAGCTAATTTTTTTATTTACTGTTAGCGAAGCCTGAACGATGATTAAAATTTGCAAAATCCCATCTTAACTGCAAGTTAGTACAATATCAAAAGCAAAATTTCCTGGAATGAAAACTTTCGAATATCTCTACTCGTGCGCCACCTATCGGAATTATTTTTTTTTGTTATTTTGCGTGGAGGCTGAAAACTAAACGATGATGAAAATTTCAAGATCCTACCTCAACGGGAAGTTCGTTGAAAAACGAATTAATCGACACTGAAAACAGACCTTCGTAATTCTCAAATAAAGCGACTCACGCGCCACCTAGCGGGTCCAATTTTTTTTTAACATTTAGAAATTAATTAAGTAACACACACGTAAAATATCAGCCAAATCGGTCCATAATTACGATTTTGAGTTTTTATTACCGCTATCTCAGCCCCACCTAGCGGAATTTTTTTTTACAAAAATATTTCTTTTCATGGTAGTAATACATGTTACGAATTTCAGCTAAATCGGACCATAAATGCGAATTTTGAAAATATAGCGACCCACGCGCCACCTATCGAATTTTTTTTTTTATAATATTGCATTGTCATCAGGGTTATACATGGGTGCAGAATTTCAAATCAATCGGACACCGGGAAGTGTCTCAAATTTAGCTTGCAAGATTTGATAACAGACAGCCGTCAGGTGAAACTAAATAAAAGCTTATAAAATTGGATGTATGTATGTATGTGGCTTATGGACTCCAAAACTACTCGGCCGATTTTGTTGAAATTTTGGGGATAGATTAGTAGGAGCCTGGAGAGTGTTTCTGTAAATTTTTTTTTATGGGAAGTGGACCCGGGACCGCCCTATTCGAAAATATCGTATAAATGGCTGGATTTACTTGATATTTGGTATGTAGATAGCGTTATGCTTAGATTAAAGTATAGGATGATTTTTCTTCCGGGAAGTGGACCAGGGACCGATCTGTAAACAATCGTATTTATGACTCGAATTGCTTGAAACTTGGTATGTAGGTAGCTATATCATCATCATTTATTGGCGCTTAACCGCCTAAGCGATTTTGGCCGTTTCGTATCAAAGCACGCCAGTCATTCCTTTTTAGCGATAACCGACGCCAATTGGAAACCCCAAGGGAGTTCAAGTCATCCTCCACCTGTTGTTTCCATCTCAGTCGAGGCCTCCCCCTTCCTCTGCTGCCGAATTCAGGCGACGATAGGAAAACCTTCTGTGCTGGAGCTTCTTTGTCCATTCGCATAACATGGCCCAGCCAGCGGAGTCTTTGGGCTTTAATTCGCTGGACTATGGTCAGATCTGCGTAGAGCTCGTACAGCTCATCGTTAAATTTCCTTCGATACTCGCCGTTGGCATCACGGGAAGGACCATAAATCTTCCGGAGAACTTTTCTCTCAAATACTCCAAGGGCCATCTCATCTTCTCTTGACATTGTCCATGAATCTGAGCCATACATCAGGACAGGTATGATGAGAGACTTATAGAGCGTGATCTTTGTTCTTCGAGAGAGGACTTTACTTCTCAATTGCCTACTCAGTCCAAAGTAGCACTTGTTGGCAAGAGTGATTCTCCGCTGGATTTCTAGACTGATATTATTTTCGGTGTTAATACTGGTTCCCAAATAGACGAAGTCTCTCACAGTTTCAAATTTGTAACTATCAACAGTGACATGGCTGCCAAGGCGCAGGTGCGCCGATTCTTTCTTTGATGACAGCAAATACTTCGTCTTGTCCTCGTTCACGGCAAGACCCACTTTTTTCGCTTCCTTATCCAGTCCAGAGAAGGCAGCGCTTACGGCGCGGTTGTTAAGGCCTATGATATCAATATCATCGGCATACGCCAGCAATTGCACGCTCTTGTAAAAGATTGTACCATTGCGGTTTAGCTCTGCTGCTCGAATTATCTTCTCCAGCATCAGATTGAAGAAATCGCACGAAAGGGAGTTGCCCTGTCTGAAGCCTCGTTTGGTTTCAAATGGCTCAGAGAGGTCCTTCCCGATTCTAACGGAGCTGTTGGTATTGCTCAACGTCATTTGGCAAAGCCGTATAAGCTTTGCAGGGAAGTCAAATTCAGACATGGCGGCATACAGGCAACTCCTTTTTACGCTGTCAAAAGCGGCTTTAAAATCGACAAAGAGATGGTGAGTGTCGATTCTCTTATCATGGGTCTTCTCCAGGATTTGGCGTATCGTGAAAATCTGGTCGATGGTAGACTTACCAGGTCTAAAGCCACACTGATAAGGTCCAATCAGTTTGTCTACGATGGGCTTCAGCCTTTCACACAACACGCTAGAAAGAACCTTATATGCGATATTAAGAAGACTAATTCCGCGGTAGTTGGTGCGGTTAGCGGGATCGCCTTTCTTGTGGATTGGGCAAAGCACACTTAAATTCCAATCCGGAGGCATGCATTCGTCTGACCATATTCTGCATAAGAGCTGATGCATGCTTTTTACCAGCTCTTCGCCTCCGTGTTTGAACAGCTCGGCGGGTAGTCCGTCTTTTCCAGGCGCTTTGTTGTTTTTGAGCCGGGATATAGCTATCCTCACTTCATCATAGTCAGGTGGTGGGACGACTTTTCCATCGTCTGGGATTGGGGTATCGGGTTCGACGTCTCCCTCGCAATTTAGCAGTGAGGAGAAGTGCTCCCTCCATAATTTAAGTACACTTTGTACGTCGGTTACCAGGTCGCCATTATTGTCCTTACAGGAGCTTGCCCCGGTCTTAAAACCTTCCGTCATCAGCCGGATCTTTTCATAGAATTTTCGGGCATCATTCCTGTCAGCCAGCATCTCAAGCTCCTCACACTCACGCCTTTCGGCCTCACTTTTCTTTTTTCTGAAAAGGCGTCTCTCTTCCTTCTTTGCCTCACGATATTGTTGCCATACACTGCGGGTTGCGCCCGTTCGCAACGTCTCCTTGTAGGCAGCGTCCTTTTTTTTTCGAGGCAGTTTTGCATTCCTCATCGTACCAGTTGTTCTTGCGGGCTCGCTGGAACCCTATAGTGGCCTCAGCGGCGGTACGCAATGAGTGAGAGATATGCTTCCATTGCTCGGTTACATCGTTAGGTCGAGGATTGCCCTCTGCTAGCAGGTGTGAGAGTCGAGTTGTGAAATTATCAGCTGTCTGTGTCATGCGCAGCTTCTCGACGTCAAACTTTCCTTCCGTTACTGTGCGCACTTTCTTCGTTGCACAGAGGCGTGTGCGTATCTTGGCTGCGACAAGATAATGGTCAGAGTCAATATTGGGACCACGCAGTGTACGCACGTCCAGAACGGTGGAGCTATGTCTGCCGTCAATCAAGACATGATCAATCTGGTTTCTAGTTCTTTGATCAGGGGACAGCCATGTGGCTTGGTGTATTCGCTTATGCTGGAACCTGGTACTACTGATGACCATATTGCGAGCAGCGGCGAAGTCAATCAACCTAGTGCCGTTGGGGGATGTTATATCGTGGAGACTGAATTTTCCAACTGTGGGACCAAAGCCTCCTTCCTTGCCCACCTTGGCATTAAAGTCGCCGAGCACGATTTTGATATCATGCTGGGGGCAGCGATCATAAGTCTGTTCAAGTTTATCGTAGAAGGAGTCCTTCTCTGCGTCGTCCGTCTCCTCTGTCGGCGCATAGGCGCAGATAAATGTTATGTTGAAAAACCTCGCCTTGATGCGGATCGCAGCGAGACGCTCGCTCACAGGTGTGAACGCTAATACTTGGCGGCGAAGTCTCTTTCCCACTACGAATCCTACACCACGCGCTTTGCCGCGTGTCTGGCCACTGTAGTATACGTCACAAGGTCCGATGGTCGTCTTTCCTTGTCCCGTCCATCGCATTTCCTGCAGGGCGGTGATGTCAGCCTTTGCGTTCATGAGGACATCAACCAGTCGGGCAGCGGTACCATCCCTTGAAAGGGTCCGGACATTCCAGGTACATGCCCTAATATCCTTCTCGTAGTCCTTATTTCGTTTTGCCGGGTCGTCAACATTAAAGGGGGTTCTCATCCGAGGCTTTATTAAAATTTTCAGTGGACTAAATTTTTTACGTGGCGGGTCCCAAACCCAGCGCACAACCCGTCTCCGGGATTTTGATAAAAAAAATATTCACACATTTATATAGCGAGCCGCTTGCTACAAGACAGACACCCGCTTGCAGCCGCACCACGTGGTGAACAGACGCTGCGAAAAAGACCTCGGTGAGCCCTTAAACCAAGTATGTCAGAGTGGCCCCACCGGGGCTCCCTCTCTTTCTGCCGCAAGCCTAGGTAGCTCCCGTTGCCCAGAGTGCACGAACGAGGACGCAAGAGTCGGGATTGAGCAAGGTCACTTAGCAACCACACTCCATTACACTCCTATATGCTTAGATTAATATATAGGATAAATTTTCTTCCGGGAAGTGGACCCAGGACTGACTTATTCTAAAGTATCGTATAGATGGTTGGATTAACTTTAAATTTGATATGTAGGTAGCGTTAAGCTTAGGTTAAAGTGTGGGAAAAGTTTTCTGCCAGGAAGTTTATCAGGGCCCGATATATTCTAAACAATCATATTTATGACTCGATGAGCTTGATATTTAGCGTGTAGCTGGCGTTTCACCTTGATAAAATATGAGATAATGTATCTTCCGAGAAATGGTAAAAATGGTAAAATCTTATTCAGGTGATTTTCTTTGGCGTAGCAACGCACGCCGGGTATTACTAGTAGAATGATAAGAGAGATTCACCTATGAAATTATATCATTTTATTCATTTCAGCTACCGAGATATGTCTCTTCGTGTGATTTTCGAAATTGTCGATATCGACAAAAGAGGCGTGGTTATCATCCGATTTCGCCCATTTTCTCTAAATTTTTACTCAAGTTATCGTATACACAGACGGACAGACGGACGGACATGCCTGAATGAAATCCTCTTTTCAAACTAAGAACTTTCATATATGGAACTCTATATCTATCTCGATTATTTTGTGCCGTTACGTACTACCGTTATGTGAACAAAATTAATATACGCTCGTACTAGCACTGGTGCGCTGGGAATAAAAATCGTAATGGAGAGACTAGGGGGTTCATCCTACCAAAATATATCATTTTAGCCATTTCCGTCACCGAATTATGTCAATTTATGTGATTTTCGAAATCGAAAGTGGGCGTGGTTGGAGAGCGATTTTTCCAATTTCATCAGGTATACCCCTAACGATACTAGTATGCTTTGTGCCAAATTTCATCCATTAGGGTATCAGTTTAAAAGTTACGACTAGTTGAATTTTCAAAAATGCCTCCCTTAAAGGTGGGCGGGACCACGCCCACTTTAGAAAATTTATCAAAAAATCATTATGTAATGGTCAGAAGGGTTCACCTATAAAATTATATCATTTTACCGATTTCCGTTATCGAATTATGTCAATTTAGGTGATTTTAGAAATTTTCGATATCGAAAGTGGGCGTGGTTGGAGGTCGATTTTATCCAATTTCATCTGGTATACTCCCATCGATGCTAGTATGCTTTGTGCCAAATTCCATCGTTCTATCGTAATCAGTTTAAAAGTTACGATCAGTCAAATTTTCAAAAATGCCTCCCTTAAAAGTGGGCGGTGCCACGCCCACTATAAAAAATTTATGAAAAAATCATAAGAGAATGACCAGGGGGATTCACCTATAAAATTATATCATTTTAGCCATTTCAGCTGCCGAGATATGTCAATTTGTGTGATTTTCGAAATTTTCGATATCGAAAGTGGGCGTGGTTGAAAGGCGATTTTATCCAGTTTCATCAGGTATACTCCCAAAGACACTAGTATGCTTTGTGCCGAATTCAATCATTCTATCGTAATCAGTTTAGGAGTTACGACCATTCAAATTTTCAAAAATGCCTCCCTTAAAAGTGGGCGGTGCCACGCCCACTATAAAAAATTTATGGAAAAATCATAAGAGAATGATCAGGGGGTTCACCTATAAAATTATATCATTTTAGCCATTTCAGCTGCCGAGATAAATCAATTTTTGTGATTTTCGAAATTTTCGATATCGAAAAAGGGGGCGTGGTTATCATCCGATTTCGCCCATTTTCAATAGCAACCTACCTTGACCAGAAAGTAACCTGTGTACAAAATTTCATGCAAATATCTCAATTTTTACTCAAGTTATCGTGTACACGGACGGACAGACGGACAGACGGACGGACATGCCTTAATCAACTCCTCTTTTAATCCTAAGAACTTTCATATATGGAACTCTATATCTATCTCGATTATTTTGTGCCGTTACATACAACCATTAGGTGAACAAAGTTAATATACCCTTGTACTAGTACTAGTACTAGTGCGCTGGGTATAAAAATTTGATTACAAGAGGACAGTATCATACTCGACATCACACAGGGCAGACGTCTTAAGAAACGTATGTGCAGATGTAAATGATAATTATTTGTGATAATTTGTTAATTGTGTATTTATTATTATTTTTGTTTTTATTAGTTTTGTAACCCTGATGACGATTGCCGCAGAGCAGTCGAAATATATTGGTTGAAAAAATCATCAATGGTGTTTTAGTTTACAACACAGACCTCGAGCCAGCTAAATCAGATAATTAGATGAAGAATAAGGTCGCCAAACAATACAATGTATTTATTTTATCTTGTCATAATATAAACGTAGGAATAAATTTATTGAAACATTTGATTTAATTTAATTTTCACTTTTTTCAGCCAAAATGAAAATGCCTTGCCAGATACTGTGTAAAGTTGGGCCAAAGAAATTGTAGGTCTCGCCAATGTGTACTAAAACTTAAACCACAAATTGGAAGACAGGCTGGACCTTATCCTCTTAGAAGGTATTTGTATTATTATTATTATGAGTATTCCACGATTTTTTGAATTTGATGGTGCTACGAATGATCTACAGAAAGCAGCTATTGAGATTTACATAGGCTAACTATAGACTCATACAATTCAACTCGAAGGTGAAATATGTACATTATTTTTTGATGTGATTAAATTACATATTTGGGGAGGTTTTATCAGTCCGCAAATATTATAATATAACGAAACCACAGATATGTCAGTAATCCCATCTGACTGAAGTAAATGCCCAAAATTCAACACATAGATGTTTCAAGTCAAACTATGGACGTGAGGTAACTTCTTTTTTGTTTCAGGACAATTAAAACTCGAAATGTCGGTAAGGCAAATTCGAAAGCGAGGACCATATATGTATGTCATACATTTTATTTAGCTGCTAAATCTTTCAAAAAATCCCACCGATTCTGAGATAAATGAGAAAAAAAATTTGGATTTGTCGAAATTGCTACACTGTGAAGAGCGGCCATGTTTTTTTTCGGTTTATAAACAAAACAAAAATTTGAAATATGAAAAGTAAAAATTTTTTATAATTGACAAGACCTCAATGCAGAACCATGCCACGCGGGAAATATATTATAATTAACATGTCGTTGCATCTTTGCCTCTGATCTTAAAAAAAAAAAAAAAAAAAAATGTATTATTCTTTACCTAAAAGCTCATCTTAAGTCATGAATATTTCATGTATATACATAGTAATTATCATACAAAAATATAAACAAAGCGAAAAACGCGTTCGTAAAAGCAAAAATGGCATATCAAGGAAAAGTCCATCGTTTGGAAAAATTTTAACATATTCCGATGTTGCTAAACATTTAGGTGACAGAGCAGGATAGGAAGAGGGTTTTGAAGCATCGAAGCGAATAACGTTCTAAGTTACAAAATCAGAATTTGTCAGGAGAGCAAAAAAACGCTAAAGTCATATATTTTAAATCTATTTTTCTCATCTGTCTCCCTTAACTTTTTCTTTTATATCTTTCATATTATGAGTTTTACACCTTTTTCATGATCTTCCAGTGCCGTTACGAATCACTTTCGACGCTTCAATGCAAAATAATGTATGTCACTTTAAATTACCCTACTATTTTTAAATGCATTTTTACAGTTTTGGTGTCAAATTGGTTATCTGGAGAGCAATACAAAATGTTTTATGCAATGAAACTGGTTTTGAAAAAAATTACACTTAGAACGTTATTCGCGATGATGCTTCAGCTGACAAGCACTGTATGATTGTTTAGTTCTTTTCTAGCATTTGGTTTACAACACTAATCACATGTCAAAAGCCATTAAAACTTGTCTGTGTATGTACCAATTAAAATTAGAAAAAATCAAAATTAGGCAATTCAAAATTTAAGACTGTCATATTTTCTTTGTTGTCATTTCTTATATAAAATTTGAATAGCACAATAAAATTAAGCAACCCAATGCGCAGGTGTGCTATTTTGCTTTTCCTTGTTTTTTGGTTTGCTCTAGTTTCAAAAGTAAAAGAGCCACGAACACAAAAATTCAATATTTTCTGACAAATTTGTATGAAAATTTAATTTAATGTATTCTGACACAACATTCAACTCATATAGTGCTCTCAAGTGTTGTTTTGTTGAAATTGTACATAAAACTATAAAAGACCTTGTGAAATTCCTTAATAATAAACACTTAAGCTGTAGATGCAACACCGCAACGTAGATATATTGTGATAAATCCTAATACTTATAGGTTTGTTTATTGGGCTGCTCTAGCTTACGCCAGATTGAGATATTTCACAAAATTGTGTTTAACGAACAATTTTCTTGCTCTAGGTTGCTCTATCTTTTGTTTCATGAGTACGCTCAAAACAAAACTAGAGTAATCCAGATCACAAATTTCTGCTCTAGCTTTTTTTATGGAGTAAGTTAGAGCAGAGAAGCAATTGTCAGTCAGGAAAAAAAAAATTTTTGAAAACTTCAAAAAAATTAGCTTGCAAGAAAATCAATGTTTGTGTAAACGTGAATTTGAATTAATTTTGAAGATTAAAACAAAAAAACCAATTAAAAAGAAACTATCGAGATTCAAGTGTTTCATGGCATTTCTGCTCTAAGTTGCTCTATTTCTATTATTACAGCTGCCCTGCTCTGCTCTGCTCTAACCTGCTCTGAACTTTTTTTTGGCCAGTAAACAAACCTTATGTAAGATATCAGAAACGTACCTCACTGTTACAATTTCCTACTGGTGCGCTTATTGTATCATGAAATGTTGTTATTATATATTTTTTCTTTGACATTTGAAGTCAATCCCGGGATTGTTTTTTATAAGTCCCGAAATCTCGAAAAGCAGTTAAAAAATCCCGAATGTTTAAAATAGCTAGTTTTTTACGAATAATATGACATTAATACCTCAATTCTGTAAGCTGTATCTAGTCACTAATAGAGACATTTCGTGGTCTATTTCATATTTGATACAATTTGGTTTCAGTAAGCTGCCTCACATCTCTAGTCTCAATAAAGAGTCACTTATTTGTCATCTACTTGTAGGCAGGTAACAAACGAAATCAATTAAAGAATATTGGATAAAAAATTTAAAAAATTATAAAAAAAATGTGAATTTACGAATAAGAAGTATTTATATGTTTAAAAAAAAGTTAATTAAACTAAAAAAATTAAATAAAAAAATAAAAATTTACTGTTCGCGGACCGGCACTTGAACCTGCGACCTCCCGCGTGATAGTCCGGACGCTTAACGCTTGGGCTACATCGACATTTGTAGGGCGAGTGTCAAATGCGTTACTTAAAATTTATGCAAATTTTGTATTCACCACACCTTAAAATGAGCGAGAGAGAGACTATGGTAGATTTCTTGTGACTTTCTCTTATAGAATACCGGAATCATCTCAAGTCACAAAAATTGTATCTAATGAAATATCTCAAATTTAGTGACTTGATATGAGACAGAATTATAGAATACTGGTATAAGTTGGATTAAGGCAGTTTTTTGAGCTTTTGGTTTTATATATAATCATACAAGCAGGGTATAAAAATTAACACCTAATATTACAGCCCACTTATGAATGGAGAGAAATTTTATAAAATCCCTAACTTTTTTCGCTTGTTGATTTGCATTAACTTCCAAAGCAGCTAGGAGAAACCGTAAAAAGATGTTTGGTTATTCCCGGTCTTGTACTAATATAAAAATATGTAAAGAAAAAGTTATAGGATATATTTAAACTCTACACTGATAAAAATAATTGTCCTAAAATTGAGGAAACGTACTACTTGGCTTAAAAAAAAATTTATTTTCCTATTTTTAAGGAAAAAACTCTGTTTTAGGGACAAATCTACTTAGTTTAAAAGAACATTTCTACTTGCCATAAGTAAATCAATGTACTCATTTCAGTATTAAAGACATTTTTACTAGTTTCAATCAATTTACAAGTTTATTAAGTATAAACTGTCCTTAAGTTCAAAATAAGTAAATATTTCCTTATGCTGAAGACATTTTTTCCAGTGATATCAAGGCAGTGTTTAACTTAATTTAGGACCATATTTACTTATTTTCGCTGTCGCCGCAAAAAACGTTCTGCCCGCGTAATTTTTAAGGAATTTTATTACATACTAGCTGACCCGGCAGACGTTGTCCTGCCACAAATTTATTTCCCTGTCTGTTTCTCTAACCCGATCCCTATATCTATTTTAAACCATATCCCTATCTCCTTCATATAGGAGAAACCACGCCCCCTTTTTCCTTATTCCCAGTTTTTTTTGGGGGTGTCCGGGATAGATCTTATATAACTCCTCACAAAATTTCAGTGGTCTAACCTAAATACTTCTAGAGATATGGACTATGGAGTATTTTATTCGTATGGGAGGTGCCACGCCCCCTTTATCGTTAACTCGAGTTTTTTGGGAGGTATTAGGGATCGATCACATATAAACCCTCACCAAATTTCAGTGGTCTAACATAAATACTTGCAGAGATATGGGCTATGAAATATTTCCTTCATATAGGAGAAACCACGCCCCCTTTTTCCTTATCCCAGTTTTTTTTGGAGGTGTCCGGGATTGATCTTATATAACTCCTCACAAAATTTCAGTGGTCTAGCCTAAATACTTCTAGAGATATGGACTATGAAGTATTTTATTCGTATGGGAGGTGCCACGCCCCCTTTATCGTTAACTCAAGTTTTTTGGGAGGTATTAGGGATCGATCACATATAAACCCTCACCAAATTTCAGTGGTCTAACATAAATACTTGCAGAGATACGGGCTATGAAATGTTTCCTTCGTATGGGAAGTGCCACGCCCCCTTTTTCTTTATCTCCAGTTTTTTTGGAGATGATGGGATTAATCTTATTTAACTCCTCAAGAAATTTCAGTGGTCTAACCTAAACACTTCCCGAGATATGGACTATGAAGTATTTCTTTCGTATGGGAGGTGCCACGCCTCCTTTTTCGTTACCCTAGTTTTTTTGGAGGTGGTAGGGATCGACCTCATCTAACCTCTAACCACGTTTCAGTGGTCTAACATAAGTACTTTCAGAGATATGGACTATGAAGTATTTCATTCGTATGAGATGTGCCACGCCCCCTTTTTCGTTATCCCCAGTTTTTTTGGAGGTGGTAGGGATCGATCTCATATAACCCCTTACCAAATTTCAGTGGTCTAACATGAATACTTCCAGAGATATCGACTATGAAATATTTCATTTGTATGGGAGGTGCCACGCCCCCGTTTTCGTTATCCCCAGCTTTTTTGGAGGTGGTAGGGGTCGATCTCATATAATCCCTTACCAAATTTCAGTGGTCTAACATGAATACTTCCAGAGATATCGACTATGAAGTATTTCATTCGTATGGGAGGTGCCACGCCCCCTTTTTTGTTAACCCCCAGTTTTATGGGTGAGAATGGTGTTGTTATCCTATAGGTCTGTACCGATTTCCAGGTCCCTACCTTAAACCCATTTAGAGATATTCACCTTGAAGAAAAATGTTTGTATGGGAGGTGCCACGCCCCCCTAATATTTTGTTCTGATTTTATGCGCGTGGTAATAACAAACAAACCCCCTAAAGGAAGTATATGATTTGGTTCAGCCGTTTTCGAGTTTTAGCGTAACGACTGAACACCATTTCATTTTTATATATATAGATTGTATGGGAGGTACCACGCCCCCTTTTTCGATAACCCCAAGTTTTATGGGTGAGAATGGTGTTGTTATCCTATAGCTCTATACCAATTTTCATGTTCCTACCTTAAACACTTTTGAAGATATTCACCTTGAAAAATTCAGTTTGTATGGGAGGTGCCACGCCCCTTTTTCCGATTACCCCTTCTTTTATGTGTAAGAAGGCTTTTGATACCATATAGGTCTATACCAATTTTCAGGTCCCTACCTTGAACCCTTTCACAGATATTCTGCTTAAAAAATTTAGTTTGTATGGGAGGTACCACGCCCCCTCATTGGATAACCCCCGATTTTATAGGTGAGAGTGGTGCTGTTATCCTGTAGCTCTGTACCAATTTTCATGTTCCTACCTTAAACACTTTTGAAGATATTCAACTTGAAAAATTCAGTTTGTATGGGAGGTGCCACGCCCCCTTAATATTTTGTTCTGATTTTAAGACATGACCTGCGCGTGGTAATAACAAACAAATCCCCCAAAGGAAGTATTTCATTTGGTTCAGCCGTTTTCGAGTTTTAGCGTTACAATTATACACCATTTCATTTTTATATATATAGATTAAGTATACAACTATCCTAAAAATTAAAAATAAGTCAATATTTCCTTATGTTGGGAGGCAACGTGAGTAAGAGTGGTGAAATTCCATAAACAGAACTAAGGTGTAATTAGACGCTGTCAAGCGTAAGTATTCAATAGCTTCATGGTAGACATCTGAGTTTACCATTCGAAAAGTTGTGAGTTCGATTCTCGTTGAAGGCAATATAAGAACTGTGTAAAATAATTTTTTTTTTTTTTAAGTTTAAAATTACTTAACTACCATTTAAGTACAAGCCCTACTTAAAAGTAAATTTAAGTATAACAACTTCTTTCTTTTAAGGCAGTGCGGCCTTGGTGCAATATTGTTCCCTTCATTTACTTGAATTTGTATGGAGGTTTCCTTACTTTTAGGAAATCATTTTTATCAGTGTACTTACATATTTTTTATATCTATTTAAGCATCTTGTTGGTAATGAAAATAATATTGATGTACTGTCTTCAGTTTGTTTGTTAAAATGTATAAAATATCTAAATAATACATATTCGGGATCTCAAAACTTTTGGGCTCACAAAACTAAAATAGCTGCCATCCCTACTGTGCCTTTAAGGTGCTGTAATTTTTATTAACCCGTTTCTTATCCGTGATAAAAAATGTCCTGAATTCGACACTATCACCGACCAGAGCTCCGGTCACCCATTGAAGACTTGTAAAAAGGCGGGATACTACCAAACAGCCACGTCGATTGTAAAATCGCGGATTTATTGCTTTTATGAGGTTTTTTCAGGCACTTCAGTAATATGTACAGTTAGACACAAAATTAAAGATGTCTTTAAGAATTTGGACAAAGTTCAGGGGAGCTTAGCAAAATGGCCATCCAAATTTTCAACGTTTTTGGCAGATTTTTCTTAGTTTTGTAGGACAATCAATTTCAGTGGTATGATGTGAAAGTTAGAAGTAATTTAAATATTTTCCTGATTTTTAAGAATTTTTTTCGATGAGGGTGTTAAGTAATATCTTTCATGCAACGCATAAACAAAATTTAATTTCGCATAAAAAAATTACTCAACAGCATCGACGAAAATCGTTCTTGAAAATCAGGAAAATATTTCAGCTAGTTCTAACTTGCATATAATTATACTGTTTGGTCTACCAAACTGAGTCCTCAGAAATTTCATACAAAATCTGCCGAAGAAGTTGAAAGTTTAGATGACCGTTTTACTCTCCTGAGCTTTGTGAAAATTTTAAAAGACATTTCAAATGGTTTCTGTTATACAATTAAATGGAAATTAATTCCACTACTAGTTATTGATGACTAAAAAATCGAAATAAAATCCTCATATTTGGAAAGAATTTCCATATTTCAAAGTATAAATCCCAAAAAAAAGATTTGCTTTTTCTTCATTTTTCAAAACTGACGTATGACTAATAAAACCATGAAAGAGCTCCGAATTTTTTTATATTCATAAAAAGCATGAGTTTCAGCTGAACGTAATATTGTGTATTGCCTGTACAACTTGTAGATATGAGAGCAACGCAAATTCATATAAGGTAATAGCAGGGCGAATTCGACAATATTCGCTGTGAGTTGAAGATCTTTAAAAATACTGAAGCACTTTCCAAGTTGTTAAATTTAAACTTGACACTGCCAAATTTTCCAAAACTAAATATGCCAGCAAAAAATTAATTTGCTTTGCAAGTGCCGTTCGGAGTCGGCAAAAAACTGTAGGTCCCGCCAACTTGTAGGAAAACTCAAAAGCAACACACCACAAGTTGGAAAGAGAAGCTCGACTAAAAATCTCGTTAGAGGTTATGATAATAAAGTATTTACACATACATATTTATTTTTTATTTATGTGACAAAAGCTTATTTAATTAAATTCAATAATGTGCTCAGAGGGTTAATAAAATATGCCCGAAAAGCTTCATAACTAACACATCAGCAACACTAATAAGGCAGTTTATGTGAAGACCAGGCCTTTCAAAATCATACTTTTTTATATTTTAACTTGAATTTTCCCAAATTCTCATATTTCTTACACGCGGATAAGCTTTTTCCACTCATTTTATGTATTAGATTACAATAATATTTAATGTAAATTTTTTTTCAAATTCTTCTAGCGTGAAAGGAACTTGAAAACTTTTAGTACTGTTTTAGGGAGTAAATTAGCACTTTTTCAGTAACTGATTCGTACTGAATGCGCTGAATTAAGTCTCTAAAAGAATCAAATCAACTGAATGGCCATTCTGAATTAAAGAGCCTTTCTTCGTAATTCTATTTTGAATTCTTGTTGAATTGAGACTTGGTGGATTTATAAAAAATGATTTCTGTAAAGAATTGCTGAATGCGTAAATTGAAGGTAAATTTTTCAACGATTTAAAGAATTTCAAATACTGAATGAAGAAAAACTATGATTTCGAACAGCAAAAGATTTAATTATTTAACAGCTCTGGTACGTAGGTAGCAAATACACTGGTATAACTGGGTTTTGTATTTTATATGCAGCTGCAAGGGTTGTTTTCACACGAGGTGTTGTTATAAATGCTGCCTGTTGATATTTTCATTATTGTTTTGGTGCTCAAAAGTGTAAGAAGTGAAAATATAAGTGAAAATAAATATAACTGAAACTATAAATAACTGGGTACGAAGTGGCTTCAAGAAGAAACGAATATTTATCAAGTGCAGCATATAGAAGGTAAAAAATGTAAAATAAGCAACAATGTAAACATATACTAATTATTTTATTATGCAGGCTAACTGAGGAACAGCGAGAATCATATATACAATCTTTATTTGATGAAATTTGTGACGATGACGCTCCCTATGATTTTGACTCAGAAGATGAAGAAGAAATTCAAATCAATGACATTGAAATTGATGATAACGATGCTGAAGTTTCGCAAAGTGCCGCAGAAGTATTACCTGATTATTCGGACTATGAGGATGATGAAGAAGTAGAAGAAAATAATGAATTACCTGCTAGTGACGAAAAATTTGTTGCACGTGATGGTACTGAGTGGATGAAAGAACCAAATGTAAGTCGTCAGGTACTCAGACAAAATATTATAAGAGAACGTTCTGGACCAGCTAGAAAATGTAGCACTGAACTGTTGACAATAGAGCAAACATTCAAATGTTTCATGAACGTTCAAATGGCTGATATAATTATGCGCCACACAAATAAGTTAGCAAAAGAAACTTATGATGCTTACAACAATGCGCATCCAAACACAACTCCTAAGTCATGGACGCCTGTGTCAATAACAGAGCTGTATGCATTTTTTGGCATACTTATTATGACTGGTGCGAACCATAGCAATGCAGAACATGTTCGAGATTTATGGAGCGTCAAAAACTATCCTTTATATCGCGCTACAACCGTTTCTGTTCGATATTGCGGTTCCTAAGATTTGACGATAAAAACACTCGTGCAACACGCTTACTAAGTGATAAAGCAGCACCGATCAGTGAGTTGTGGACGATGATGAACAATAATCTTGCTGCACATTACAAGCCCAGCTCATGCTTGACGATTGATGAACAATTATTTCCTTACCGTGGACGCACACAGATTACGCAGTACATACCGTCAAAACCTGCTAAATATGGTATCAAGGTTTGGTGGATTTGCGATGCCACAAATGAATATCCACTGCATGGACAAATATATACTGGCCAAGCAGAAACTGGTAGGGAAACGAACCAAGGCGAACGAGTGGTGAAGGATTTGTCTGCCAAATACCAAGGAAGTGGCCGAAACATTACAATGGACAATTTGTTTACGACCTTGCCAGTTGCAGAACTGCTTCTCACCTGGAAACTCACGATCGTTGGAACTTTGCGCAAAAACAAATCATATATTCCTCAAGAAATGAAGCCGAACAAAAACAGGACAATTAAATAATGTGACAATATGCTCTCATGTTCCCAAAAAAAATAAAGCAGTAATTTTCCTTTCGACCATGCATAATGATGCTGAAATAGCTGACAGTGGGAAACCTGAAATAATTGAATATTATAATCGGTTCCCCCCAAGAATACAGAAAACAAAAATTCAGAAACACATTTTTTCAGAAAACATTAGTTAGAACTCTTTTTTCAGAAAGTCAAAACTCAGAAGTCAAAATTCAGAAGTTAAAATTCAGACGTAAAAATTCAGAAATCAAAAATTCAGAAGTCAAAATTCAGAAGTAAAAATTCAGAAGTCAAAATTAAAATTTGCGCAAAATTTAATGTTTTTTCTGCCGTCTGATTACTTTCTCAATTTTGACTTCTGAATTTTTACTTCGGAATTTTTACTTCTACATTCTTTTTTTCAGCCGTCTGATAGCTTTCTAAAAACGCATTGTTCATATTTAGTAGTATAAGTTACTAACTCCTCATTTCAATCCATTGTTGATCACTGACACAAAACTTCAGCAATTTTCAGCTGCAGGTGAACCATGTCGAAAACGTAAAAAGAAGTATAAAGATTTCGACAATCGTTTGAGTAGTATTGTCGCTTCATTAGAAAACGATAAGCTGGAAAGCGATTTAATTCGCTTTATGCTTGCCATTGCACATAATTTAAAATTCTAAGTTGTACTATTTTGTATACATATGTATATATGTACAATGTATATATCTTGACAAAAAATAAAAGTTTGTGAATTTTTCATTCATTTTTCTGTCAAGTGTTTTCTGAATTTTTGTTTCTGAAAAGTGATTTCTGAATTTTTCATTCTAATTTGTTGTTTCTGAAAAAAGTTTTCTGAATTTTTCATTCTGACTTTTTGTTTCTGAAAAGTTTTTTCCGACTTTTTCATTCTGACTTTTTGTTTTTGAAAAGTGTTTTCTGAATAAATTTTTCTGAAAAACAGAATTTCTGAATTTTTTCTTTCTGAATTTATGGGGGGCACCATTATAATCGTACCAAAGGTGGTGTTGATCGAATGGACCAAATGTTTGCGGAATATCCAACACAAAGACAAACAAAACGATGGCCACTAGCGATGTTCTTCAACATGTTGGACATTACAGCTCTTGCAGCCTACATTGTCTACGATTTGAATAACCCTATGTTGCCTTGGAGATCAAACAAGCGTAAGCTGACCCTGCGCAGCTTGGCTGAAGCATTGTGTATGCCCATTATTGAAGCCAGAGCCATAAATCGTCAAGTGACGCGAAATTTTTCGACTAAAATTGCTATTGAAGCATATTTTAACCGACCGGTAGAATCAATTGTGTCAACAGCAGCATCAACATCTGCCGCAGCGCGCACGCCAAAACCTGTGTGCGGATCTTGCTATTTATGTTACGCACAAGAGGAAAAACGCCGTAGAAAAACCAGAAAGCTGTGCGGTAAATGTAAGAAGCCAATGTGTCTTGAACATTCGGTCACATCAACAAATTGCTCTATTTGCCATGATTTTCCTTAGATATAAGATGCATTTTTATAATTTTTATAATAAAAGTCAATAATCTAATGTGTGAAATGAATATTTTTAATTTTTCAAATAAAAAAATAATATAAAAAATGTTTTTTTTGATTATTATGAGGATTTTCACTATTGGGGTACAAACGTATCCCGGGTGTGTGTTTACGTATATAATGTGTGTGGAAGGCTGTACCTCCTGAACCAATGGTCCGATCTGGGTCAAATTTTGAATTTGAACTCAAAAATAAATTATCTTCCTAGATCCGAAGTTAGCGGTATAGAGGTATAGCGGTTCAAAAGTTACAACACTTCAAAGTTGAAAGTGGATACATTTGTACCCGGGTGTGTGTTCTAGGGTTAAAGAATGGCATAAGTTATCCCGGATATAAGCTTCGTTTATTTCCTGCTAATTATGAATAATTATGAATAATTATTCCTGAAAAAGCGTTTCTTGAACAAAAATAGCAGCGAATTCAGCAGCTTTTTGACATTTAATTGAGAGAGAGAGCGCCAATTCGCTGCAAGTTATTGCTGGAGATTTTTGGTCCAGCAGAAACTAGCAAGCAGGAACAGCTGATCGGTGACATAGCAAACCAACAACAAAAAATGTAAATTCAAATTGTTAGCCAATCAGAAATGTAACCGCTGTTTTGTCTGCAAGTTTCTACTGATTCTTGTTCGACGAAAAATTAGCAGAAATGAGATTTTGACAGCTGTTTACAAGACTCTCTTCTGCTGGATTTTTCAAGCAACATACCTATAGACTTCTTATTTGTGTCTATAAAAAATTTTGTAACTCGAAGTTATGCATACCTTCGCTCTATCAATCTATACATTTTATCATTTTACGTTTTCTGAATAATAACTTGTGTTTCGAGTTAGGAACATACCCGCTTTTACAATAAAGCAACAATAATGGACTAATGTGTTACGTGCAAATTTCACTCGATTTTGAATTTATGGTGTTACTGTTATGCTTATTAATATTTTCTGTTGAGTTTTCTATACTTATAAATTTACTATTATTTACTAACGCACTGGAATTCGGAACCGTTGGAGAATTTCCTATTCTCGGTGTTTTTAAGAATGTATCGTTCATGACATCAGAGTGTGCGTGTGTACTATTTTTTGAATTGTCCTGCGTATTTGCAGTCGACGTTCCTGTTGTTATATTTGTATTTGTGGATGTTATACTTGGTGTTACTTTGTTATAGTTTCCATTGTTTTTAATACGATTTAGTGCCATTTCACGTTCGTTAGCATCGAAATACCATACAGTGATGGCATATCGGGTGCGATGAGAAGGCTGCACTTCGTGGGGATTGCGTCTATCGGACCAAAAGAAAATCAAACGATCGAATTTTGGTTCTATATCAGCAACTGAATTACCATGCTCTGGAAAAATTCTGAAATAGAATAAATATTTTAACAATAAAATACATATCGTACTGTGAGTGCAAGAACACTATAACTCAAAATACCATAAATTCGATAATACGAACTTTTTTTGAGTTGTGGCGGTCTTCCCCTTTTGAAATTTCAGTGATTTGCGAATAAATAATATTTACAAAACTTGAAAACAAATATAAAGGTTGTACAAATAATTAGTTTGAATTCAAAAGCCGGAACCGGTTCCAAACGGTTTTGAATTTTTTAATGTATTCTTTTTGTACACACTTATTTTATTTTTCGAAAGGGTACTCTTAATAATGGAACATGGTCTAGCAAGGTTACAACCCTGCAAAATACATTCGATCGTGTGTTCCAATTTCGTTTTGTTGGAGTACTCCAATTGTAATCCTTTGTAATGCCTCAGAGAACTACCTTCAGCTTATTAAAAGCCGAACATTGCTCGTGCTTTATCGACAAAAATCACGACATGATCGCTTTGACAGTAAATACTCAAAGGAGTAACAACATTGAAGTACTTTGATTGTGGGTACTCCTTGAAGTACCAGAAACCAAGCGAAGGTTGGAGTAGGTGGTCTAGTCCTAGGACATCGCAATGTTAATTGGAGCACAATTTTTATATAAAAAAAATTGCATTAGGAGTACTCTTTAGATATCGAGCTGAGTACTATCGATTTTTGCAGGGAAGGGACACGCTTTGAACTCAGTATCAAGATTCCTATAGAAATTGAACATGAAGAAATCGAAAAAAATTTACGGGATCCGAAAAAAAGCATCACTCATCTATATATAAATGCGCAATGTTCAAAAGTTTTCTCCCTTTTTTGCAATAACTACAATTCTAAGGTATATAGAATTTGTTATGTATCGATAGGTCTCCCCGAGCAGGGTGTCCGACAACAACCCAAAAAAATTAATTATAATATGAAATGCTAAACACGTATTCACTCTATAGAGCCGCTGTTATGTGTGTATGTAGGTATGACAACTTGCATTGTTGTGTTTGCATTGTGAGAAGAAGAGTTGTTTTGTTGGCAGCCTCTTTAGTCAACTTTATTGAGCGTGGGTTCAAACAGTGTTTACAAACACAAAATCTGTGGGAAGGTATTCAGAGAAGCAAATGCTTGCCTAGACTTGATGTTTTGAACAAAAAAAAACTACAAATAAGTTACATCGTCACAACTCCCTTCGTGGTTAGACTGTGAAATAAAATAAAATGGAAATTGATAAAAAAATTTAAAATAAAGTAAAATAAAAAATAGGAAAATGATTGAAAGTAAAGAAATAAATTTGTAGGAAATGAAAGGAAAGGAAATAAAATAAAATAAAGCAAAATGAAATAAATAAAAGTATAAAAAAACGAATCTGAATGGAAGGGAATGGATAAAAGGAAAGTAAAGGAAAGGTAAGGTAAGAAAAGTAAAAGAGAGAAAAATCAAAGGCAAGTAAAGGTAGGGAAAGGAAAGTAATGGAAAAGCAGGGAAAAAAGGAAAGGTAATGAAAGTAGAGGAATGAAAAAAGAAGGAAAATAGAGAGAGATAAAAAAAGGGAAGAAAAGAAAAAGAAAGAAAATAAAAGGTAGGGAAGAGGAAGGAGAAAAAAGGAAAGGAAAGAAAAGCAAAGGAAAGCAAATAAAACCAAAGGAAAGGAAAGGAGAGAAAAGGAAAGGAAAGAAAGACGAACAAAAAGGACCTAAAATAAATAGTTATAAACATTGAAACTTTATTACTGAATGGCGTAAAGAGGGAGAAAAAGGCAAACAGAAGAGGAATGTATAGAAATGGAAAATATAACAAAATAAGGAAAAGTAAGGGAAATTTAAGAAATAGCTAAAAAAGTGATAGTTAAGGAAACTGAACTTCAATAAGGTAGAGGAATAAGATAAGGTTTTTTGGTTGAATTTCAACCACTGGCCAAACTCTAGTATTAAAAAAAATAGATTTAGTTCATACCTTGAAAATAACATTTCGTGGAGCGAGGCACTATGTAGTATTTGAACCTCAGCGCCTGCACCAAATTTGTTATTAAAACTACCTGTTCTATCAACATTTTCCTTTAATGTTGCCTTTTATTTAACACTTCTTTAACACAGGGAGAATGCGAAAAATCATAGTTTTAGGCGAGTTTCAGTGAACCATTTAGGTACAGGCGGGTATTTTTGCTGTTTCTATATCAATTACATTTATGGTGGAATTCTGCAACGTGTATCTAGTCACTAAAAGAGACATTTCGTGGTTAAATTCAATTTTGAGACAGTGTGGTATTCAGTAAGCTATCTCACATCTCTAGTCTAAAAAAAAAGTCACTAATTTGAGATCTGCTTGTAGCCGGTGACAAACGAAATTAATTTAAGAATAGGTCTGATCCCTTGCACCAATTTGACAGCCAGAAATATCCAGAAACAGTTACGAACTACAGGATCCCCTACGCCACTTTTCTGACTGGTGAGAGCAGACAATTGAGTTCTCTCCAGTCAGAGAGATGCAAGATTTCGACAGCAGATTTTTTGCTGGTAAGTTCTGACTACTTGTTGTAGAACTGTCAAGCGATCAAGTTTGACAGTTCTACCATTCTAGCGATCCCGTACTCCTTGGTGTTGCTCTCGCACTGAGAGCGGATTTTCTAATTTTGAGAAGTAAGAGATTGGAGCTAATGTTGGGTTAAAAATTTGTAAAATTAAAAAAAAAAAATGAATTTAGGGATTAGAAGTATTTTCATATTTAAAAAAAAGGTAATTAAAATTTTAAAAATTGAATAAAAAAAATTCTGTTCGCGGACCGGTACTTGAACCTGTGCCCCCGCGCACATCTACAGGCGGAGTGTCAAATGCGTTAGTTCAAATTTATGCAGTTTGTGTATTCAGCACACATTAAAATGAGAGAGAGAGACTTTGGTACAGAATACAGGACTAATCTCAATTCACAAAAATTGTATCTAATGAAATATCTCAAATTAAGTGACTTGATATGAGACAAAAATACAGAATATTGCTATTAAGGTAAATTACACTGTAAAACAAAACTGAAGATTTGAAAATCCCACCGGGTTTCTCAACGGTTTCTGAAGCTTTTGGGTGTGCTGAATGCGAATCTGAAGTAAGGTTTTTCGGGTCGCCCTAGGTTTTCTGTCAAGATCGTGGTTTATAAAGAGATCGGTAGTTGCAAAAAAAATTGTTTTAATAATTTAAACATTTTTCTTGGGTCAAGGAACCATAATTTAATTTTGGTTTTTATATTTGGCGGCATTTGGCGGTTCCATGACGCAAATAACTGGGGTACAATAAGTTATTAAGCAGGGCTGCACAAGGATATACATACATAAACGAAATAATTTCGTTTTGTTAATTATGAAAAAAAAGGACGTGTGGCACTCGGGGACTGCCGCGGTAAAGCTATTGCATATTATAAACTTATGCCAGGCCCGTACGCAGCGGTGGGGGTTTTGAAAGAAAGAAAACAAATTTTTTATGAAGTTTTATTTGTGGATTGAATCCAATGTATATATTTATACGCTAATTTTTTGTAATTATAGGTATTAGAAAGAATTGAATGCAAAATTTTATACAGCGGAATGGTAATTCACTGACTAGTTTCCATGCGACCAAGCATTTAGACGTAGTGTTTTATCCGGTCTGGCTGGCATCGAACCTACCAGACTGCATTGGCATTGCGTTCTCTTAACGCTTTGAGCCATGTGCCCTGCATGCAATTTTGCATTTATATTCTTACTAATATTTGCCATGTGTTTTTCCTTACTTTATAGACTTCTTGTACACCTTTGATCCAAGGTGATAACAGGAAGCAAGTAAATTTGTATATGGCGAGCTTTTTGAAGCTATTTCCTTCCTTCCATGTGAACCACAGGGTGTATATTTCCGGTTTTTTGGTTCTTGTACATGGGGAGCGGAAATGTTTGTATGTATATGAAGTTTTATTTGTGGATTGAATCCAATGTATATATTTATACGCTAATTTTTTGTAATTATAGGTATTAGAAAGAATTGAATGCAAAATTTTATACAGCGGAATGGTAATTCACTGACTAGTTTCCATGCGACCAAGCATTTAGACGCATTTAGCTTGGTCGCATGGAAACTAGTCAGTGAATTACCATTCCGCTGTATAAAATTTTGCATTCAATTCTTTCTAATACCTATAATTACAAAAAATTAGCGTATAAATATATACATTGGATTCAATCCACAAATAAAACTTCATATACATACAAACATTTCCGCTCCCCATGTACAAGAACCAAAAAACCGGAAATATACACCCTGTGGTTCACATGGAAGGAAAGAAATAGCTTCAAAAAGCTCGCCATATACAAATTTACTTGCTTCCTGTTATCACCTTGGATCAAAGGTGTACAAGTGGTCTATAAAGTAAGGAAAAACACATGGCAAATATTAGTAAGAATATAAATGCAAAATTGCATGCAGGGCACATGGCTCAAAGCGTTAAGAGAACGCAATGCCAATGCAGTCTGGTAGGTTCGATGCCAGCCAGACCGGATAAAACACTACGTCTAAATGCTTGGTCGCATGGAAACTAGTCAGTGAATTACCATTCCGCTGTATAAAATTTTGCATTCAATTCTTTCTAATACCTATAATTACAAAAAAAACAAGTAAGGAAAGCTGTCTTCGGCTGTGCCGAAGGCTAAATACCTTTCATGAATAAGCGTTACGATTTTCACGGTTTGATCCCCAGTACAGCCTGTGTGAATTTAACTTTAGCTCATACCGAAATTATCGGAGCTATCGATTATATGGGGACGATGTGTTATATTGGTTCAATCTCATTGATTTTTAGCATCGACATTCCACATTCTAAAATAGCAACATTTACGAAATTTCACGTTCCTACCGATATAATTACAGAAGTTATCTACCAAAATCCGCTTATCGGAATAATCGATTGTATGGGAGCTATGTGAAATATTTATGCCATCTCAATGATTTTCAACATCGATATTTCGCATATAAAAATAGCGATACTTCCAAAATTTCACGTTCCTACCTATATAATTACAGGAGTTATCTACCAAAATCCGTTTATCGGAACAATCGATTGTATGGGGGCTATGTGAAATATTTATCCAATCTCGATGATTTTCAACATCGATATTTCACATATAAAAATAGCAATACGTCCAAAATTTCACGTTCCTACGTGTTTAATTACAGGAGCTATAGCCCAAAATCCGTTTATCGGAATAATCGATTGTATGGGAGCTATGTGAAATATTTATCCCATCTCTATGAGTTTCAACATCGATATTTCACATATAAAAATAGCAACACTTACAAAATTTCACGTTCCTACGTGTTTAATTACAGGAGTTATAGCCCAAAATCCGCTTATCGGAATAATCGATTGTATGGGAGCTATGTGAAATATTTATGCCATCTCAATGATTTTCAACGTCGATATTTCGCATATAAAAATAGCGATACTTCCAAAATTTCACGTTCCTACCTATATAATTACAGGAGTTATCTACCAAAATCCGTTTATCGGAACAATCGATTGTATGGGGGCTATGTGAAATATTTATCCAATCTCGATGATTTTCAACATCGATATTTCACATATAAAAATAGCAATACTTACAAAATTTCACGTTCCTACGTATTTAATTACAGGAGTTATAGCTCAAAATCCGTTTATCGGAATAATCGGTTGTATGGGAGCTATATGTTATATTGGTCCGATCTTGCTGGTTCCGACAAATGATTCCTATATTGGAAAATGGTGGCCGCATACCAAATTTCAGCCAAATATCTCAAAAACTGAGGGACTAGTTTGCGTTCAAACAGACAGACAGACAGACAGACAGACAGACAGACAGACAGACGGACAGACGGACAGACGGACAGACGGACATCGCTAAATCAACTCATCTCGTCATTCTGATCATTTCGGTATACTTATTGATGGGTCTATCTCTTCTTCTTCTCATATTTACAAACATCGGACCAAAGTTATAATACCATTTCATGTTCATGAAAGGTATAAAAATTAGCGTATAAATATATACATTGGATTCAATCCACAAATAAAACTTCATATACATACAAACATTTCCGCTCCCCATGTACAAGAACCAAAAAACCGCAAATATACACCCTGTGGTTCACATGGAAGGAAGGAAATAGCTTCAAAAAGCTCGCCATATACAAATTTACTTGCTTCCTGTTATCACCTTGGATCAAAGGTGTACAAGAAGTCTATAAAGTAAGGAAAAACACATGGCAAATATTAGTAAGAATATAAATGCAAAATTGCATGCAGGGCACATGGCTCAAAGCGTTAAGAGAACGCAATGCCAATGCAGTCTGGTAGGTTCGATGCCAGCCAGACCGGATAAAACACTACGTCTAAATGCTTGGTCGCATGGAAACTAGTCAGTGAATTACCATTCCGCTGTATAAAATTTTGCATTCAATTCTTTCTAATACCTATAATTACAAATTTTTTACGTTTATATGACATGATATGACATCACATGATATGACATCATATGATATGACATCATATGATCTGACATCATATGATATGACATCATATGATCTGACATCATATGATATGACATCATATGATCTGACATCATATGATATGACATCACATGATATGACATCATATGCTATGACATCACATGATATGACATCATATGATATAACATCACGTGACATGACATCATATGATATGACATCACATGATATGACATCATATGACATGACATCATATGATATGACATCATATGATATGACATCATATGATATGACATCACATGATATGACATCATATGATTTAACATCACGTGATATGACATCATATGATCTGACATCATATGATAATGACATCATATGATATCAAATGACATGACATCATATGATATGACATCATATGATATGACAACATATGATATGACATCACATGATATGACATCACATGATATGACATCATATGACATGACATCATATGATATGACATCACATGATATGACATCATATGATCTGACATCATATGATATGACATCACATGATATGGCATCACATGATATGACATCATATGATTTAACATCACGTGATAAGACATCATATGATCTGACATCATATGATATGACATCATATGACATGACATCATATGATATGACATCACATGATATGACATCATATGATATGACATCACATGATATGACTTCATATGATATGACATTACATGATATGTCATCATATGGTATGACATCACATGATATGACATCATATGATATGACATCATGTGATATGACATAATATGATCTGACATCATATGATATGACATCATATGATCTGACATCATATGATATGACGTCACATGAGATGACATCATATGATATAACATCATATGATATGACATGATATGATCTGACATCATATGATATGACATCGTATGATCTGACACTATATGATATGACATCACATGATAGACATCATATGATATAACTTTAACTTTAACTTTAACTTTAACTTTAACTTTAACTTTAACTTTAACTTTAACTTTAACTTTAACTTTAACTTTAACTTTAACTTTAACTTTAACTTTAACTTTAACTTTAACTTTAATTTTAACCTTAACCTTATCCTTAACCTTAACCTTAACTTTAACCTTTAACTTTAACTTTAACCTTAACCTTAACCCTAACCTTAACCTTAACCTTAACCTTAACCTTATCCTTAACCTTAACCCTAACCTTAATCTTAACCTTAACCTTAACCTTAACCTTATCCTTAACCTTAATCTTAACCTTAACCTTAACCTTAACCTTAAACTTAATCTTAACCTTAACCTTAACCTTAACCTTAACCTTAACCTTAACCTTTACCTTAACCTTATCCTTAACCTTAACCTTAACCTTAACCTTATCCTTAACCTTAACCTTAACCTTAACCTTAACCTTAAACTTAACCTTAACCTTAACCTTAACCTTAACCTTAACCTTAACCTTAACCTTATCCTTCACCTTAGCCTTAACCTTAACCTTAACCTTAACCTTAACCTTAACCCTAACCTTAACCTTAACCTTAACCTTAACCTTAACCTTAACCTTAACCTTAACCTTAACCTTAACCTTAACCTTAACCTTAACCTTAACCTTAACTTTAACTTTAACCTTAACTTTATGATAGAGATCCAATTTTATATATTCGGCCTGTTGCTAACACCGAACCTTTTCGAACCTTTACGAACATTTCGAACCTTTTTATCCGTTCCGGTTTTTTTTTTTAGGTGCCAAGCCCGCGATAAAATCTATGCAATAGCTTAAAAATTATCAAAAAATATTTCGTTTCAATAATTCAATCAATAAAAAAATTTTCGTTGACGGTCAAATCAAAACATATATTTAATACTTCTATAATGCTAGTAAACAAAGGGTACACGCACAAACATCACAGTACAGATATATTGAGTCTATGTACCCAAAGTATAAAATTTTTCATCATTGTCCCACAGAGAAAAATGTTAGAATCTAATTTTTGAGTTGTCAAAAAACAGGAGCGGATTGAAAAGTACTTATTGAAAATATTAGAATAGAAGAAAAACAGAACTTAAAATTTGTGGAAAATAAAAAATGGTAAGGCGTTGCTGCATTTGAAGAAATGAAGTCGTGTAGCTTCATGGGTAAGTCAAAACAAATACATTTTCCATACCTAGCTTTACACTTACTTAAACTTAAACTAGCCATCAACCGCCTAGACAATTTTGGCTGTCCAACATATGTATTTCGCAAGTCGTTTCTTTGTACAGCCAACTGGCGCAACACACCGTATATTCGCTATTTTTCAATGACAACCTGTGACAAGGACGGGGGAGGGGTACAAAAGTCCTAAAATTCGTGTGACGTAATTTATGGATAGCCCCCAATTTAGATACAAAAATGTTTAAAAAGTGGTTAACGGACGTCAGAATCAGATTTAAGCCGAAAAATATGTCCGCTTTTCAAGCATTCTGGCTTGTGCTTGTGAAATTCAATATCAGCAAAACGCGTTCCTAAATTTGAACAAAAACCTCAATTTAAGGGTGTTGATTATGAAAAAATGATTTGTTTCTTTCTAACAGCTCTAATTTACGAGATATTTACGATTTCAAAAAAAAAAAAAAAAAAAGATGGCTCTACCTAAGCTTCTATATCTCAAGAACAAATTGAGCAATTCAAAAACGGTTTGAAAATTGTAAAAGCTTATAAAATTTGCTATAAACCATGCATACAAAACTTTTCGCTGGGCCCTGTCGGTTCGAAGAAAATGAACAATCAATACGGACTTTTACCTTTTTTTATAAAAATGTAAAACAATTTGTATTTTGAGATGAAGGATATCAAAAATCGTTGATTTTTTAAAGATGTTTTTTTCTCTGTAAGATTTGTTTTATTACAAAACAAATGAGTTTCATCCAAGAAAATCGATGGATTATTACAAAAGTTATTAACGGTCAAATAAATATAACCGTTTTGGAATTGCTCAATTTTCTCTTGAGATATACGTGATTGAGTGGAGCCATATTCTTTTTTGGGAAATCGTGTATATCTCGATAACACAATTACATCTAATGAGATAAAAATTTCCTTGGAAAATTTTGCAAAGTGCAAATTCGTTCCGCTGTGTTATATGCTCTGTCTCCCTTTAATGGTGAGCTGAAAACTCATTGCGAGTATATTGCACTAGCAACATAGAAGTATGTATTATGAATAAATTCGAGGGGTGTCTTTGATTGTCGTTAGGACAATTTTGATCTCTTTGATAAGGCACCGCGCTCGAATTTATATTTGTTAAAGGGAAGAAATAAAAGGGTAGAAAAGCGAGAAATTCTCGTTTAGTAAAAGGCCGTTTATTGTGAGAAATTGTGTTAACAAAGTTGAAGATTTACCTTATTTGTGGCGTAGAAGAAGTCCTGGGGCTGATGTGTGTCCGTTGGCGGTTGGCAGAATAAGAGACGGTTGTCACGTCGTTGACAACCGTTGAACCGAAAACCATCCTCCGGAATTAAGGGGAGGTGGACCCACACAGGCGCACCCACATGCATGTATGTGTGTGCTGACAAAACACGAACAGTCATGCATGCGCTTCAGGTGGGTGGCTTGGTGTGGGTGATTGGAAAGTGACATTAGGGTGGCACATTTTTAATATTTTAGGCATCGCGCCTAAACATGCCGGCCCCCTTGCGACACGCAACACTCTGACCAGCCCCGGGATTTCCATCACGCCCTCTCTTAGGCTAGGTTCTTAAGACTAGTGGTGTGCTGGATAGCACTGTGCCCGCTTTCCTCCTTCGAGCCACCTCCTGGAGTTGAGGTCTGTCACCACTGGTGGTTTGGCCGTGTGGTACCTAGCTGTTGAAAGAGAGGGAAGAGACTTGAAAAAAATAAATTGTTATATTTCTTGCCATGGAGCCATAAAATGAGAAAAAAAGAAAAAAAATTTTTTTTTTTTTGTTTATTAAAAAATTAAACTTACAACTAAATTTACCCCTAACTTACATACTAGTAGAGCCCGACAGCACAAAACCAAAAATGGTGCTGTGGGCAATAAACGAGCCGAACGACGGTGGCAGGGTGTTCGGTAGGATGAGGTTCGCATACACATCCCCGCCGAGTACGAGTTGGATTGGTGCGGCTATGTAAAATTGCGGATCAGCCAGCTGGATATGCTCATATGGAGCCGCCACTCGAGCGTCAATGGTTATGGCTGGGCTGATCCGTTGTAGATGGTCAACACATACGGCATGCGTCGTCACCGTAGTATGGTTACCGTGCTTCCCTCGAACGCGGAGAAAGCAACCGTGCTCCCCGCCAGAGTGGGTGGTGGGCAGCCCTAACACTTCCGCCAGGCCCCGGTCGATCACTGTGCGGGGGGAACATGCATCGATAAGCGCACGGATGTACGAAAACCCACCCCCGGCTTCCAGTTTCACGAGCGCGGTAGGCGAAAGCGTTATCATGGGGCGCAGCGCCGGGCCCACCCCGGCGAGAGCACGGTTCAGTCCATCTCGGAACCCTGTAGTGGCTGGCAGCTGGCGCGGCTGAGTGGCCAGTCTGCGATCCCGGTGGCTCGTAGAGCTGTTGGTGCGTAGTTGGCGCGGCTGAGTGGCCAATCTACGCTCGTTGGCGTACTCGTCTCGGCGACTTCCGTGGTGGTTGTGTCGTAGCTGGCGCGGCTGAGTGGCCAGTCTACGAGGTTCTGCTTCGTTGGCACTGCGATTGCGAAGCTGGCGCGGCTGGGGGGCCAGTCTTCGCTTGCGGTTGTTACGGTGTGCGCGGCGGGACGGAGGGCTGTTGTCGCGTTGATGTAGCTGTCGGCACTCGTGCGCGAGAAGGGGTCGGAACCGCCGTAGGTCCGACACCCCTTGAACCGGTTCGATTATTTCGCCGTCCTCCTGGGTCAGCCCCGTCTCAGAGGCCTGGATAGACAGAACCTCTTCTCGGCTGTCTTCTTCTTTGTGCTGGGTTGCTTGTTCGGCTGGCCACGCTTCTTCCCTCTCGGCTTCTTCAACTTGTTGGGCCCAACTCTTATAGGCCACCGGCTGGTCATCAGTCTGGAGGTGGAGAGTGGTGTGGTGTTTGTCACCACATCGTCGGCACCTGGCGTCGCTGGTGCATTCCCTAGCCCGATGCACCATTGAAAGGCAGTTGTCGCAATATCCCGCCCGGATAACCTCCTTCAGACGTTGCATGGGTGCCATTCCGTGATAAACATCACACGCCCGAAGGGGGTGGTTTTCACCACACAGAGGACACGGTTTCGGATACCGGGCGGCCATACGAGCAACGCGTTGGCGTAGGGAAGCATGGCGAGTCATGCTGCCGAAGACCGAAAAAAAAGAAAAGAGAAAAAAAAATGGCTTGAATAATGTATACGGTTGCCCATATACATACGTGAGAGGAAAGTGGCGAGTAGCCGAAGTGACAAAAGGGGAACTTGAAATGACGTATCTTCAAGTATTTCCAGGCGGAACCTGCTATTTCCTAATATTTGGGCCTAAGTGTAACGTTATCTGACCGTTTTTCCCTCCCTGGTGGCAATGAAGTTGCGGCGACATGTTGCCGTCCAACTGTTTGCCGCTTTACGTGAATAACACCTGTTGCACCCTGTGTGTTTCTTTTCCTTTTTTTTTCTATTATTGCTGTTGTCCGCTAGATGGCGCAAGTGACATTAGTTTTCCGTACGAGCAACTCTTTTCTTGCTAGTGTTGCGCGGAAGCAACATTTTCGGTACCCGATTTGATACCGATCCCGGTAGAGAGTGGTTGAGTGGCGGTTTAACGCAAAAAATGTGTTTTTTTTTTTTTTTTTTTTTTAATATTATTCATTTATTTTTATGAGGGGAATTTAAAACAACTCTATTTTATTTTCTCCATATTGTTTATTCCTCGGTGATTTTGGCCGACCGAGTGAGAAAAGTTATTTTCTATCTTGTATTTATTTTTCGGTATGCGGTCCCGAGTTTTGGTACATCGGGTTTTCGGTACCCGATAGTTATGCCAGTATTACATCACTAATGCAATATCCGAAAATTATGCATCACTAATTGGCATGATTTTTACAACCCTGCCTGATTTGTCAGTGAATGAAATGGAATTGTCGGGAACACAAAAAAACCATTCCATTGTTCGATTTTTCTTTACGGGTGTAGAGAAAAATCGAACATTTCATTCATTTCCGGTTACTCATGGCAGCAGCACACGATCGATTTGGGTGAGTAGATTTTGGTAGCATTGCAAATATGTATTGTTAACCTCTCTTTTTTTTTCTTTTCAGGTGGATTTGCAGTCAAACGAAACATATTCTTAACTAGTCTTTTGCGCTGCTGGGGATTTTGTAGCGTTTCGGCAGCATTATTTCGTGCAGAGTTGGAGTTAGCACGGCAATATCATAGTGTAGCTGATGAAAAACCAATGGTAGTACTATCAATACCAAGTTATTACCCCAAAACTGCATGGCCGGAATTGCCCTTTGACAAGTCATTCCTCGACTGCGTATTCTCACATCAACAGTTGGTGGACATCGATTATGAGATTTCCCAACGTGGCAGCATAACAAATCTCAATAAGGTAGTGTGGGCTTTAAAGGCACTCACCCTAACCGATTCAACAACATTGGCTGGCGACGATACAGCAGCGAATGTGCGTAGCCTCTGTCAACGTGCTGCCTTCCCCATACCGGAGCATATTTTACTTGAGCTTGGTGTTGAACCCGATCTGCTACCAAAAATACACACTGCCGCCGTATGCGTTTATCCAGCACGCGTAGCCGATGCTGCAACAAAGCTCAAGGATTTGAAGAAACTTGATGTCATACCAATAGCCTCCGTAGCCACAGGCTTTCCATCTGGACAATATGCTTTGGGATCCCGAGTACATGAAATTCACACTGCACTCGAAGCGGGCGCCACAGAGATTGATATTGTTATTAACCGTCAGCTAGCGTTGGTGGGCGATTGGACAGGTGTTTTTTTGAAATTTGAAACTATACTAGCTATTGGAGAATTGAAAAACTATACTAGCTATTGGAGAATTGGGCAGGCATGGAAAATGTCTATCAAGCATCAATGGCATGCATGTTGGCTGGTGCAGATTTCATTAAAACCTCCACCGGCAAAGAGGCGGTCAATGCAACCCTACCAGCTGGTCTGGCTATGATTTATGCTATACAAGAATTTCATTGCCGTACAGGGAAATTGGTTGGTCTCAAACCTGCCGGTGGTGTGCGTACAGTTGCCGATGCAATTGCCTGGTTGACGTTGGTTAAAGAAACTTTAGGCCCGGAGTGGTTGCAGCCTAAACTATTTCGATTTGGAGCTTCTGGTTTGCTAGATAAATTGTGGAAACTGTAAATGGGTATGTGAGTCAGCAGCGATCTGGACAAAGCTCATAGTATGGCTGACATTGACGTAGCGAAATATTCAAAAACAAATGTATGAAGAGCTAGGAATTTGGTAAAGTCTACAATCTCAATGTGGTATGCTGCTACGGTGGTGGTTCTAAATGGGAACAGAGTAAAGCGTTGGAGAAGGGTGAGTTATTATTGCATAATAACGTTATTTTTATCAAAAAAAATTTTGTTTTAAAGTAAAATCTGCAAATGATCAATGCGGATTTCCACCGCTGATGGTAAAATAAATTCTACAGCAATTGAGAAAAGCAGACCATCGTGAAGAAATCGAACGTATTGTGCGCAAAGTGATCGAAGAGAAGATGTTAGAGGTGGTTATGCTAAACCCTCTGTATGGGATGTGCTGTGGATACAATTGCTGATATTACCATATACAGTGCTGCGTTATATTGTTTGGTATGTAAAATGGTTTTGGAATTTTACTCTAATTAAACGGCCATATGGTGAAGAGGAGAAATTGTATTTAATACGACGTTACATGAAAAAAAAACGTAAATTCGTTATTCAAAAGCTTAAACGTTTTTAGATCAGGGTTGCTCTAGGTTGCTCTATCTGTTGTTTCATGAGTACGCTCAAAACAAAAACTAGAGTAATCCAGATCACAAATTTCTGCTCTAGCTTTTTTATGGAGTGGGTTAGAGCAGAGACGCAATTATCCGTCAGGGAAAGATAAATTTTTGAAAACTTCAACAGCATAAGCTTAAAAGAAAATCAATGTTTTGGTATACGTGAATTTGCATTAATTTTGAAGATTTAACCAAAAAAAAAAAAAACCCAAATAAAGGGAAACTATCGAGATTCAAGTGTTTCATGGCATTTCTGCTCTGCTCTGCTCTAACCTGCTCTGAACTTTTTTTTTTTTTTTGGTCAGTAAACAAACCTTATATCTTTCCATACAAAAAATGCTTAAAAAAAACACTCGAAACTTCGAAATATCAAATCGAAACGAAAATTCTTGATTTTGTTTTTGATGCTAGCAAAGCAAGGTTTATATATATAACAGGTTGAGGCAAGCAAATCACGTATGTTTGCTGTTGTTGTTAAAAGTATTTTGGGCTGTCAACTATTTGTCAAACTGCGTTGGTTTGTTTACAAATTTATTCATTGAAAAGTTTGCAGCCTAAAAAATATTGAATACCGCTTGTTTTGGAATATAATTCTGGTCCTTTTCGGTAAATAATATGGGTGATATTCCATATGTGCATGCATTGCACGCAAAATAACTTGAAACTCGCATTTATTTAACCATTTGTTGGTAATATTAGTGTGGGAGTTGCGGGCTTTGGTAATCTCCCAAACGCAATTTAAATGGCCACGGCGGTGAAGTTGCAGGCTTTGCTATACGTCCACCTGCTTTTTTTTCACCTAGATGTTTGCCAATTTCACACTAAATCTCACAAAATCTTCCTAGTTTGTAAACAAAAAGGTGGCTTTTGACAACAATTTGACTTGACCAAGTTGATCAAAATCAGAAAAAGTAAAAAAAAATTTAAACAGCTGTTCATTTGCTGTCACCTTTCTTATTTCATGATGAGCAAAAGCGAAAAATTTTTTGTTTGATAACGTCACTTTCAAGAAAAAGTTTGCTTATTTTTCTTGTGCAGCCTTGATCCATGGTCCCGTTTACATTGCTCGATTTTTTCATTCAATTTCACGTTGATTTTGAAAGTTGCTTGCAAAATTGCATGCAACAAACTTGGTAGCCGACCGACTTTTGATCAACTCAACATTCCACTTGACATTGTGGTTTAAAAATTTATCAATGTAAACGGGTAGTCAATCCATATTTGAATCAACGGCAGATGCGACTAAAATTGATTTCAAAATTGGCCAATATAGACAGGTCAAGGGTCGAATCAGTTTCGGCCTTATATGCACCCATTAACTCTTGTTCACACCTTTGGGGCCTGGGTGTGTATGTGAGGGGGTATCTGCGTTGTCGCAGATCTATTTTAGGATATTCGGTGGCAGATTGGTTCGCCTGTCTGCGTTAGGGTTTCTCTGGCCTCTTGATAGAGCGCGTTTCTTATGTGGCAGATCGGGTTCGCCCATCTGCATTAGGTTTTCTATGGTCCTCGTTATGGTTGACGGGTGAGTGGGGAATTTTGGGAGATGGGTTTGGAAAGGTGGGGATTAAACGAAGTGGGGAGCGAGTAGATGGTTAGGAGGAGGCATCGGGCCTCGCACCATCCATTCCATCTGTCGGGAGCAGGATCAGTTTGACCAACGGTCTTCTGGTCTGTCCCTTCTCGGTCATTAGGTCTACGACACGTACTCGGTTATCTTCGCCGGGGTGTACGTTGGTAACTCGACCGAGCCTCCATTCGTTGGGAGATAGGTTGTCTTCCTTGATGACAACGAGATCCCCTACCTTAATGATCTGCTTTGACTGCTTCCACTTCACTCGTTTTTGAAGTTCGGACAAATATTCCACCTTCCATCGCTTGCAGAAGGTATGATGAAGGGCCTTGAGTTTCTGCCATCTGTTAATCATGGATGCAGAGCTTTCACTGACGTTGGGTTCAGGTGGGGCCATAAGATGACTTCCAGTGAGGAAGTGCCCCGGGGTCAGGGGTTCTAAGTCGGAAGGGTCGTTGGACGCGGGACTTAATGGCCGCGAATTGAGACAGGCTTCGATCCTACAGAGTAACGTATGGAACTCTTCATGCGTGAACTTGTGCGGTGAGGCTACTTTTTTGAAATGGCTTTTGAAGTTCTTAACTCCTGCCTCCCAGAGTCCCCCCATGTGTGGAGCCCCTGCTGGAATGAAATGCCATGTCATTAATTGATGACTGTATTTGGAAATGGTTTGATCTCGGGCGTGCGAGATAAATGCCTTAAATTCGGATCGTAAAGATCGTGAGGCTCCGACAAAGTTAGTACCATTGTCGGAGTAAATGTTTTTCGGACATCCTCGTCTAGCGATAAAATGCGAAAGGGCTGCTAGAAAGGATGGGGTACTAAGATCACTGGTCGCTTCCAGATGGATCGCTTTGGTGGTAAAACAGACGAAAAGGCAAACGTAGCCTTTTGATAGTCGACACCCTCTGCCTCGGAAACTTTTAATATCGAATGGGCCTGCAAAGTCGACCCCGGTATTTGTAAAAGCGCGTGAAAACGTGGTCCGCTCGCGGGGTAGGGTACCCATAAGTTGGGTTTGCGCCCGTTTCTTGTAAATGGTGCAAATCTTACAATTGTGGATGATGGCCCTAATCATGTTCTTGACATTCGGAATCCAGTATTGGGTGCGGATGAGACGGAGCATTAGTTGATTTTCCCCATGGAGGGAGATTTTGTGTATCATTTGCACAACTAGCCGCGTTAACCTACAGTTATAAGGGAGTATGATTGGATGACGTTCGTTGTAAGCGAGGTCTTCCGATGCCCCTAGACGACCCCCGGCCCTGATAATATCGTCTTTATCGAGGAACGGGTTAAGTGGCAATATCTCGCTTTTCCTGTCGATGACTGTTCCCTTCTTCAAATTTACGTACTCCTCAAAATAATTTTGCTTCTGATATAGTTTAATCAAGATCTGAGTCGTTGTCTTTATCTCATCGGATGAGATTAGGCACGACTTTTCTTGAAAGGAAGCTTTTGTTGTGGGATGTGTTCTTCGAAAGAATCTCATAACATATGATAGCACCCTCAAAGCCCTAGGTAAATCCGAAAACCGATCTAGAGTCTCGATTTCTTTTCGCTTCGATATTGCGTAGGTTTGCGCTCTCTTTTCCTCCACGGATGTATGAAACTCGGTTTCTTGTGCTGGCCACCCTGAATTGTCTTCTTGTAACCAAGAACGTCCCTGCCACCACAAAGAATTGTTGACCAGCAGGCGAATTCTAGAAATCTCCATCCATCTCCATCTCGTAATTGCTAAAATATGCTAAAATGCTTAAGCAAATGAACTCGCAGAATTTTAGGAGATGCCGCTTATTTGCGATTCTGATACACAAGCCGCCTAGCTATGATAATAGCGCATTATCTGCACTATAGATGGCACGCTGGCATCACTGCAAGATGTCAATTTAGTTGTGATCCTTTACAACTCAGAAAAAGCCAGAAGTAAACCGAAACGCCCGAAGTTACTAGCTACTAATCCCTTACTTTTCAGCGTTACTCTACTTTTTTAATTACAAAATAAATTCCATTTTCGGTAAAAAGATTTGTGTTTGTTTATTAAAGTCGGTTAAGAACAGATTTTAAATTGTTATATACACCTTAATTTAATTATTTATTGAGTTTTTCTCTATAAAATTGTTATACGGAAACAAAGAATGTTTTTTAGTTATAACTTTTAAATGATAAATAATATTACTTTTGTGACTCCGGATTATGATTTCTAGGACTGAAACTCGACTTTTGATTCCTCTCCCGACTTTTTCCTACGTGTTTTTTGCAGTTTTAGTAGGATATAAAAAAATACAATTTCCAAAATAATGAGCAAATACATAATTAAATATCAATTTTTTTAAAAATTACACATATTTATTGTTTTTGAGTAATTTTAGGGCCTAAAACAACATAATTCTACCCTTTTTCCTATTTTTTTGCGTTTTAGCAACAACTTTTTTTCGTCGCCAAAATTTGCCAGCTTTTGGAGAAAATTGGAGATTTTACGAGATGGCTAAAATTGGAGAATCGCAAATTTAGCTTAGTAGCTGTCAAAAACAGCTGATCTACGTTATCTGATTCATTTTGCGTTCATCGCTTAAATATGCCAAAAAATGAAGCAAAGATGGAGATTTATAGCGATTTTCTTTCACTGGAATCGCAAAAGTCGCTAAAATTTGGCAAAATGAATTTAGAGATTTTAGGAGATGGAAATTAAGCATTAGCGAAAACTGGAATTCATGTACAGCTCCGTTGCTGGTATTCCTCTGCTTCCTAAATCTGCCGGATTCGATTCAGAATTGACATGATGTCAATCATTACTTCCGACCAAGTCGATAATCTTGGTTATCCTGTGTGCGACGAATGTTGACCAGGAACATGGTGGTTTCCGTATCCATGCTAAAACGATGGTGGAATCCGTCCATAAATGTTGTTTGACCTGCCCTAATTTTATATTTTGGAAGATCGTTTCCATTATCTCCGCCAAGAGTACCGGCGCTACTCTCGTTTTGGCAAGGAGAAGGTTGACGGAGATCTGGTCATCCCTTTTTACGCGCATGTAGACGGCTGCAGCGTATGCTTTTTCCGACGCATCACAGAATCCATGGATTTCGACCTCGTCTTCTGGTGAAAAATTTACCCATCGGGGTATCCTGATGTTATCGATTTCCTTGTAGTCCCTTTTAAAATTCTCCCATCGTTCCAAAGTGTTGGACGAGACTGGCTCATCCCAATCGGTGCCCTCCAACCAGATATTCTGCATCAGTATTTTGGCCACAATGACCATTGGTGCAAGCCATCCTAAAGGGTCGAAAAGCTTGGCGATGGCGGAAAGTATTGCTCGTTTCGTGAGCTGTTCACATTCGTCCAGTGACCCTGCCTTAAAATAAAAGAGGTCAGAATGAGCATTCCATCTAATGCCCAAAGCCTTAACGGTGCTGGTGTCTTCGAACGCCAGGAAGTCCTCGGTCAGCCGATCCGCCCTTGGGATGTCGTTGAGAATCTCCTCGGAGTTCGATGTCCATTTCCGAAGTGGGAATCCAGCGGAGTGTAAGACCTGTCGAATTTCATCTCTCGCATGAATGGCCGATGCGAGTGTATGCCTCCCCGCTAATACATCATCCACGTACATGTTTTCCCTTAGTATATTCGATGCTATTGGGAATAATGTCTCGACGTCGTCTGCTAGTTGCATAAGGGTTCGTATTGCAAGATAAGGCGCGCAATTCACCCCAAACGTGACTGTCTTTAACTCATAAAGACCTATGGAGATGTGCGGTAGACAATTCTTTGAAATTTGGAATGATTTTCGTTCATCCAAATTTGTCTATACATTTTCTCTATGTCACTGTTAAAGACATACTGATATAATCTCCAACGCAATATAAGGACTGGGAGATCTGCTTGAAGCACTGGTCCTGACAGGAGAATGTCGTTAAGACTTGTGCCGTTTGCCGTTGGGCTTGAGGCGTTAAAAACGACCCGCACCTTTGTGGTGGTAGACTCCGCCTTTACTACGGCGTGATGGGGCAAAAAATAGTTATCAGACGATTCAGCTGATATCATGGCAGTAATTTTTTGCATATGCCCTAATGTCTCGTATTCAGACAGGACCCTGGTATACTCTTTTCCCAATTCTGGGTCCTTTGCTAATCGTGTCTCATTCCTAAAGAATTGCGAACACGCCTTCCTAAGAGACCCACCTATATTTAGCTTATCTGGGTACTCCTGTCTGAATGGTAGCGAGACTACATATCTCCCATCCTCATTCCTATGCGTAGTTTCTTTATACAGCTTTTCGCAGTATTTATCATCTGCGTTTGGACTTTTTTCTTTGGGCAGATTTTCCAACTCCCAGAACTTTGTGAGTTCTTTGTCCAAAGCGACTTCGCTGTAAAAGGACACTATATTTGTTGTTGGACTCGGTGACTCCACGTGGCCGGTGAGTATCCAACCGAATACTGTTTCTTGGGCCAGGAGTGTATTAAAGACATTCTTCTTGAGCCCAGATAGTATGATTTGCGGGTATACATCTCCGCCTAGTATGATGTCAACTTCCTCGTTGACATAAAATCGTTTGTCTGCCAAGACTAAGTCTGGAAAGGCCTGCATAGTCATAGCGTCGACATGGCAGGATGGCAGATTTCCAGTTAGTTTGGCCAGAATTAACACGGATGTGGTTAGGCTGAAGTCAGGGTCCACTGTTGAACGCAGTTCGATGTTGGATGCCTCCTTGACTTGGGCCGACACGGCATTCGTTATACCCGATACGCGGGCATTCATTTTCTTTGCCGGTAAGTTGATTCTGCGCTTCAGACGTTCTGTCATAAATGAACATTCTGACCCAGAATCTATCAGTGCTCTAGCTCTGTACCATTATGACGAATGGTTACTCTCGCTGTCCCTAGCAGCACACCTGCGCTTGAATGTACATGGCAGGATTTTACGTTCTTATCGTTCGCCTCCCGTCTCCCTTGAGATTGCGCAGAAGTGGAAGCACCATTATCCATATTGTACTGGGTGGTGTTGTTTGTTTCCTGGTTCTGACGTGATTCTATATGTAGGAGCGTATTGTGTCGAGAGTGGCACTTGCTGCAGTCGTATGAGCTTGGGCACTTCGTCACGGTATGTCCTGGGGAGAGGCAGTTCAAACACCCCTGGTTGCTTTTTATAAAATTAACTCGCTCTTCTGGAGTTAATCTCAAAAAACGGGTGCATGCTCGTAATTTATGGCGAGTAGATTTGCATTTGGTGCACAGGAATTTTGTGACCTTTGCTTGGTACGTACCAAGCTTTTTTGCAGGTGGATCGTTCGCTTTTTTCGCCGTTTGTGGTTTTTGGCCTTGCGGACTGGCACTCCCCACAAACCCAGACACTGTTTCGAGTGTCTGGAAACGATTGGACAAGAATTTGTCCATATCCTCCCATTTGGATATTTCCACCTTATGGTCTATGCTTTGCTCCCATCGACCAAGCGTGCTCTCTGGCAACTTAGTCGAACACAAATAGGTAATAATTGCGTCCCAATTTGACGTGTCAATTTTGTGACTTCTTAGGGACGCCAGGCAATTATTAATTTGTCGTTGCAGGGTTTTTATCGCGCTGCCACACTCACTCTCTACCTTCTCTAAATTAAATAATATTTGCAATTGTGTATTTACTAAGATACGTTTATTTTCGTATCTCTCACATAAATTTTTCCACGCTGTATCAAATCCCTCATTCGTGAGTGGACTTTTTTCCACTATATCCCTCGCTTCCCCTTTTGTCTTATTGACTAGATGAAAGAGCTTCTCAACCGGTGTTAAGCGTTTGTTCAGAATATAAATGGCCGTGAACATATCCCTAAATGTAGGCCATGAAAGATAATCGCCTTTAAACACTTCAGTATCGCATGGAGGCAAGCGGATACTGTGCTCCCGTTCAGACTGATCGGCAGGGGTTTTCATTACCTTTGTGAAGGTTTCCTGGCGTGTAGCCATATTAGACATGCAACGTAAATAAATTGCATATGTACTTTTGTATTTATTTTTCACGGAGGTAATGCCTGCCGCGTCTAACTTACTTGAGCTCATTAGCTCATCATACGCCCCTTTAACCTTTCTCCAGTGGACTTTCAATTCCTCTTGTTGCAGAGTTAATGTATGGACAGTATGGGTCTCAACATCTGCATCATTATAATCGGACTCGAACTCCGTGATATTATCAGCTAATCTGATAAAGTTGTCCATGGTTATTATTTGGTGTGGGTTTTAGTCGGACAAAGAAAAGAGAGAGATAAATGAAGGTTGAATGGGTGAGATTGCAGAGCTTGCCCCAGGGAATTCAAACGCCAAAATAACTTTAAAAAACCACAGCTTCAATAACTTCGTTAGAATAATTATTTGTTTAATATTTAAAAATTCTTTATTGTTGCAGACTTGGCCGTATTGTCTGACCCTTTGCTCAAAAAATATGTAGCAACAACAACACTGGCTTACTCGCCACCAACACACGTATATATAGGTTATGTGGAAATTTAGCAAAAAAATTTAAGTTAAAAGTGCGCGGTGGACCTAAACGAGCGAGAAAGTGAATTGTTAGTGAAATTAAGTGAAAAAAAATCGTGAAATGAACTGAGAACCTTCGATTACACTGATTGTGCGTGTTTTAATCAAAAAAAAAGTGATAAAAAGTTAAAACAAAAACAACAATCGAAAGGCTCTGTGAGTGTGAGGTTATGTTACCTCTTACTTTGCGCTGTGTCTGGAAAACCTTACCACTGGTGGGGGGATAAACCAGATAGTCGCAAAGCGGAATTTCAAAACGAATTCTGTGACCAATTTAACTTTCACTAAAACTTTCTTCGCTCTTACGTTTAGGCGAACTCGCAGCACTTTTAAAACACTAATATTTTTCACACAAAAAAAAAAAATGGCAAGAAATATAACTTACTTTGCTCTTGATATGGTGATAGCTAAAGTAAAGATGATTTTGTGTTGTGTTGTTGTTTGTGGCAGACTAATAGCAAGTTTTGTGGCTGTTGATTGTGGCTTCAACGACTTTGTGTTTTTTAAACAGTTTTTGTGGCAGGCTGTAATTCCAAACGGCTGTGGACTGTATTTTCACTTGATGAATAATTTGGCAGTTTAGTAAATTTAATGCTGCGACTTAACGTTGGCTGAAATTCTCCTTGATAGTGGACTGTTTTTTCTTCGTTGTAGTGGTCGAGTAATGGACTGTAGACTTTTTTCTTTTCCGTGCTGGTTCTATAATTGAACGGCGAGATGGACCATGAATAAATTCGAGGGGTGTCTTTGATTGTCGTTAGGACAATTTTGATCTCTTTGATAAGGCACCGCGCTCGAATTTATATTTGTTAAAGGGAAGAAATAAAAGGGTAGAAAAGCGAGAAATTCTCGTTTAGTAAAAGGCCGTTTATTGTGAGAAATTGTGTTAACAAAGTTGAAGATTTACCTTATTTGTGGCGTAGAAGAAGTCCTGGGGCTGATGTGTGTCCGTTGGCGGTTGGCAGAATAAGAGACGGTTGTCACGTCGTTGACAACCGTTGAACCGAAAACCATCCTCCGGAATTAAGGGGAGGTGGACCCACACAGGCTCACCCACATGCATGTATGTGTGTGCTGACAAAACACGAACAGTCATGCATGCGCATGCAGGTGGGTGGCTTGGTGTGGGTGATTGGAAAGTGACATTAGGGTGGCACATTTTTAATATTTTAGGCATCGCGCCTAAACATATTATATACACTGAACCAAAAAGGTACATATTTTCTACGAAAAAGTACGTATATTTTACGAATTTTGTTCATTAAAAGCTCTCCAAAGAACGTTTTCATAGAATTTAAGAACAAAAATTCGTAAATATTCATGTCAAACTAAATTTTAAAAATAATTCTTAAAATGCAAGAACCCATTCTTATAATGTACGAACTAATTCTTAGAATAGATATGTCAATCGATTGTTTAATTATACGAACCCATTCGTAGAATGTATGAATAATTTCTTAAATTGTACGAAGTCATTCTTAGAATATGTCAAACCATTCATAAATTATACGAACTCATTCTTACAATGTATGAATCCGTTCTTAAATTTTAGGAACTAATTCATAGAATTTACGAACCCATCAAAAAAATTAAAAAATTAAAATTTATTGAAATGAAATTTATTTATACATAATTGTAATTTATTATTTACAAAATGTGGAATTTAAAATTAAGAAACATTACAATGTATTAGTTTATTAATTTTTATATTATTATAAATGGTATACATATATTTATAAGATTATTTGCAAAATAATTGTATCTTAGGCGCGCTTTCCTCGGATGGGACGAGCTAATTGCATACGCACAAGTTGGTATCTTTTAAAAGTATCACTAAATATGCCTCACAGCTTCTTGCAGAGCACCAATAGCACCGATTTCACGAACTTAACTCTGGAAATATGCGGATGAGTAATTCAGTTGACTTCTTATTACGGCGAATTTCACGTAAAGCTAAAGATAATGATGTGGCTTTTTCACACCTCTGGTTGAGGGAGCCGATTTACAAGCTGCCTTTGTGTCAAGTTTTTTACGTGGGGCCTTTCCACTTTCTTGATCAATTATTAAGTTGTGTATCTTTTTGATATTTCCCAAAATATTTTTTATTTGATTACATTTTTCTTTTTCACGTGTCAACGTTTGGTTAAACAATAAAAAAAAAGTCTTAAATTGTAAGAAAAATATTCTTAGATTCTATGAACCCATTCATACGCAAAGAAAACATAAAAAAAAGTTCTTAAAATCTAAGAAACAAGTTCTATATAATACGAAAAAGTTCTTATGATCATAGTAAACAAATTGTATGTACGTAATTTCTTAAAATTTAAGAACAAGTTCTTACCATCTAAGAACTAATCTAGCCAAAACATTTTATGAATTTTAGTTCTTAAATTTTAAGAACGGAGTTCTGACATAAATAGAGTTTAACGTATTTTTACATACATAATAAGAAACTCTTCTTACATTATATGTAATTTTTCTTAAATTCTAAGAAAAAATCAGCGTGAACTTCTATGAAACTTTGTTCGTAAAAAACATGTACGTATTTGGTTCAGTGTATATGAATCAAAATAAAATATGTATGTATGTATGTACATTAGCCTGGGTCGGAAGTTCACTGTTCGAGCGGGGATAAAAACTAGGGGCCGGGAATCCTCTTGATTCCGGAAACGGGGAACTCACTTGAGCCGGTCTTTAAAACACTTATCACACTATCGCTGATAGCTGATAACACAGGCCGACAAGAAATTTTACCATAAACCAGACCATACTTTCCTAACGGTTTTCGATGCGCTGAATTCAAATCTGGACGCAGAATTGCTCTATCACGTCAGGATTTTGAGATATCCTAACCTAAAAGTGCAAAAAACACCGTTTTTGCCTATTTTTGAGGTTATATATATACGACAGATTTTTTTTTTAAAGCAAACATTGCATCTTAAAGAAGAAGTCTTCCTCTTACGAATGGCGTTGAGTTTGCTCAAATATCTTTTTTTTTCGCTAAGATAGAGCAATTTAAAGTTTATAAATTTGCTAATTTTCCTATAGCTGAAAAACCACTGAATTAACGTAGGTATGATGCAGTAGAACACATACCTCTTACTTTAAATTGCTCTATCTTAGCGAAAAAAAAGATATTTGAGCAAAATCAACGCCATTCGTAAGAGGAAGACTTCTTCTTTAAGATGCAATGTTTGCTTAAAAAAAAAAAATCTGTCATATATATAACCTCAAAAATAGGCAAAAACAGTGTTTTATGCACTTTTAGGTTAGGATATCTCAAAATCCTGACGTGATAGAGCAATTCTGCGTCCAGATTTGAATTCAGCACATCGAAAACCTTCATGAAAGTATGGTCTGGTTTATGGTCAAAAATTTTGGTCTCATTTTGTCGGCCTGTGTAATTTAATATGGGTGAGTCTAAGGCAGATCATTGCTTATATAGGATCCACAGAAGTTGGCGCTTTATAACGGGATCGTGTTGACAGTAATCTTAAAATAGGGGAAATATTTTAAGAAAAGGAGAGGCTATAAAGAAAGGGAAGGGTGGAAAGAAATGGAGAGGATGTAACTAATTGTTTTCAGTGACATCTCTAGACAGTGTTGCCGCTGAAAAATTTCAAAAAGTCCAAAAAAAGGGTCCCAGCAGAAAAAAGGGGTCCCCTCTTTTTTTAGATAGGAACACATTTACATAAGCCTTTTCCATTTTTTTTGATGTTGAATGACTGAGTTTTGTACTATTGCAACCCTGCAGTCAAAATCCGAACTACTCAGCAAACATACTAGTTCATTGACTAAACATTTTTTGGCATATGCATACCAGTTCATTGTTGATTAGCTTTAAACCATTCAAAGGCAAACTACTCAGCGAAAATTCTAGTTCATTGACTATACATTTTGTGGTGTATTCATACTAGTTCATTTCTGATTGCCTTTAAGCCAGTCAATGCCAAACTACTCGGCAAGCATACTAGTTCATTGACTAAACATTTTGTGGTGTATTCACACTAGTTCATTTCTGATTAGCTTTAAACCAGTCAATTCCAAACTACTCAGCAACATTATAGTTGTTCGACAATACATTTTGTGGTGTATTCATATTAGTTCATTTCTGACTACCTTCAAACTAATCAATTCCAAATTACTCAGCAGACACCTAGCCAGGGCTGTTAATTGAATGAATCAAAACAGTTATAATTCAGGAGTTATTAATTTTTTCAAGTGTTTTTCGTTGAATTTAATTTGAAATTCCATGTAGATACGATTTGACATGTTGAATTCTTATTTTCCATTCAAAGGATTAAAGAATGCGAGAAAGTAATTCAATTTTAACTGAATTACATCGAAATAACTCTCATTCAATAACTCTCTCAATTGAATGCAAACTTTGGCGAATCAATTCAATTTTTCAATTCAGTACTCTCGAAATTTAACTTTCAGAGGTGATATTTGCGTACTTTCAGTCTTAAACATGCCTGGGATTGATTTGAAGCTGTCAAAATAGTAATAAAACACGAGACTGCCATGTATCATTGTAAAATTTGGTCATAACTCTAAAATTTTAAATGTGATGGATTATGTTTCAAGTCTTGATTTTAATGTAAATAGGCCAAATTTTTATTGGAACCATTCAGAAACTGAAAGTTATATTTATATATTTGTTCAAAACTTATGTCGGCTATGATATTGTCTTCGGAAAATTGTTTTGAAACTATTAGCCCGAAAATTTGGTTCCGTTTTCTTTAGCTACGGCAACTCTTACTCAATGTTTTCATATATTTATATACATACATAAAATCTTGCTGTTTTTAGCTGATTTCTCGAAGATTACGGCAAATTTTTCAAGAAGGTAAGTAGAAAATAATCGTCACATAAAAAAGGAACAACATGAAGTGCAGTTCCATCTTTTTATTACAGGGAAAGTGGCGAAAAACGCGTTTGAAAATTCGAAGCGGTAGACGTCAAAATGCAGCGCACAGTGTTTAAATTTAGATAAAAATGCAAACAAAATTCCGTGTTTTATCTACAGACCCGGAGTTGATGGACTCGTAAAGAATATAGCTTAAGGCTGCGAGGTTCTTGTTTAATGTATTTATTTTATCTTGTCATAATATAAACGTAGGAATAAATTTATTGAAACATTTGATTTAATTTAATTTTCACTTTTAATATTATTTCCCTCTGGAATATTTTAAGACATAGAAATTAAAATTACTGTCTACCGCCGCGGTATGATGACTGTGCGCTGACTTGCCATATTGAAAGTACATGGTGCAAGTACCGAAACAGGTCACACCAAAAATTCTTTGAATAAGTTTTTCTAAACGAGGCCACCTTCGGCAGTGTTCGGCAACGTTCCGGGGTTTTTTCAGCCAAAATGAAAATGCCTTGCCAGATACTGTGTAAAGTTGGGCCAAAGAATTTGTAGGTCTCACCAATGTGTACTAAAACTTAAACCACAACTTGGAAGACAGGCTGGACCTTGTCCTCTTAGAAGGTATTTGTATTATTATTATTATGAGTATTCCACGATGTTTGGAATTTGATGGTGCTACGAATGATCTACAGAAAGCAGCTATTAAGATTTACATAGGCTAACTATACTCATACAATTCAACTCGAAGGTGAAATATGTACATTATTTTTTGATGTGATTAAATTACATATTTGGGGAGGTTTTATCAGTTCGCAAATATTATAATATAACGAAACCACAGATATGTCAGTAATCCCATCTGACTGAAGTAAATGCGCAAAATTCAACACATAGATGTTTCAAGTCAAACTATGGACGTGAGGTAACTTCTTTTCTTTTTTCAGGACAATTAAATCTCGAAATGTCGGTAAGGCAAATTCGAAAGCGAGGACCATATATGTATGTCATACATTTTACTTAGCTGCTAAATCTTTCAAAAAATCCCACCGATTCTGAGATAAATGAGAAAATAAAAAATTTGGATTTGTCGAAATTGCTACACTGTGAAGAGCGGCCATGTTTTTTTCGGTTTATAAACAAAACAAAAATTTGAAATATGAAAAGTAAAAATTTTTTATAATTGACAAGACCTCAATGCAGAACCATGCCTAGCGGGAAATATATTATAATTAACATGTCGTTGCATCTTTGCCTCTGATCTTAAAAAAAAAATAAAAATGTATTATTCTTTACCTAAAAGCTCATCCTAAATCATGAATATTTCATGTATATACATAGTAATTATCATACAAAAATATAAACAAAGCGAAAAACACGTTCGTAAAAGCAAAAATGGCATATCAAGGAAAAGTCCATCGTTTGGAAAAATTGTAACATATTCCGATGTTGCTAAACATTTAGGTGACAGAGCAGGATAGGAAGAGGGTTTTGAAGCATCGAAGCGAATAACGTTCTAAGTTACAAAATCAGAATTTGTCAGGAGAGCAAAAAAACGCTAAAGTCATATATTTTAAATCTATTTTTCTCATCTGTCTCCCTTAACTTTTTCTTTTATATCTTTCATATTATGAGTTTTACACCTTTTTCATGATCTTCCAGTGCCGTTACGAATCACTTTCGACGCTTCAATGCAAAATAATGTATGTCACTTTAAATTACCCTACTATTTTTAAATGCATTTTTACAGTTTTGGTGTCAAATTTTAGAAAATTGGTTAACTGGAGAGCAATACAAAATGTTTTATGCAATGAAACTGGTTTTGAAAAATATTACACTTAGAACGTTATTCGCGATGATGCTTCAGCTGACAAGCACTGTATGATTGTTTAGTTCTTTTCCAGCATTTGGTTTACAACACTAATCACATGTCAAAAGCCATTAAAACTTTTCTGTGTATGTACTACATAATTAAAATTAGAAAAAATCAAAATTAGGCAATTCAAAATTTAAGACTGCCATATTTTCTTTGTTGTCATTTCTTATATAAAATTTGAATAGCACAATAAAATTAAGCAACCCAATGCGCAGGTGTGCTATTTTGATTTTCCTTGTTATTTCGTTTTCTCTAGTTTCAAAAGTAAAAGAGCCACGAACACAAAAATTCAATATTTTCTGACAAATTTGTATGAAAATATAATTTAATGTATTCAGACACAACATTCAACTCATGTAGTGCTCTCAAGTGTTGTGTTGTTGAAATTGTACATAAAACTATAAAAGACCTTGTGAATTTCCTTAATAATAAACACTTAAGCTGTAGATGCAACACCGCAACGTAGATATATTGTGATAAGTCCTAATACTTATGTAAGATGTCAGAAACGTACCTCACTGTTACAATTTCCTACTGGTGCGCTTATTGTATCATGAAATGTTGTCATTATATATTTTTTCTTTGACATTTGAAGTCAATCCCGGGATTGTTTTTTATTAGTCCCGAAATCTCGAAAAGCAGTTAAAAAATCCCGAATGTTTAAAATAGCTAGTTTTTTACGAATAATATGACATTAAGTTGGATTAAGGCAGTTTTTTGAGCTTTTGGTTTTATATATAATCATAAAAGCAGGGTATAAAAATTAACACCTAATATTACAGCCCACTTATGAATGGAGAGAAATTTTATAAAATCCCTAACTTTTTCGCTTGTTGATTTGCATTAACTTCCAAAGCAGCTAGGAGAAACCGTAAGAAGATGTTTGGTTATTCCCGGTCTTGTACTAATATAAAAATATGTAAAGAAAAAATTATAGGATATATTTAAACTCTACTTACGTATTTTTTATATATATTTAAGCATCTTGTTTGTAATGAAAATAATATTGATGTACTGTCTTCAGTTTGTTTGTTAAAATGTATAAAATATCTAAATAATACATATTCGGGATCTCGAAACTTTTGGGCTCACAAAACTAAAATAGCTGCCATCCCTACTATGCCTTTAAGGTGCTGTAATTTTTATTAACCCGTTTCTTATCCGTGATAAAAAATGTCCTGAATTCGACACTATCACCGACCAGAACTGCGGTCACCCATTGAAGACTTGTAAAAAGGCGGGATACTACCAAACAGCCACGTCGATTGTAAAATCGCGGATTTATTGCTTTTATGAGCTTTTTTCAGGCACTTCAGTAATATGTACAGTTAGACACAAAATTAAAGATGTCTTTAAGAATTTGGACAAAGTTCAGGGGAGCTTAGCAAAATGGCCATCCAAATTTTCAACGTTTTTGGCAGATTTTTCTTAGTTTTGTAGGACAATCAATTTCAGTGGTATGATGTGAAAGTTAGAACTAATTTAAATATTTTCCTGATTTTTAAGAATTTTTTTCGATGAGGGTGTTAAGTAATATCTTTCATGCAACGCATGAACAAAATTTAATTTCGCATAAAAAATTACTCAACACCATCGACGAAAATCGTTCTTGAAAATCAGGAAAATATTTCAGCTAGTTCTAACTTGCATATAATTATACTGCTTGGTCTACCAAACTGAGTCCTCAAAAATTTCATACAAAATCTGCCGAAGAAGTTGAAAGTTTAGATGACCGTTTTACTCTCCTGAGCTTTGTGAAAATTTTAAAGGACATTTCAAATGGTTTCTGTTATACAATTAAATGGAAATTAATTCCACTACTAGTTATTGTTGACTAAAAAATCGAAATAAAATACTCATATTTGGAAAGAATTTCCATATTTCAAAGTATAAATCCAAAAAAAAAGATTTGATTTTTTTTTTTCATTTTTCAAAACTGACGTATGTATATGACTAATAAAACCATGAAAGAGCTCCGAATTTTTTTATATTCATAAAAGGCATGAGTTTCAGCTGAACGTAATATTGTGTATTGCCTGTACAACTTGTAGATATGAGAGCAACGCAAATTCATATATGGTAATAGCAGGGCGAATTCGGCAATATTCGCTGTGCGTTGAAGATCTTTAAAAATACTGAAGCACTTTCGAAGTTGTTAAATTTAAACTTGACACTGCCAAATTTTCCAAAACTAAATATGTCAGCAAAAAATTCATTTGCTTTGCAAGTGCCGTTCGGAGTCGGCAAAAAACTGTAGGTCCTGCCAACTTGTAGGAAAACTCAAAAGCAACACACCACAAGTTGGAAAGAGAAGCACGGCTAAAAATCTCGTTAGAGGTTATGATAATAAAATAATTACACATTCATATTTATTTTTTATTTATGTGACAAAAGCTTATTTCATTAAATTCAATAATGTGCTCAGAGGGTTAATAAAATATGCCCGAAAAGCTTCATAACTAACACATCAGCAACACTAATAAGGCAGTTTATGTGAAGACCAGGCATGTTATACCTTTCAAAATCATACTTTTTTATGTTTTAACTTGAATTTTTTTAAATTCACATATTTCTTACACGCGAATAAGCTTTTTCCACTAATTTTATGTTATAGATTATTATAATATGTAATGTAATTTTTTTTTCAAATTCTTCTAGCGTGAAAGGAACTTAAAAACTTTTAGTACTATTTAAGGGAGTAAATTAGCATTTTTCCAAAAACTGATTCGTACTGAATTAGCGGAATTAACTCTCCAAAAGAATCAAATCAACTGAATGGCCATTCTGAATTAAAGAGCTTTTCTTCGTAATTCTATTTTGAATTCTTGTTGAATTGACACTTGGTGGATTTATAAATCATGATTTCTGTAAAGAATTGCTGAATGCGTAAATTGAAGTTAAATTCTTCAACGATGAAAAGAATTTCAAGTACTGAATGAAGAAAAACTATGATTTCAAAGAGCAAAAGATTTAATTCTTTAACAGCTCTGGTATATACATATGTGTATTTAATTATACGATTTTTTATTCCAGAGCCTGCAACAAGTGACGAAACTGAAGGAAGTGAGACTTTAGAGCGCTAAAATACGCATATAATGCATACACTGTTGTGCATTTTAATCAGGGCTGGTAACCGGTTCAGAACCGAACCGGTTTTTGAACCGAACTACAGCCATTTTTCAGCCTTTGAACCGAACCACGAACCGAACCATTTTTTTGGAGATGTATGAACCGAACCGAAAACCGCAAAAAAAATAGTTCGGTTCGGTGCAAAATTGGAACAAGTTATATGCCTAAAACATAAATTTTCCTGAGAATGGCAACAGTTGCACTCACTGGTATTTCGATTAAGATTCAAGTTTAGAAGGTTGAAAGGTAGAAGCATACGCACGAAAAACACTTTTTTCACTTTTGCGCTCTGTCAAAATGCGTTCAATTCCTGCAAACTGCATGCCATTTGACAGCGTAGAGATGAAAAGAGTTTTTTCTTTCGTCATGCATCTAACTTCCTTTATCTACTTTGGTTTTCTCATAAACAAAACAAAACTGAAAGTCCATGGCGTTGCCAGCAACTTTAATTATTCAACTTTTGACTACCCAGTGGGAAAGGAAAAGATGCAAAAAATACTGTATGAAAAATCGTCTTACATCCATAATAGGTCCAAGTCCCAAATTAAAAATAAAGTATGGGGTCGATACCCAGCCAGCAGAGCCACGTACTTTTTACCAATCGTGTATTTTTCCATCGTTTTACGTATCCGAAAACGATCCGGAAACTATACTGATAAAAACTGTGTTCCAAAAATATAACAGAAAGTTGTCGTACGTGATACTCGGTACTGCATTTAGCGTTTACGCGGTATTACACGCCATGCGACAGCATATCAAACTAATATTAAATCAATAACCTGTCCAATGAGAAATTTTCAGCCTCAATAACTGTTGTTTTTTCCTCCAAAAAAGAAATAAGCCGTTACGTTCACTACGATAATATCTATCGACCCCCATACTTTATTTTTAATTTGGAAGTAGGAGCTATTCTGCATTTAAGCCGATTTTTCATACATCCTTTTATAAATGAAATCTCTACCAGAAACGCTTATATTTTTCACTAACACACTCACACCAAAAACTGACAGCGCTGATAACACTGGATCACAAATTCCAACTTTTTTTCTGCACCAGAGACGCCATAGTGAAATTCCTATGTAAAATCACCTCCTAATTCCGAAAATCAAAGTTATTTTTACTTGAATGGTACCGCTTTTGAGATATTTACGATTTACCGTTATTTCAAAAAACAAAAAAGATGGCTCCACTTAATCGTGTATATCTCAAGAACAAATTGAGCTATTCGAAAACGGTTTGAAAAATTTGAAAGCTTATAAAATTTACTATAATCAGTACATACAACACTTTTTGCTAGGTCCTGCAGATTCAAACATAGTGAACAATCATTACGGATTTTTTTAATTTTTTTTGTAAAAATATAAAAAAATTTGTACTTTGCGAGGAAGCATCTCGAAAACTTTTTGTTTTTTAGCGACATCCCAGAATCCTTGATGCCGACTTTCAATCACTTTCATTTGCTGGTGAAACCTTTCGCCATACTCGTCACTTTCGTCGCCAAGAGGGCTGTAGTTCGGCCTTTTCCTTTGACAATTCCAAATCCCTTATCCAATCATTGAGTTGTGCTTGTGACAAAGAATTTCTTTCGTTTTCCGTTTGAAATTCAGTACAACATGATGCCGCGTAATCAGATACTACTGTTGACAATGAAACTGGAGCCGGAACTAAAGTTAAATTTGATTCTGGCAATGTCGCTTCTGTTGAAATTAGTTCTGGTAATGACACTGTAGATACGCTCGCATAGGTTACTTTTCTGGACTTTCCAACCCCTAGTACTTTTGTAGTACAAATATAGCAGTCCGTTGAATGGCAAGTTGGGAACCACTTCATTGGTGTCATAAATTTCACACGTCGCCTAAATAGATAGTTTCAGAAATTAGTCAGCTATGCATTAAAAGGGAACAAATTCCTAATTTTTACAACGTACCTTTTTGTTCCGGTTTCCGAAGAAATCAATTCGACTCGGCATGTGGTGCACACAGTGTTCGGTGTCCATGGTTTTTCATTGTTTTTAGGCTCAATTCCAAAACACTTATAGTATGTAACTTTCAAAGGATTTGAAAACACACGTCTCATACTTTTAACAATAAATTGACCGCAGATGAAACAGAACATATCTGGATCATTTGTACACTCAAACTCTAGCGCCCTTTTATTCATTTTTTATTTTTAAGTAAATGACGGGTTATAAACTGCAATTATAAACTGAACAGTATCCGGCGAGCCTTGCAGATATTATGAAGGAACAAGGCGCATGTACTCTTATTTATACTTAGATCCAGTAAAAATTCAAGCCTGCCTAAACAAAAAGGTTCCCTAGTTCTACAAAGAAAACACTACCTGCCTCAAAAATATGCTCTTGTTTAAAATGTACCTAACTGATATACGAATACTAACACATATGTGTAACGGGGTGTGGTTGCTGAGTGACCGCGCTCAATCCCGACTCTTGCGTCCTCGTTCGTGCACTCTGGGCAACGTTGAGCTACCTAGGCTCGCGGCAGAAAGAGAGGGAGCCCCGGTGGGGCCACTCTGACATACTTGGTTTAAGGGCTCACCAGGGTCTTTTTCGCAGCGTCTGTACATCATGAGGTGCGGCTGTAAGCGGGCGTCTGTCTTGAAGCAAGCGGCTCGCTATATAAATGTGCAAAACTTTTCCCTCCCAATCCAGGGTGTTATGCGATACCGTGCCCATTGGACGTTTGCAGCCGGGAGGCAAATCGTGGCTGTAGTCGAACGGAGCCTCACTGATACCGGGCCGCCTCAGGGAGTAACTATGGTCTTACCGCGGTATGGGGCTCTGCCGCGGCGGACGACACACTTCCCCTTACACTACCCTTGACCCTAAGCTGGCCTTGCCCGGCGAGGGGTCGAACGAACAAGATGAAGAACACACAAAATACAAAGCAATTAACGACTTCGTTTACTCCGCAGCAGAGAAGAACTATGCTGGAGCAAGCGAAAACACAACGCCGGAGGACAAACTCCGCCTCAAAGTTAACTGGGAGGCCGACAGCGATGGAAACTACGGGTCAGTCATCCCCCAAACTGCTATCAAGTAAGAGTGACTTGATGGGAGCAAGCAGCAGTGCGGCTGCCTACGCAGTCAAGCAGAAAACGGCGGAAGCTAAACTTCCATCAAGCGCTGGTACGAAACCCAATCTCTTCACATCTGGGGCAATGGTCTCACGACCTGGTTTCAGAGTTTCGAAAGAGAAGGAAGACGCCGCAAAGGGAGAGACCGCGATGGCAACTACGAGTCTGAATACCCCCAAGAGGCATCTCCCCGACGCTCTGCGTACTGGGTTAAAAGGAAGGCCGCAAGGATCCTTAAAAAATATGAGGGAGCATCGCAGGAGAAGCTGTCGCCGGAAGAAAGTAAGATGGTGGAGGAAGCGAAAGCTCTGATACCAAATTTCCAGAGGCCCTATGTGCCTAAGAGGGTGAACGGTAATCCCTTCAAACGCCAGAGATCGGACGGAGAGGTAGACCCCCATCCGAAGCGGCATCAGGTCAACCCCGTAGTGGGAAAACTCAGCTTTGCTGAAGTAACCAAGGACAGAATCCTTATAGGTTTCATTGACCGAGGTAACGACCGTTGGTCCATCCCCAAAGACCAGTGGCTGTATGTCCGGAATGAAATGGGCAGGGCCCTCCTCGGCTTAATGCGTGAGTCTCCGGGTAGTCCGCCGCGAGGTACTGACGCGGGCTGGCACCAAGGTCAGATCAAAATATTCGCGTGCGAGGATGCAAGAACTGTCGCACTGTATAAGGCAGCAGTTGCAAGACTGGGTGAAGTCTACCCAGGGGCAAGACTAGATGTCGTCGACTGGAAGGACATTCCTGCTCGGCCAAGGGCAAGGGCATGGATTCCTGCCGTCCCTGCAGAACCCGAGAATATTCTTGAGATGCTGCAGGTCTGGAATCCGTCTCTCCCGACGCAGGATTGGGGCGTCAATCTGGTCGATGATGTGGTTGGGCCCAATAGACAGGTGGTTATCACTCTGAATAAGGAGGCGCTCGAGCCCCTTAAACGGTGCAACGGACGAGTGCATTACGGCTTGGGTCAGATCGTGATTCACGTATACCGTGGCGATGCACAGCGCGCTGCTATTCCGGACGCTCCGGAGGACTCGGAGATCGAGGCATCGGAAGGGGAAGCAGAGGAGTCCGACGCGGAAAGTATGTTATCCGCCACGTCAAATTGCGATCGTGCTGCGAACAACTCGGCGATAGAAGAAAGCCTGCTTGACGAAGAAGGCCTCGACGTCACGATCGTGGCTAAACCTGAGCACACTAACGTTGATGCTGCTTCAGACAGCAGGGTTCCCGCCACGCCAAATCGTGCAGGTGCTCTGAACAACTCCTCGTTGAGAGACAGCCCCCGGAACAGGCCAGACCTCGACGACACGCTGGCGGCGGGGAAGTCTGAGCTCTCTCATGTTGGTGGTGCTGCACAAATCTAAAGCAGCCTCGGCTGTTTTAAGCAGTCGTCTTTCTAAAGGCGACGTAGACGTGGTCCTTATCCAAGAGCCCTGGGTCAATAGCTCTAGGATCTGTGGATTGGGGACTAAGGGGTACAAGCTCTTCCAAGCCAATGATGAGGGCAAGGTCAGAACCTGTATTTTGGTAAAGTCTGAGCTAAACAGCTTTCTATTACCCAACTACTCAAATGGTGACGTTACAGCTGCCAGCTTAACAGTCGGCAGCACCAGCCTAACGATGGCGTCGGTCTATATGCCCTATGACGCCGAAGAACCTCCTCCACAAAAGGAGGTGAAAGATCTGGTGGATAATTTCTGTACGGGCCATCTTATTATTGGAGCTGACGCTAATGCTCATCACGTCCAGTGGGGAAGCTCCGATATTAACGCTAGGGGCGAGTCTCTGTTTGACTACCTACTAACAACTAACCTGGTGGTTTGTAACGTGGGTAACGAGCCTACTTTTATAACTAAAGCTCGTAGGGAGGTTATAGACCTCACTGTTTGTAGCGAAGGCGCTTATGAGTGGGTCAGAAAATGGCGTGTTCTTGATGAGCATTCATTTTCTGACCATCGGTACATAGAAATTGTGTTAGACTTTATTGTTGAGCAGCCAGTTATGAAACGAAATCCACGCAACACTAACTGGCAGCTACATAACCAAATATTAGCTAGGGACCTACCAGTATTACCTCCACAAGCCCCCTCATCAGTGGGAGAACTGGATGATCTGGTAACGACCTTTACAACGGCGCTCTCAAATGCCCTGGAGCAGGCTTGTCCAGTACCAAAACCACGCGGCAAACATAGACCCCACTGGTGGTCTTACGACCTGGATTCGTTCCGTATATCATGCAGGAAGCAATTTAACAAGGCCAAGAGCATCGGTACGGAGCCTGAATGGCTCGAATATAAAGCTAAACTGAGGGCCTATAAAAAGGCTCTAAGGCAAGCGAAGAGAACTTCGTGGAGAAATTTCTGCACCGGGGTCGAAAAAGTCGATGATACAGCGAGACTTAGACGAGTGCTATCAAAAACTCAAACAGCCATTAGCTATTTACGGAAGCCTGACGGATCTTGGACCAGCACGGAAGGGGAAACCCTGGACCTTGTCCTCTTAGAAGGTATTTGTATTATTATTATTATGAGTATTCCACGATGTTTGGAATTTGATGGTGCTACGAATGATCTACAGAAAGCAGCTATTAAGATTTACACAGGCTAACTATAGACTCATACAATTCAACTCGAAGGTGAAATATGTACATTATTTTTTGATGTGATTAAATTACATATTTGGGGAGGTTTTATCAGTCCGCAAATATTATAATATAACGAAACCACAGATATGTCAGTAATCCCATCTGACTGAAGTAAATGCGCAAACACATAGATGTTTCAAGTCAAACTATGGACGTGAGGTAACTTCTTTTTTTTTCAGGACAATTAAAACTCGAAATGTCGGTAAGGCAAATTCGAAAGCGGGGACCATATATGTATGTCATACATTTTACTTAGCTGCTAAATCTTTCAAAAAATCCCACCGATTCTGAGATAAATGAGAAAATAAAAAATTTGGATTTGTCGAAATTGCTACACTGTGAAGAGCGGCCATGTTTTTTTCGGTTTATAAACAAAACAAAAATTTGAAATATGAAAAGTACAAATTTTTTATAATTGACAAGACCTCAATGCAGAACCATGCCCAGCGGGAAATATATTATAATTAACATGTCGTTACTATCTTTGCCTCTGATCTTAAAAAAAAAAAAAATAAAAATGTATTATTCTTTACCTAAAAGTTCATCTTAAGTCATGAATATTTCATGTATATACATACTAATTATCATACAAAAATATAAACAAAGCGAAAAACACGTTCGTAAAAGCAAAAATGGCATATCAAGGAAAAGTCCATCGTTTGGAAAAATTGTAACATATTCCGATGTTGCTAAACATTTCGGTGACAGAGCAGGATAGGAAGAGGGTTTTGAAGCATCGAAGCGAATAACGTTCTAAGTTACAAAATCAGAATTTGTCAGGAGAGCAAAAAAACGCTAAAGTCATATATTTTAAATCTATTTTTCTCATCTGTCTCCCTTAACTTTTTCTTTTATATCTTTCATATTATGAGTTTTACACCTTTTTCATGATCTTCCAGTGCCGTTACGAATCACTTTCGACGCTTCAATGCAAAATAATGTATGTCACTTTAAATTACCCTACTATTTTTAAATGCATTTTTACAGTTTTGGTGTCAAATTTTAGAAAATTGGTTATCTGGAGAGCAATACAAAATGTTTTATGCAATGAAACTGGTTTTGAAAAAAATTACACTTAGAACGTTATTCGCGATGATGCTTCAGCTGACAAGCACTGTATGATTGTTTAGTTCTTTTCCAGCATTTGGTTTACAACACTAATCACATGTCAAAAGCCATTAAAACTTTTCTGTGTATGTACTAATTAAAATTAGAAAAAATCAAAATTAGGCAATTCAAAATTTAAGACTGTCATATTTTCTTTGTTGTCATTTCTTATATAAAATTTGAATAGCACAATAAAATTAAGCAACCCTATGCGCAGGTGTGCTATTTTGCTTTTCCTTGTTCTTTCGTTTTCTCTAGTTTCAAAAGTAAAAGAGCCACGAACACAAAAATTCAATATTTTCTGACAAATTTGTATGAAAATTTAATTTAATGTATTCAGACACAACATTCAACTCATATAGTGCTCTCAAGTATTGTGTTGCTGAAATTGTACATAAAACTATAAAAGACCTTGTGAATTTCCTTAATAATAAACACTCAAGCTGTAGATGCAACACCGCAACGTAGATATATTGTGATAAGTCCTAATACTTATGTAAGATGTCAGAGACGTACCTCACTGTTACAATTTCCTACTGGTGCGCTTATTGTATCATGAAATGTTGTCATTATATATTTTTTCTTTGACATTTGAAGTAAATCCCGGGATTGGTTTTTATAAGTCCCGAAATCTCGAAAAGCAGTTAAAAAATCCCGAATGTTTAAAATAGCTAGTTTTTTATGAATAATATGACATTAAGTTGGATTAAGGCAGTTTTTTGAGCTTTTGGTTTTATATATAATCATAAAAGCAGGGTATAAAAATTAACACCTAATATTACAGCCCACTTATGAATGGAGAGAAATTTTATAAAATCCCTAACTTTTTTCGCTTGTTGATTTGCATTAACTTCCAAAGCAGCTAGGAGAAACCGTAAAAAGATGTTTGGTTATTCCCGGTCTTGTACTAATATAAAAATATGTAAAGAAAAAGTTATAGGATATATTTAAACTCTACTTACATATTTTTTTATATCTATTTAAGCATCTTGTTGGTAATGAAAATAATATTGATGTTAAAATGTATAAAATATCTAAATAATACATATTCGGGATCTCAAAACTTTTGGGCTCACAAAACTAAAATAGCTGCCATCCCTACTGTGCCTTTAAGGTGCTGTAATTTTTATTAACCCGTTTCTTATCCGTGATAAAAAATGTCCTGAATTCGACCCTATCACCGACCAGAACTCCGGTCACCCATTGAAGACTTGTAAAAAGGCGGGATACTACCAAACAGCCACGTCGATTGTAAAATCGCGGATTTATTGCTTTTATGAGCTTTTTTCAGGCACTTCAGTAATATGTACAGTTAGACACAAAATTAAAGATGTCTTTAAGAATTTGGACAAAGTTCAGGGGAGCTTAGCAAAATGGCCATCCAAATTTTCAACGTTTTTGGCAGATTTTTCTTAGTTTTGTAGGACAATCAATTTCAGTGGTATGATGTGAAAGTTAGAACTAATTTAAATATTTTCCTGATTTTTAAGAATTTTTTTCGATGAGGGTGTTAAGTAATATCTTTCATGCAACGCATGAACAAAATTTAATTTCGCATAAAAAAATTACTCAACACCATCGACGAAAATCGTTCTTCAAAATCAGGAAAATATTTCAGCTAGTTCTAACTTGCATATAATTATACTGTTTGGTCTACCAAACTGAGTCCTCAGAAATTTCATACAAAATCTGCCGAAGAAGTTGAAAGTTTAGATGACCGTTTTACTCTCCTGAGCTTTGTGAAAATTTTTAAAGACATTTCAAATGGTTTCTGTTATACAATTAAATGGAAATTAATTCCACTACTAGTTATTGTTGACTAAAAAATCGAAATAAAATACTCATATTTGGAAAGAATTTCCATATGTATTTCAAAGTATAAATCCAAAAAAAAAGATTTGATTTTTTTTCATTTTTCAAAACTGACGTATGACTAATAAAACCATGAAAGAGCTCCGAATTTTTTTATATTCATAAAAGGCATGAGTTTCAGATGAACGTAATATTGTGTATTGCCTGTACAACTTGTATGAGAGCAACGCAAATTCATATATGGTAAAAGCAGGGCGAATTCGGCAATATTCGCTGTGCGTTGAAGATCTTTAAAAATACTGAAGCACTTTTGAAGTTGTTAAATTTAAACTTGACACTGCCAAATTTTCCAAAACTAAATATGCCAGCAAAAAATTCATTTGCTTTGCAAGTGCCGTTCGGAGTCGGCAAAAAACTGTAGGTCCTGCAAACTTGTAGGAAAACTCAAAAGCAACACACCACAAGTTGGAAAGAGAAGCTCGGCTAAAAATCTCGTTAGAGGTTATGATAATAAAATAATTACACATACATATTTATTTTTTATTTATGTGACAAAAGCTTATTTAATTAAATTCAATAATGTGTTCAGAGGGTTAATAAAATATGCCCGAAAAGCTTCATGACTAACACATCAGCAACACTAATAAGGCAGTTTATGTGAAGACCAGGCATGTTATACCTTTCAAAATCATACTTTTTTATATTTTAACTTGAATTTTCCCAAATTCTCATATTTCTTACACGCGGATAAGCTTTTTCCACTCATTTTATGTATTAGATTACAATAATATTTAATCTAAATTTTTTTTCAAATTCTTCTAGCGTGAAAGGAACTTGAAAACTTTTAGTACTGTTTTAGGAAGTAAATTAGCATTTTTTCAGTAACTGATTCGTACTGAATGCGCTGAATTAACTCTCTAAAAGAATCCAATCAACTGAATGGCCATTCTGAATTAAAGAGCTTTTCTTCGTAATTCTATTTTGAATTCTTGTTGAATTGACACTTGGTGGATTTATAAATCAAGATTTCTGTAAAGAATTGCTGAATGCGTAAATTGAAGGTAAATTTTTCAACGATGAAAAGAATTTCAAATACTGAATGAAGAAAAACTATGATTTCGAACAGCAAAAGATTTAATTCTTTAACAGCTCTGCACCTAGCTCATTTACTATACATTTTATGGGTATTTTATACTAGTTCATTGCTGATTACCCTTAAACCAATCAATGCCAATCTAATCAGAAAACCTACTAGTATATAACTATAATTTGTTGGGCGAAATCATACTAGTCAGAAAAATCCTGGTTCGTACTAGTATGCAAGTATGAATGAATTTCGAGTTGAAATCATACTACACCTTTTTCAGTTTATATTCAGAAAGTTTTCTAAATATCAATTGTAATTTTCTGGAAATTCAATGGAAATTCTGAATATGAATTTTAATTTTCTGGATATAAATTGTTACTTTCTGAATATAAACTGAAAGAGGTGTAGTCAGAAAAAGTCTAATCTATTTTAGAAAATATATTAATTAGAAAAATTCCATTTCATACTATATTATTATTCACGGTGGGGTTTTAACATGTTTTATTAAAAGATGAATGTCTCTCCATTTTTTTCTTTTAGATTCTAAAATATGCATTAAAATAAGATGATATGTTGAGTTTCAGCATTTTTCCCCGAGCTCTTTTTTAAAAAACTCATTTAAAAAACCAATTTTAGTCAAGATATGAGATTTTTTGAATTTTATCGAACACAGTTAGTTTTCTCTTAAAACTACCTGAGATAAAGTTGTAGACCTGAAAATTCTCTACAAAAGTGGTCCGAACAGTTTTTCTCTAGGAGTCATCAGTTCTGATATATCGCGATTGCAAAACTAAAGCTATACATTATATTCACATAAATACCACGTATAGACTTTTCCGGATTTTTCTCGAAAACGGTTATATGTTACGAAAACTTTTTTTTACCGGTTGTTTGTCACGAAATTCCTCATCGACAATGAAATTAGTGATATTTTGATATCAAAAACCTATAATGGTTTAAATATAGATATCTTGTATAACAAAAATTTCGATAGATCTAAATTTTTGTGGAGAGCTTGAGTTCACCCCCAGAGAGAAAAAGCAGTCTTACTTTGCCTCTTTTTGAAGCTAAAATAAGACTTACTTTTATCTATATATACATATGTGGGACCGGAACTCCGCAGGGGACGGCTAACTTAACCTTAGTTAATTACTTAAAATAGCCTTTACTGCCTAGGCGATTTTGGCCGTCTAACATTTTTCGCCAGTCGGCTCTTTGTTGAGCCAACTGTCGCCAATTGGAGACACCGCGTGTTCTCAGATCTGCCTCCACTTCGTCCTGCCATCGGAGAGGTGGCCTCCCTCTTCCTCTACTTCCACCGGCGGGTGCGGATAAGAATACTTTCTGGGCCGGAGCGTCTTCGTTCATTCGCACCACGTGTCCTAGCCAGCGAAGCCGCTGGATTTTAATTCGCTGAACTATGTCGACGTCTGCGTAAAGCTCATACAGCTCATCATTATATCTTCTTCGGTACTCGCCGTCGCCAAATTTTAGGGGTCCATAAATCTTTCGAAGAATTTGTCTCTCGAATACTCCCAAAGCCGCCTCGTCAGAAGCTGTCAGTGTCCATGCTTCTGCACCATATAGCAGGACCGGACTTAACCTTAAGTAACCTTCATTTACCATACGTAAAAATACAACCCTAAAGCCCAATTACATAAAACTTTGTGAAACTTTAGTTCATTTTTGGCTGTGTATGAACTAGTATATCAACTGGTATAATGCTGATGCAGAGGCTGACTAGTATACCAATTGGTATGGTGCTGATGCAGAAGAGGACAATTGTTTTTCTTTTTCTCTTGGAACTGCTTATTTTTTACCTTGTAATTCACAGATGCTTTTTCGTGTTTGGGTAAATACAAATAGTCGCTGCTTTCTAAAGAATAAACTGGTATATTGCTGATGTAGAGACTGACTATGATACTGGTGCATCGACCGACTAGTATACTAACTGGAATGAATGCCAAATTCGTAGACTAGTATGACAAGTGGTACGATCTGAATGGGCATAATGATTAGTATGTCCTGGCGCATAGACTGGGTAGTATGTCAACATGTATGATTCTGATATATATATGAACTAGTATGTCAACTGGTAAGATTCTGATGCATATATGAACTAGTATGTCAAATGGTATGATTCTGATACTTATATGAACTAGTATGTCAACTGATATGATTATGATGCATAAATGAACTGGTATGATTCTGATGCATAAATGAACTACTATGTCAACTGGTATGATTCTGACGCATATATGAACTAGTATGACAACTGGTATGATTCTGATGCTTTTTTTAACTAGTATTTTAACTGGTATGATTCTGATGCATATATGAACTAGTATTGCAACTGGTATGATTTTGATGCATATATGAACCGGTATGTCAACTGGTATATCCCTGATGCAGAGGCTGACTACTCAGAAAATTGGTATGGTGCTGATGCAGAGGAGGACAGTTGCCATCTCGTAGGACATCGCCGTGTTAAAAATACCACTTGCTAATATGGTCTGTGTGCTCCAGCTTCACCTAACTCTTCTTTACAACAACAACATGATGAGTCTATTAGTTCTCATAACTCTTCGTTACAACAACAACAAGCTACTCTTGTACAAGTGCCTGATATGTTAACAGCTAATTTTGCTGAGTTGAAAGTTTTTAACTCTCAACTTCTTTTTGCTATGTCTGTTTTGCAAAAAGATAATGAGTGCTTGCGAGAAAAAACTGATTCTCTTCATGCTGTGGTTCGTGACTTGCAATGTAAGCTCACTGAGAACCAAGGTCTGAAACCGATTAAAATAACGTTCCGGTTTTGGTTTCGGTTTTTGCAACGTGTTTCGGTTCCGGTTTCGTTCTTCAAAATTTATTTCGGTTTCGGTTACGGTTTCGTTCCGGTTTCGGTTTCCAAATAAAAACAGGAAAAAAAATTACTACTAAAATACTCAAGTACCTATGTAGCTACGAAATAGGTCTGAATTTTCATAACTTTTTTTCTGCGGCCATGATGGGATTTCTCCAATATAATAATACATTTATTAACGTTATGCATAGATGAAATTTCTGCAAAACAAATTCCTAAAGTTAACTCTACTTTTTTTTATTAAAATGGAAGCCAAATGAAATGTATAAATCTTTAAAAACATTAAAATTAGTGACGCTTTCCGAGGCAAGCCTGAACATTTCTTTTTGGGATCTCGTAAATTTGTTTCGATCGCTTCATTCAACTATATTCAAACTTCCTCTTTCAGAATTTTGATACTGATGTCAAAACGTGGCTCCACAATCTTCCATGAAAACTTTCAGGGTACCTGTTTGTAAAACGAAGTACCTACATATGTGCCCTCTCACAGAAGTAAGGTATTGAAAAAATTCAAAACCGTTTGGAACCGGTTTCGGCTTTTGAAACGGTTTCGGTTTCGGTCTTTTATAGATCAAAATAACGGTTATGATTTCGGTTTCGGTTTTGAAAAATGAATCGGTTTTAATCGGTTACGGTTACGGTTTCGGTTTCGGTTTCAGTCCTTGCTGAGAACCATTCTACTTTGTCTCACTTGCTCGCGCAATTTGAGAAATTATGCAGTGTAAACAATATAAACAACAATTCGTCTGCAACAAAGCAGTCAGCTTCTTCATGTGTATCAACAGCCGCTCGTGGCTTTGTCGTTAGTGATGCTAATACTTCAACTGCGGCTTGCTCGGTCGACGGCGCTGCTATGGTTCCTGCTTCCTATGCTCATCCGCCGTCGAATATTCTCCCTCATAATGCTGCTGCTGAAGCTTCTGTCGTTGCTACTATTCCTAGTGCTGTACCGGTTACTAATGATGTTGCTTCGAAACTTTCTTCGCCAACTCCGGTTGCTGATGACAACTCGGATGCAGTTATGGGTAACCCGAATGAATGGAAAAAGTTCGAAATAATAAGAATAATAATCGAAGAAATAAAAATAAAAATAAATTTCAAACCAACAATGCTGATGCTGTCGCTGGCGCAAGTTCAATTCCTGGAAGTGCCAAAAGTAATAATATTGCAGACATACCGAATGTCGACATTTTACCCATCCAGACATCCATTAACAATAATTCATCCCACGAGCTTATTGCTGATGCTGCCGAAATTGTTGATACGGATAATGGGCAGTTGGCAGAGGTGTTACGTAGGGGGCGCAGAAATATTAACGATAATATAAGGAATCAAGCCCGCATTATTGGTACGAATAATTGCACTGATCTTGATGTTGCCGATCGCTATAAATGGCTTCATATATCCTCTTTCTCACCATCTGTATCAGAGGATAATATCAAGGATTATGTAGCTAGACAAATATTGATTGATGCAAAATTACTATCTTGTACCAAACTTGTAAAAAAAGATTTTCCGCTATCTACTCTGAATAGAGTCAGCTTCAAGTTGGGAGTTCCAGAGTCATCGTATGAGAAGCTGTTATCCTCGGATCTTTGGCCGGTGAACGTAATGGTTAAGCCTTTCCAGTTTTTTCGAAAGGCTCAACGAAAGCCGCAAATGACGTAATAAGGCGTGACAATCATCCTATTAATAGAAAGTGTGGGTTGAAAATTTATTTTCAAAACCTGTCTGGCATGCGGACAAAAGCTGACCTTGTGTACAATTTTAGTGCGCAGCTTGATTATGATGTTTTCGTATTCGTGGAAACATGGCTAAACGAAAAATTTTTTGATTCCGAGTTTTTTAACTCCAACCTTTTTAATGTTTTTCGCAAGGATCGCGATGCAAGAAAAACTGGCTGCAGTCGAGGCGGCGTCAAACGTGAGTTCTGTGCTTCTTTAGTGCAACTAAAAAACGATGATTCCTTGTTGGACCAGGTCTGCGTATGTTTAACTGGCACCTCTTCGCAAGGTTCTCTGTTTGTTATGGCTTCATATGTACCACCTTCGAGTGCATTTGAGTTATACAAGGCGCATGCAGATAATATTGTTTCGTTAGCTTTAAGTGATTTAAGTGATAACCATCTTTGTGTACTTGGTGATTTTAACCTTTGCAATGTCAATTGGTCTCCCAGCTTATCTAATAATGGTCTTACACCTTCTAATATTTCGGTAAATCATGAATTGTACCTTATTGATAATTTATTGAGCTTAAATTTATTTCAAATCAACAATATTGTTAATTCTCTAAAAAGACTTTTAGATCTGGTATTTATGAGTGACAACATTAATTGTGAGGTGATAGAGTGTCTGAATCCTATTACGCCTAGTGACAGGCATCATTTGGCTCTGATTATTACAGTTAATTTTTATAGTTTTGCTTCGGAGAATTTTGATAGTAGTGTTTCTTTTAATTTCAATTCATTTGATTTCTCACTCTTTAATGACTGTTTATCTCAAATTAACTGGGAGGAGCTTTTTGAGGGGCTTGATACCGCCAATAGCTTCCGCATTTTCAAAACTATATTGTACAATCACTGCCTGGATTGGATTCCGGTTCGAAGAAAAAGGCCCTACAAATTACCGTGGTACTCAAGGGACCTAAAGAAACTGAAGAACCTTAGGAACAAATATTTCAAAAAATTCAAAAACACAAAGAATCATTTGTTCTTTATTAAATACAAGTTCTATCTTAGAAGCTTTAATAATTTGGATAAGTTTTTATATACCAATTACATTCGTAACATTGAGTCAAACATTAAATCGAACCCGAAATCATTCTGGAACTATATTAAGTCAATAAAGTGCTGTGCGAGTGTACCAACAGGAGTCTTTCTTGACAGTAATTCAGCGAATTCCCCGACTGAAACAGCCAATTTGTTTGCGGAGTTTTTCAAATCGAATTTCGACCCAGAAGACAATAGTAGTCAAATTTTTGATATCCCGAAGAGTCAGGACTGTGCTATTAACTTTGGAACGCTATGTCTTTCTTCTGAGGATATTAGTAAGGCTATCCTTAAGCTAAAATCCTCCTCTCGGTCTGATGTTGATGGTTTGTGTCCAGTTGTGCTAAAGTGTTGTCCGGGTCTAATATATCCGTTAAGACTGATTTTTAATAAATCCTTGTCTTCTGGGACGTTCATCAGTGATTGGAAAATTACTTCAATTACCCCTGTCTTTAAAAAGGGCAACAAGAATGATGCTCGCAACTACAGGCCCATTTCCAAGCTGTCTACTATTTCCAAGATTTTTGAGCATGCCGTCAATGCAAAGCTGAGTTTTGCTGTTAAATCTCTTATTTCTCCCTATCAACATGGATTTGTCGCTAACAGATCAACCGTGTCTAATCTTGCGGTCTTTAGTGAATACTGTGTTGAGTCATTTACTGTAGGTTTTCAAGTGGATTGCATCTACACAGACTTCTCTAAAGCTTTTGATAGGGTCTCCCATAGGGTTTTATTAGGGAAACTTGCTTTTCTTGGTTTTCATTCCTCATTTCTGCGATGGATTGCCTCTTATTTATTTAACAGGCAATGTGTTGTTAATATTGACGGTGTATCCTCCAGGCCCTTTGTTGCCACCTCTGGAGTTCCCCAAGGTGCATACTAGGACCGTTATTTTTTATTCTTTTTATCAATGACATTGGTGACTGCTTCTCGTTCGCCAAGTGTTTGCTTTACGCTGATGACTTAAAGTTATTTTCTGCAATTAAGGGGCCTGATGATGCCTTAAGATTGCAAAATGACCTTGACAAACTCTATCGCTGGTGTGAGCAATTTCATCTTTCTTTGAACCCGGCTAAATGTTTCCACATGACTTATGCGAAAGCAACCAATACAATACACGCGACTTACAAAATTTCAAACTGTGAGCTTCAGTGTGTTAGTGAGATAAAAGATCTTGGTATTATCTTTGATAGTAAGTTTTCTTTTACCAATCACGTAAACTTTGTTACTGCTAAATCATACTCTATGCTTGGTTTTGTTAGGCGTAATACTTTAAAATTCTCAGATCCGTATACGATAAAACTATTATTCACGTCTTTTGTTAGGTCACATTTGGAATATGGGGTTTTTATTTGGAGGCCAAGCCAGCAAACAGCGATAAATAGAATTGAGCGTATACAGAAGATCTTTCTTAAATATGCTCTCCGACCTCTTAATCTCTGTGAACCAATGCCTTCCTACTCTGCTCGTCTCTTGCTATTAAACCTTAAGTCGTTGCTGGATCGCAGATCTATTATCTGCCTAAGCTTCGCTTATATCATTATTAATGGGTTTGTTGACTGTCCGTTATTGCTGGAACGGTTTCAATTTAATGTTCCTCAACATTCTCTCCGGAATTTTTATCCTTTTTATGGAGATAATCCTAAAACTAACTATGCCTGTAATGCCCCTATTGCTCGTGTTATACGTGAGTTTAACACACTGAGCATTAGAGTTCCTTTGGACTTTTCACTACCTAGGTCTGAATTTTTAATTATTTTAAACTCTGCTTTCTAAGTTCTCCGAATTTTGAAAATATTAGTATTGTATCATACTTTATTTAAGTACTATTTTACACACTTTATTTAAGTACTATTTTATATCTTCTAGTCTGTAAGGATTTATTCCATTGACTTAACAAATAAATGAAATGAAATGAAATGAAAACAAGTAAGGAAAGCTGTTTTCACTGTTTGATCCCCAGTACAGCCTGTGTGAATTTAACTTTAGCTCATACCGAAATTATCGGAGCTATCGATTATATGGGGACGATGTGTTATATTGGTCCAAACTCATTGATTTTTAACATCGACATTCCACATTCTAAATTAGCAACATTTACGAAATTTCACGTTGCTACCTATATAACTACAGGAGTTATCTACCAAAATCCGTTTATCGGAACAATCGATTGTATGGGGGCTATGTGAAATATTTATCCCATTTCAATGATTTTCAACATCGATATTTCGCATATAAAAATAGCGATACTTCCAAAATTTCACGTTCCTACGTGTTTAATTACGGGAGTTATAGCCCAAAATCCGTTTATCGGAATAATCGATTGTATGGGAGCTATGTGAAATATTTATCCCATCTCAATGATTTTCAACATCGATATTTCGCATATAAAAATAGCGATACTTCCAAAATTTCACGTTCCTACGTGTTTAATTACGGGAGTTATAGCCCAAAATCCGTTTATCGGAATAATCGATTGTATGGGAGCTATGTGAAATATTTATCCCATCTCTATGATTTTCAGCATCGATATTTCACATATAAAAATAGCAACACTTATAAAATTTCACGTTCCTTCGTGTTTAATTACAGGAGTTATAGCCCAAAATCCGTTTATCGGAATAATCGGTTGTATGGGAGCTATATGTTATATTGGTCCGATCTTGCTGGTTCCGACAAATGATTCCTATATTGGAAAATGGTGGCCGCATACCAAATTTCAGCCAAATATCTCAAAAACTGAGGGACTAGTTTGCGTTCAAACAGACAGACAGACAGACAGACAGACAGACAGACAGACAGACAGACGGACAGACGGACAGACGGACAGACGGACATGGCTAAATCAACTCATCTCGTCATCCTGATCATTTCGGTATACTTATTGATGGGTCTATCTCTTCTTCTTCTCATATTTACAAACATCGGACCATTTCATGTTCATGAAAGGTATAATTACAGAACTCGAATTAGTTGAGGCCGTTTGGCTGACTAGTATTTGATTAGTTTTAAACTAGTTAGGTTGACTGCAGGGAAGTAACACATACAAAATATAAACATTTTTAAATGGCTGTAGTTAGTTCAATAGTAATGATAATCGCATAATGTAAACAGTTTTTTAAACTTAAAAACCTTCACTTTAAGGATATGATTTTGCAAAAGGTTTCGAAAATGATAAAAAAAAACTCACTTTCAAAAGAGATTTTAAGTAGGTAAGAGGTAAGTTGCAGAGCTAACTTTTTGCGAGGCTTATTTTCTCATCATTTACTAACTTTGTAGGGAGTAAGACCCAAAAAAACTAGAACTTTTTTATTTGGATAACCCCAATGCATTGCAATGTATAGATACATACATGAAGACATGCATGGATGAAGGGGGTATGTCGCATTTTGAGTGAAAATGGGCTTTAGAGTTTTGCTTAAACATTTGAGGTTTTTTCGAATCTTTATGAAAACTGACAAAAAAAATTATGTAAAGCCATAAAATACGTTGCATAATATGCAATAAAAAGCATACATTTATGTTTAGTAATTTATATGAAAAAAACGGAACATACCCCCTTCTTCCACAATTCATATTAAAAAGTTGTGTACATACCCCTGAATTATCTTCTTCAATTTTCACGATAGGACGATTCTGATAAGACAGAAATATAGATTTGCATAAACACTATTCAGCAATGCCAAAAACAGAAATTGAGTGAGAATGCAACATACCCCCTTCATCCATGCATGTCTTCACATATGACGGAGTTGTCACATAATACAGCGTTGCCAGTATTAAGACTTCAGTCAGGCAAGACATTTGGAAATCGGCAAGAGTAAAACCGATATAAGAGTAAAAAAGGAACAAGGAGATTTTTTTGGGTTTTGACAAAAAATGGACTAAAATGCATTTCATTGTAGTTTGAAAGTGAAAAGGGGGCAAAATGGGTCACGAATTTAAAAAAAATTTCCAAAAGTGTTGTTTTTTTTTTAAAAAGTAGGGTCCGGAGTCCTGGCTTAAAAAAAGGGTCAAATTAACCCTTTAGGGTCCCCAACGGCAACACTGTCTCTGGTTTTTTTAAATTTTGCTTTTCCTAAATCCTGGTTTTCTAAAATTCTGCTTTTCCTAAAACCGACTGGAGAAATTATGATTTTACCCTTAAGATAAACTTTCTAAACAACAAATTGAAGCGACATACGCAACAAAAAGTATTCAAACTCATATACAGCGATTTTCGAAATGAAATCAACTTTATTCGTAATAGGTTTATTTATGTGTATATTAACGTGGTTCAAAAAAAATTTCGACTAGGTCTTACCCAAAAAGTTAGTAATTGATGAGAAAATAAGCCTTGTAAAAAATTAGCGCTGTACCTTAACTCCTAGAGATAGCTATTTTATTCCTATATATATCGTATGGGGAAAAATGGAATATTTTTCAAAGTGAATTTTCTAATAATTTTTGAAACTTTTTGCAAAAAATTCGTTTAATAGATTGATAATCGCACTATGTAAAAAGTTATGGAAAGTTTAAAGCCTCCACTTTAAAAATATGTACATAAGGCTTTTTGTGAAGTTTCAAAAATTGTTAGAAAATTTACTTAAAAAAAATACAACTTTTTTCCGTACAAAATGTATGGAAAGGACATTTACACGGTTAAAAATTTGAACCTAAATTTTAAACTTTTTTGGACTACATATATGACCAAACCAAATTTGGTTTCAAATTCAATCTAGACCAGTTTTCAAGAAAATTGGCTAAATGAATCGGGTTTCAATTATAAACCCGAAATGTTTTAACAATTTTTTGAAGATAAAATAAATTGTTTGTTCGTTGGTGGGGATTCGAACCAAGACCCCCCCGCACCATGCCCGTCTGCTCAACCACTGAGCTACATCGCACACATAAATGTTGTTGGCAAAATTCAATATTGAATAAGCTTTCAAAAATTAAATTTTAGTTTTCAAACCAAAAAGTCTTAATTTTAAACCGAAAAGTTTTAATTTTCAAACAAAAAAGTTTTAATTTTATACTGAAAAGTGTTAATTTTCAAACCAAAAAGGTTTAGTTTTAAACCGAAAAGTTTTAAGAATAAAATAAAATTAAAAAAATGTGGCACTTGGCAGGATTCGAACGAAAACGCCCAGGTGTCACAGCCGACTTCTCTACCGCTGAGCTATGACGCAAATGAAGGTTTTGTGGGCAAAATTCAATTACATTCAAACAACCCAAAAAAAATTTAGATTGATTTTTTATTTAGATCTTAAATCAAAACCAAGAAAAATTGAAAATCTTTGTAGGTATTTGGATGGTTTCAAATATTGTACAAAAAAGTTTGAAAAAATTATTAATCTTTATACGGGTTTAAAATTTAGGTTCATTTTTTAGCCGTGTACAAATAGCGACCTCTACTATTACTACGGTGACCATCCGTTCTGTTTTTGGCAGAACCGTTCTGTTTTTAAGGAGCTTGTTCTGCGTATTTTTTTTCTAAAATAACAGAAATGTTCTGTTTTTAAGCAAATGTTCTATTTTTGTTCTGCTTTTTTGTGCCGGCAACCTTTTTTAACAAATCGTCGCCCGGATAAATGATTGTCGTATCTGAAAATTTGGTCGAATTGAGTTATAAATGCAGTTATACTAAACTGATCGCGATCTTTCGTATGGAGCCATCGGGGTTTTGATATCTCTTTTAGTTTCCGAGATATTGAGTGAAATTTTTTATATTTATGATACATTTTTGGTTTGGTTATAAGCAGAATGTGCTTATAAGTGAAAAAGTGTTTATTTTATTTTTATAAAAAACAAAATGACATATTTAACTAATTTCAAACATCTTAAATTTAGACCAAAATCCGATAATTGAAGACATGCATGGATGAAGGAGGTATGTCGCATTCTCACTCAATTTCTGTTTTTGGCATTGGTGAATAGTGTTTATGCAGATCTATATTTCTATCTTATCAGAATCTGCCTATCGTAAAAATTGTAGAAGATAATTCATGGATGAAGGGGGTATGTACACAACTTTTCAATATTATTTGTGGAAGAAGGGGGTATGTTTCTATTTTTTCATATAAAACACTAAATATAAACTTATGCTTTTTATTGCATATTATGCAACGTCTTTTATAGCTTTGCATAATTTTTTTGTCAGTTTTCCATAAAGACTCGAAAAAACCTCAAATGTTTAAGCAAAACTTTAAAGTCGATTTTCTCGTTTCACTCAAAATGCGAGATACCCCCTTCATCCATGCATGTCTTCAATTATTTGTCGTACGTCATACATTGTTCCTGCAAAACTGTTGCCAAATATAACATACGACAAAACTTTACGGAAGAAAATCGTTTATGAATTCTAAAATAATTAACAAAACCCATTAAAAAGTAATTAATTAAATAATTTCTTGGACCAGTAAAATTCTCCCAAACTTTGGACTAAATGCAATGAAGCGTTTTTGAGAAATTGAACTCCAAACATCAATTCTCATTTCCCAAAAGTCGTCAAATGTAACATACGACAATCATTTATCCGGGCGACGAAATATAATGAGTAGCTCTGTAAAGTTAGTTTGCTTAATAATATCAAAACTTTATGAAAAATATAAAATCTTTCAAAATATTTTAAAAATAATTTAGTTTATGTTTAACGCGATCAAGTGCTTCAGCGAAATCAAAAATTGAGTACGTTAAAATGCAAAAACGTACCAAATTTGGAAGTTCCGTACCCGGAAAAAAATTCGTACCAAAAATGGTACATTTCGACCAAAACGGCAACCGTGGTTATGGTAGGTTATAAATTAACAAGGAAGTGTCTCTCACCATCAAGAATGCTATTCACAAAAAGGAAAAATATACTTAAAAAATGACTTTCAATTGATGTTAGGTTAGGTTAGGTTCAAGTGGCTGCCGCAGAGGCACACCTAGGCCAGTATTAAAAAGGCCCGTTGTGATACCACCAACACTAGGAAAGTCAGTTCCGGGACTCTGCCATATGGAAAATCCCGGTATTATCGGAATTCTCCACATAGCAGAATCCCGGGACTGACCCTCCTATACCGACACCGTTACTCCTCCTCGAACCATTTAGATGACTTGATGAAGGCCATCAGGTCCTTTATGTCCAGCTCCGTGACCTGGCGTAGGCTGACCAGGAATGGAACTCCCAAAAAGCGCATTCTCGCGCCACTTAAAGCCGGGCAGTTGCAGATGAGGTGCTCCACCGTTTCCTCCTCCTCATCATCCTTACAACTCCTACAGCATCGTCGGTAGGGCACACCAAGTCTTTCTGCGTGCCTACCAATGAGGCAGTGCCCAGTTAATACGCCTATTAATATGGAGATTTCTCTTCTCCTTAGCGCATAAATTTGTCTTGATCTTTTATGATCCCATTTCGGCCAGGTTTCTTTGGATATCCGGCATCCTGGAGATTGCAGCCATCTTTCGTTGGCTTGGCGGAGTGAGTATTCCTTCAGCATAAGCTTGCATGTGGCAAACGGCATACCTAAGCGCTCTTTATCGCGAAGAACCTGCTTGGTCGTGCCCTGCCTCGCAAGTTCGTCTGCCCAATTTCCCTCAATGTCCCTATGCCCCGGGACCCATGTGAGGTTAACGCGATTCTGTTGGGCCATCTCTTGTAGAGATCGACTACAGCTGAGCGTCAGTTCAGAGTTGAACGAGTAAGAGCCAAGGGATTTGATGGCCGCCTGGCTGTCGCTGAATATAAAAATGTCCTGTCTGGTAGTGTGTTGGCCTATCCAAGCCGCGGCGTCCATGATTGCTGATACTTCAGCCTGGAAGACACTGCAGTGATCAGGTAGTCTGAAGGAGATCTCAAGGTTCGAATCCTTTGAATAAACCCCTCCTCCAACTCTGCCGTCTAACTTCGAGCCATCAGTATAAATGGAAGTGCCGCCATGAGTGACGGGACTCCGATCCGTGCTCTCCCATTCTTCCCTGCTGGGAATGTTGATTTTAAAACCGCTATCTCCGACTGTTGTGGTCGCACAGCGATCTGTGCTCAGCGGAAGAAAGCTATAGGATCCCAAAATACAGGCGTGTCCAGTAGTGCTTGCGCCCCAGCCGGACGTTTCCCTTAGACGCAGAGCCGATGCTGCTGCTACTCGGTGCCCTTCCAGATCGAGTGGCAAAATGCCAAGAATGGCCTGGAGTGCTTCATTGGGCGTTGTTCTTAACGCACCGCTTATACAGATCACGCAAGATCTGAGTACTTTACCTAGCAGATTAAGGTTTGTTGCCTTGCTCAGCGCAGGCCACCATACCACAACTCCATAGAGCATGATTGGTCGAATGATTGCAGTGTAGATCCATTTGCATATTTTGGGGCTAAGTCCCCATTTCTTTCCAATGGCTCTTTTGCACGTGTAGAGTGCAATACACGCTTTCTTCTGGCGCTGAAGAACATTCTCCTTCCAGGTTAGTTTCCTATCCAGAACTGTGCCCAAGAACTTGGCTTTGTCAGCCAAGTTCAGGTGCACGTTATTCAGTTTTGGTAGTATTAGCGGTGGTATCTTATAGCGGTTGGTGAAAAGGACCAGTTCCACTTTTCCCGGGTTGATGCTCAGTCCGCAGCGCGAGCACAATGAGGAAACCTCTCTCAGTGCTACTTGCATCAAGTCGCACAGGGTTTGTGGGAATTTGCCCCTGTATACTATAGCTAAGTCATCTGCATATGCCACCACCTTCCCGCCCCCCCCCCCCCCCCCCCCCCCAGCTTGTGTCTCGCAGCATCGAGTTGACAGTGAGGTTCCATAGAAGCGGAGAGAACACACCCTGAGGCGTTCCCCTTGTGACATAGCGTGATAAGTCAACCGAGCCCAGTGATGAAACTATTCGTCTACCCCTTAGCAGTTGATCAATAAGTCCAATAAGAGACCTGCTTATACCCAGACTTGTTAAAGCGGTGTTTATAGCATCAGGGCTTATGTTGTTGAAGGCTCCTTCAATATCTAAAAAGGCCACAAGACAGTACTCCTTTTCATACAGCGATTTTTCAATAACAGAAACTAGGCTGTGAAGCGCAGTTTCCGTAGATTTCCCTTTGGTGTATGCATGCTGATAGCTACAGATCAGGTTGCTATCAATAGTAGAGGAGAGGTAGTCATTTAGTATCCTCTCGAAGGTCTTGAGCACAAAGGATGAGAGACTGATCGGCCTATAGTCCTTGGGCTCGTAATGAGACGCCTTCCCCGCCTTAGGAATAAACACTACCGTGGCACTTCTCCAGGAGCACGGAATGTAGCTAAGAGCCAGGCAGGCTGTATAGAGAAATACCAGCCATTTGGCTGATGTCTCCGTGCCAAGGCTCTTGGCCTTATTGAATTGTGTCCTACATGATTTACGGAGCGAGTCCAGGTCGTAGGACCACCAATGCGGCCTATGTTTACCGCGTGGTTTTGGCACTGGGCAAGCCTGCTCTAGGGCATTCGAGAGCGCCGTTGTAAAGGTCTTACCAGATCCTCCAACTCCCCTACTGATGAGGGCACTTGTGGGGGCAGTGCTGACAAGTCCCTAGATAGTATTTCATTGTGTAGCTGCCAGTTAGTGTTACGTGGGTTGCGTTTCATAACCGGCTGCTCAACAGAAAAGTCTAGAACTAATTCTACGTACCGGTGGTCGGAGAATGAGTGTTCATCGAGAACGCGCCATTTTCTGACCCACTCATAAGCGCCTTTGCTGCAAATAGTGAGATCTATGACCTCCCTACGGGTTTTAGTAATAAACGTAGGTTCGTTACCCACGTTGCAAACTACCAGGTTAGTTGTTAAGAAATAATCAAACAACGACTCTCCTCTAGCATTGATATCGGAGCTTCCCCACTGGACGTGATGAGCGTTGGCGTCAGTTCCGATAATAAGATGACCCATGGAAAAATTTGCCACCAGGTCTTTTACCTCCCTCTGTGGCGGAGGTTCTTCGGCGTCGTAGGGCATATAGACCGATGCCATCGTCAGACTGGTACTGTCGACTGTTAAACTGGCAGCTGTAACGTCACCATTGGTATAGTTGGGCAAGAGAAAAGCATTCAGCTCAGACTTAACCAGAATACAGGCTCTAACCCTGCCCCCCTCGCTGGCTTGGATTAGCTTAAAACCCTTAATCCCCAAACCGCAAATCCTTGAGCTGTTGACCCAGGGTTCTTGGATGAGGACCACATCTATGTCGCCTTTAGAGAGACGACTGATTAAAGCAGCCGAGGCTGCTTTAGATTTGTGCAGGTTTATCTGAATCACCACCAACATGAGAGCGCTCAGACTTTCCTGCCACCGCCGTATCGTCGAGTTCCACCTCGTCTGGAGGCTTGTCTTTCAACGACGATTTGTTCAGACCACGATTTGGCGTAGCCGAGATCCTACTAACTGTGGCAGTATTGACATTGGTGCGCTCAGGACTAGCTGCTATCACTGTGACGTTGAGGTCCTCCCCGTCCAGCAGGCTGTCTCCCATCTCCGAGCTGTTCACTGCTCCTTCGCCATTTGACGTTACGTTAAGCCATAAACTCGAGTGTATTGACCACAACAATATGAATTAGGGAGATTCCACCGTCACTTAAGTTACATCGCAAGTAAAATTGTATGATTCAAACTCTAATTGCTTTACCATTTGCAAGTTTTACGTCACGAAAACTGGTTTATTTCTTGGAGTCTATCTACTCAAAGCTGTTGTGCCTAAAGTTTTCATTTAAATTCTAAAAACATACTAAATACGGACTAAAATTCAATCGTCAATGACGTTACAATTTCAGGACAAGGTGTTATGGGCGCCGGTGATTTATCTTAATTTCTGCGAAACCCCTTGACAGAATAAAATTTCAATGTTTGGGAGATTATTAGAAATTTAATAAGTCTTTATTACAATCTTTGTAATTAGGACTTTTATAGAGATGTAGAATGTATAGTTAATTATGTACCGTCACTGACGTTACTTTCGAAGTAACAGAAAATAAGCCGACTAGTTTTTCTTCTATGGACGTTATGACAGATAGGCCCACTAATTTATGGACGAAAATCGTAAAATGGATATCCTCCTTCTGCTCCTTTGACCAATTTAAAGTCCGGTCAAATTAGACATTTGAATAACAAAAGTCCCACACAGCCAAATTTTTTTAGAGGGCTTAGGTTCACCGTCGAAAAGAAAACTTCAAAAGTCGCCAGCGATTCCATGTGGGCTAAAAAAGTTACTCGGGGTCAAAGGTCAAAATTTGATGTTTTAGAGGTTTTCCCGAAAACGGTAAGTTTCTTTGAAAAATTACCTGAGACCAAGTTGTAAGGTGCCCCCCATAAATTCAGAAAGAAAAAATTCAGAAATTCTGTTTTTCAGAAAAATTTATTCAGAAAACACTTTTCAGAAATAAAAAGTCAGAATGAAAAAGTCGGAAAAAACTTTTCAGAAACAAAAAGACAGAATGAAAAATTCATAAAACTTTTTTCAGAAACAACAAATCAGAATGAAAAATTCAGAAATCACTTTTCAGAAACAAAAATTCAGAAAACACTTGACAGAAAAATGAATGAAAATTTCACAAACTTTTATTTTTTGTCAAGATATATACATTGTACATATATACATATGTATAAAAAATAGTACAACTTAGAATTTTAAATTATATGCAATGGCAAGCATAAAGCTAATTAAATCGCTTTCCAGTTTATCGTTTTCAAATGAAGCGACAATACTACTCAAACGATTGTCGAAATCTTTATACTTCTTTTTGCGTTTTCGACATGCTTCACCTGCAGCGGAAAATTGCTGAAGTTATGTGTCAGTGATCAACAATGGATTGAAATGAGGAGTTAGTAACTTATACTACTAAATATGAACAATGCGTTTTTAGAAAGCTATCAGACGGCTGAAAAAAAGAATGTAGAAGTAAACATTCCTGAATTTTGACTTCTGAATTTTTGATTTCTGAATTTTTACGTCTGAATTTTAACTTCTGAATTTTGACTTCTGAGTTTTGACTTCTGAATTTTGGCTTTCTGAAAAAAGAGTTCTGACTAATGTTTTCTGAAAAAATGTGTTTCTGAATTTTTGTTTTCTGTATTCTTGGGGGGAACCAAGTTGTAACCCGAAAAATCTCTACATAAATGGCCCAAGCATTTTTTTTCTAAGAGTCACCAGTTTTGAGATATCGCGTTTGTAAAATTAGGGGCTAGCGACCCAACGACCCCTATTTTATTGGTCGAATTTTCGATCACAGGCGATACTAGTAATATTAAACACTACTTGTCCGGTCAATTTCGATATTTGATATAACAAATATTCCGACAGAGCCAAATTTTTGTAGGGAGCTTTGGTACAGCCGCAGGAATTAAACTGAAAAAGTATCAATGTATCCCAAGTGTGCTAAAAGTATTATTCGGCATCAAAGATCCATATTTAAGGGTTTCTGGATTTTTCTTCGACTTTTTATGAAAAAGCGGCATGGTTATCAATACATTTCATCCATTTTCAACTAGCAACCTTTTTGGCCGGAAAGTAATGTGTATACCATATTTTACTCAAATATCTAAATTTTTACGGAAGCACATACAGAGACTCACAAGGCTCAAACGACTTCTCTATTAATCCCTAGAACTTTGATGTATGAAACTCTGTCGCGACTCCTTTATGCCTTTATAAGGTCCCTATACATGGACAAATCGTGATACTCTGTGAATTTGTACAAAATATCAGCAAAAAAAAAAAATTTTGTGATTGAGAAATAACCAAATAAAGCGAGATTTCGTCACTTACGTTACAAAAACCGTAACCGATTTTTTACCTTACGGAAACGTAAGTTTGTTTTACATAACACAGTGCAACAGCAGTTCTGGGGTCGGAGTGAGACTAATTGCGAATGAAAGGTCTTGGGCCATATAGTAAATCCCAAAAATTTTTGGCATTCTTTGGCGGAACTTTTTTTTTATGATCACTTTAAGTTGAAATTTTTTTAAAAAAGTGATTTTAGAAAAAGTGGAAAAAAGGGTTAAAATTCATATCGGATCAAAATACGTAGTTCGGGTGCATATAATAAAATTAAACGAGGAATATAAAAGGGACTTTTAGACCTTTTTTTCGAAAATTACTTTTAAAATATTATTTGTGAGGTCGTCAGAAGGTTAAAATGTTCTGGGAAATTCTTCAGCGGAACATTTCACTGGGGGTCTTCTCAGACCAAATCTTTATAAAAAAGATTTTGGAGTCCCCAGGAGAGAAAAAAAAGAATAAATACCCCTTAAAATATGCAACGATTTTGAAAGTTTTTTTATTTCACCAGCTTTTATACCTCGAACAAACATTGCTTTTAGCCCATTTTAAAGGTAAGTCAATCAAAAACTATTCTCTTTTAGCTTTTGAATATAGAACATATGTACATTAGGGTGGAGTGAAAACGTATGGAGATTTTTTTTTAACGTACTAGCAGAGTTAATGAACCCATACAATTTTATGGTGATAGGATACCGTTTTGAGGTTCTCCGAGCCACAAAAAATTGAAACAGTAATCACGATCTGGTACGAAAATTCGAAAATTATAAAATCAAAAAACGAAGTATAAGGATTGATAAACATGGTTAAGCTGGGTATTACTGTGATTTTTTTTTTTTAAACAACAACAACAAAAGTGATTGAAGCTCAAAAAAGCTGAGTATTACTGTGATTTTTTTTTTTTTGGAAACAGTCCAAAAGTGAAGGAACTCAAAAAAGTTCATAGTGCATTTGTAGAATTAAAATTACTTAAAAACTACTTAACCGATTTTAAATGTTTGTATACCATTCGATAGGTATTTTGAATCCCTTTAATTTGATATACATTTTATATATGAAAGTAAGAGAGTAATACTCAGCTTAACCATGTTTATCAATCCTTATACTTCGTTTTTTATTTTATAATTTTCGAAATTTCATATTCGTACCAGATCGTGCTTACTGCTTTCAACTTTTTGTGGCTCGGGGCACCTCAAAACTGTATCCTATCACCATAAAATTGTATGGGGTTCATTAACTTTGCTAGTACGTTAAAAAAAAAAAAAAAAAAAAACAATAAATCTCCATACGTTTTCACTCCTCCCTAATGTATATTCTATATTCAAAAGCTAAAAGGGAATTGTAGGCATGGGAATAGTTTTTGATTGACTTAACTTTAAAATGGGCTAAAAGCAATGTTTGTTCGAGGTATAAAAGCTGGTGAAATAAATAAAACAAAAGTTTAAAGTTTGACGTCGAGAAGCTGCGCATGACACAGACAGCTGATAATTTCACAACTCGACTCTCACACCTGCTAGCAGAGGGCAATCCCCGACCTTACGATGTAACCGAGCAATGGAAGCATATCTCTCACTCATTGCGTACCGCCGCTGAGGCCACTATAGGGTTCCAGCGAGCCCGCAAGAACAATAATGGCGACCTGGTAACCGACGTACAAAGTGTACTTAAATTATGGAGTGAGCACTTCTCCTCACTGCTAAATTGCGAGGGAGACGTCGAACCCGATACCCCAATCCCTGACGATGGAAAAGTCGTCCCACCACCTGACTATGATGAAGTGCGGATAGCTATATCCCGGCTCAAAAAGAACAAAGCACCTGGAAAAGACCGACTACCCGCCGAGCTGTTCAAACACGGAGGCGAAGAGCTGGTAAAAAGCATGCATCAGCTCTTATGCAAAATATGGTCAGACGAATGCATGCCTCCGGATTGGAATTTAAGTGTGTTTTGCCCAATCCACAAGAAAGGCGATCCCGCTAACCGCACCAACTACCGCGGAATTAGTCTTCTTAATATTGCATATAAGGTTTCTTCTAGCATGTTGTGTGAAAGGCTGAAGCCCATCGTAGACAAACTGATTGGAACTTATCAGTGTGGCTTTAGACCTGGTAAGTCTACCATCGACCAGATTTTCACGATACGCCAAATCCTGGAGAAGACCCATGATAAAAGAATCGACACACACCATCTCTTTGTCGATTTCAAAGCCGCTTTTGACAGCGCAAAAAGGAGTTGCCTGTATGCCGCCATGAATGAATTTGACTTCCCTGCAAAGCTTATACGGCTTTGCCAAATGACGTTGAGCAATACCAACAGCTCCGTCAGAATCGGGAAGGACCTCTCTGAGCCATTTGAAACCAAACGAGGCTTCAGACAGGGCGACTCCCTTTCGTGCGATTTCTTCAATCTGATGCTGGAGAAGATAATTCGAGCAGCAGAGCTAAACCGCAATGGTACAATCTTTTACAAGAGCGTGCAATTGCTGGCGTATGCCGATGGTATTGATATCATTGGCCTTAACAACCGCGCCGTAAGCGCTGCCTTCTCTGGACTGGATAAGGAAGCGAAAAAAGTGGGTCTTGCCGTGAACGAGGACAAGACGAAGTATTTGCTGTCATCAAAGAAAGAATCGGCGCACCTGCGCCTTGGCAGCCATGTCACTGTTGATAGTTACAAATTTGAAACTGTGAGGGACTCGGTCTATTTGGGAACTAGTATCAACACCGAAAATAATATCAGTCTAGAAATCCAGCGGAGAATCACTCTTGCCAACAAGTGCTACTTTGGACTGAGTAGGCAATTGAGAAGTAAAGTCCTCTCTCGAAGAACAAAGATCACGCTCTATAAGTCTCTCATCATACCTGTCCTGATGTGTGGCTCTGATTCATGGACAATGTCAAGAGAAGATGAGATGGCCCTTGGAGTATTTGAGAGAAAAGTTCTCCGGAAGATGTATGGTCCTTCCCGTGATGCCAACGGCGAGTACCGAAGGAAATTTAACGATGAGCTGTACGAGCTCTACGCAGATCTGACCATAGTCCAGCGAATTAAAGCCCAAAGACTCCGCTGGCTGGGCCATGTTATGCGAATGGACAAAGAAGCTCCAGCACAGAAGGTTTTCCTATCGTCGCCTGAATTCGGCAGCAAAGGGGGAGGCCTCGCCTGAGATGGAAACAACAGGTGGAGGATGACTCGAACTCTCTTGGGGTTTCCAATTGGCGTCAGTTATCGCTAAAAAGGAATGACTGGCGTGCTTTGATATGCAACGGCCAAAATCGCTTAGGCGGTTACGCGCCAATAAATGATGATGATGATGAAATAAATACATTATTAAAACCTAGAAAGCCGGCAAACATAGGCGATTCATATCGCCCTATATCACTTTTGTCGCCGGTAGTGAAGACGCTAGAGTCCATTTTGCTCCCTTATTACACCGCAAATCTGCACCTGGCTAATCATCAACATGGCTTCCGTAAACTGCACAGCACCACCACCGCACTCAATGCCATTACAACGCAAATAAATAGCGGTCTAAATCAAAACCAACCAAATCACAGGACTGTGTTAGTGGCACTTGACTTGTCGAAAGCATTTGACACAGTCAACCATGCCACTCTCATACAAGATCTATTAGAAACACAAATACCTGATGGGTTAAAGAGATGGACCGCTAATTACTTGAATGGGCGGCAGGCGTCGGTCAACTTTAGAAACGCAACATCAAAACCAAGACGAATTAGACAGGGGGTGCCACAGGGTGGTGTCCTATCCCCGACACTGTTTAATTTCTATCTATCGAAGATGCCCCCACCACCAGAGGGTGTCTCCGTCGTTTCTTATGCTGACGACTGTACAATAATGGCGACGGGGAAGGGCCCCTATACTGATGAACTCTGTAATAAAATCAACGGTTACCTCTGCGACCTTTCCAGGTTTTTCACAGAGCGAGATCTGACGATATCTCCGACTAAATCAACGGCGACGCTTTTTACGACGTGGACGCACCAGGTGAGAAATGAATTAGACATTTTCGTTGACGGCACTAAGCTACCAACTGTCAGCCACCCAAAGTTATTAGGGATGACATTGGATAATACTTTCTCATTTGCTGGTCATGTGTCTGCAATGGTCTCAAAGGTACGTGGTCGCAACAAGATCCTCAAGTCACTTGCCGGCAGTACTTGGGGAAAAGACAAAGAAACGTTGCTGACTACATATAAGGCCATTGGCCGACCAGTCTTTGACTATGCTGCACCCATATGGTCGCCTAATGTACATAACACCAACTGGACGAAGTTACAAGTCTGCCAAAATACTGCCATCAGAACTGCTACGCGATGTCTCCTCATGTCTTCCGAGTCTCACCTCCATCAGGAGGCAAAACTGCTCAATGTAAAAGAGCATGCGGAAATGCTGAGCAAGCAATTCCTTCTGAACTGCCACAAGCCAGCACATCCAAACCGTCATCTTTTGGACATAGATCCGCCCCCGAGAGACATAAGGAAACATCTCCGTAAACATTATGATGAGATCCGGCATCATATTACCTTGCCGTTTGATCTGCAGAATCATAAGCGGGCTCTAACCGACATCCACACCGAGTCGGTAGATACTTTTGTCGGATCTCTACCTGTGAACCCCGTTCTGAACAGTCCTCCACCGGATATTGCTGAAGAAGAACGCACCTTACCAAGGGAGACAAGAGTTACCCTGGCACAGCTTAGGTCTGGATATAGTGTAAGGTTAAACTCCTACTTGTCCAGACTTAATGACACAATCTCAAACACATGCCCTGCATGTGGTAGGACCCCCCATGATACTCTACATCTCTTCAAATGTTCATTTGAACCTACTCTTCTAACCCCTCTGTCCCTCTGGACAAACCCTGTTGAAACTGCACGTTTCCTTGGACTCCCCTTAGAAGAGCTTGATGAAGATCTTCGGAATGATCATACACTCTAGACAGGGCAATGCATTGTTAACAACAACAACAACATGAAATAAATAAAACTTTCAAAATCGTTGCATATTTTAAGGGATATTTATTCTTTTTTTCTCTCCTGGGGACTCCAAAATCTTTTTTATAAAGATTTGGTCTGAGAGGACCCCCAGTGTAATTTTCCGCTGAAGAATTTTCCAAAATATTTTAACCCTCCCACAACCTCACAAATAATATTTTAAAAGTAATTTTCGAAAAAAGGGTCTAAAAGTCCCTTTTATGATAGAGCCAACGGGTTAAAATATTCTACAAAATAATTCTTCGTTTAATTTTACTATATGCACCCGAACTAAATATTTTGATCCGATATACCCTTTTTCCACTTTTTCTAAAATCACCTTCTTAAAAAATGTCAACTTAAAGTGACCATGAAAAAAAAGTTCCGCCAAAGAATGCCAAAAAAATTTGGGGATATATTATATAGCCCAAGACCTTTCATTCGCAATTTGTCTCACTCCGACCCCAAGCAAAGACTTTAAAATTGTCGCACAGTGTAATTTATTTACTTCCTTGCTAGACGGAGAATACAAGATTTTGTTTAAATTGGCTGGAAACTACTTATTTTAACAAGAAAAATTCAAACTTTCGTCACTTACGTTACATAAAAAAATACGCATCCCAATTTTGCTTTATATACTAAAAATATTTGGGCAAAATTGTTCATGTTCTTCAAAACAACACTCGTAAAGTGTTTGAGTGAGATGTAATGCGTGGTTATTGAGCTTTCCGAAAATGCTAAGCCATGTGCGATTATCTTAACTATTAAAATAATTACAGCTATTTAAAATTTACTAGATTTTATACGTGTTACTGTGTATGTGTGTACATTAGTACAAAACTCAGTTTTTTTTTAAATGGCTGTAATTATTTTAATAGTTAAGATAATCGCACAAGGCTTAGCATTTTGGAAGCCCTAAAGCTTCAACTTTAAGAGTATGTAAAAATATTTTGAAAAAAGTTTCAAAAATTAAATGAAAATTCATTTTAAAAAAATGCCATTTTCCTCCCTACAAAATCACGGTGGGCCCAAATCATGTCTGGCACGAACTTTCTGGAACGATGGAAATTTAAATAAGACTTTTTAGGGGGAGGGCTCCCGCATCAAATACAAATACATTATATGTGTATGTCGCCGCATTATATATATACTCATCCACACGCACACACAAATGTACAATTAGAGAAGTACATAATTTTTTTTTTTTCGAATATAGCGCCATTCTATATACATACATATGGGTGATTCCTTCGAAACTGATATATTTGTGTTCACCGACTTTAATGTCAAAAACTTATAACAACCCGACATTTTTTTAAATAAACTTATATGCAGTCTTATAGATCTCATCGAGTCACAATTTATAGTCCCTTTGCTGAAGGCATGTACTTTTATTGGCATTATATGCTATAAATTGCGATCAAAGCAAAATTTGCATAAGCAAGCTTAGAAAGAGGATAAATAGCGTAAAAATATGCCACAATTTGCTTGACTAGGGTAATATAGGGGACTAAACTTTGTTCTCTAGTTTTGTAAAAAATCAAAAAATGGTGGTCACACTGGCCGTGTGCGGTTATTAATGAATATATAATGTTAATTTTTTTGACACATACTCAGTCTAATGTCAGCTTCAAACTGTGCTAGAGCAGGTTCCATTTCTAAGACGGGCTGGGAAGATTTTGCCCTTAATAATTTTTCCTTGAAAATTAGAACACATGTAGACCTTGGTGGCATACATCTAATTTCTAACGGAAGTCCAAAAATATTAAGCCATATTAAAATTAGAATAGATTAAACATGAAATGTCAGAAACCTAAAATGTCACAACTTTTTATTCCACTAGTTTTGATACAATTGTTTTTACAAGTATATGTAAATGAAACTCTATGAAATATCGGTCATCATTTATAGTGCGTGTTAGTGAAAATAGTGATCTGTTACCAGAAACAAATGGTCAACCTTCACATAAAACCCGCCGGTACACCGACAAAGCGGCAAATGTATTTATAACGCGCATTTGCTGCAACATCGTCATAACTCAAAAAATGTGATATTACAGAAAACGCATTTTTAGTTTTTGAATTGATGTATATGTTTATGGGATTAGTAATTAATTCTATCGCGAAGTTGCGTGAAATGTTAAAACCTCGGATATAACACTTGGCCAGTTTATCAAACATATTATTTCCGATTTATAGTAATGTTAACTCAAAATTTGGGTTTTTTGAGTTATGACGATGTTGCAGCAAATGAGCGATATGTGTACGATATATGTATATGTATAAATACACATATATATATGTGTAACGTAGATATATACTGTCTTATCTGTACCATAAACAGAAAATTTCAGCTGAAAATCGAAAAAGTGCGATTTTTTGCAAAGGGGACTTGTTGCGATTTTAGTTTTTGCAGATTCTGATTCGGGAGCCCTCCCCCTAAAAAGCGTCATTTAAATTTCCATCGTTCCAGAAAGTTCGCATCAGCCATGATTTGGGCCCACCCTGAAATGTATGGGAAAGGGCGAAAAAAATAGCCACCCCTAAGGGTTAAGTTAGAGTGCTAATTTTTTGCAAGGCTTTTTTTCTCATCAATACCTAACTTTTTAGGGGGTAAGACCAAGTCGACATTTTTTTGAATCACCCTAATGTGTATATATACATATAGTTATATTTTCTTTTTAAGCAATAACAATTCATTTAATAAAAACAAACAAAAAAATTAACTTTGTCATATGAATTCATTAAACCAAAAAAGCATTAAATAAAACCAGCGTCCCAAGGGGACCAACGTGGCAACCGTGCTCAGAGCTGATCACTAATTATTCATAAAATATTTTAAGGCCGAAGTCGCTCTACGAGTACATTTGTAGGATTGGACTATTTGATATGATAGATATACTCATGAACCTCTTAAAGCACAAGAGGTGTAAGTCCAGTTTTCATTTTTTTAGTTAGACATGACAAAATGTAGGGGAAAACGTGTTCTAACACGCTAACGGGGTAACTCCTAGCTCCCATTGAAACCGACCGAATAAATAGCAGAACAAATTTGTAAACTCAAGGGTATCCCCTATTAACGTATGCGGAATGAAATATAAACACAACTTGTGAAAAATGACAAAGTAGGCTTGAATTTACAGACACAAATTTGTATGTAAAAATCTAATGTTGTGACAAAAAAATTAATTCGAATTGTATATATTTGTTTGCCAAAATCTCTTTCGCCGAATCGCAACCCTGAAAAATTGTTTGTAAATTTTTTTTAAATAATCGTGATGAAAGCAAAAGTTCAAATTTACTTACTTACTTAAAATAGGCTTTAACCGCCTAGGCGGTTTTGGCCGTCCAACATGTTACGCCAGTCGGTTCTTTGTTGAGCCAACTGGCGCCAATTAGAGACACCGCGTGCTCGCAGGTCGGCCTCTACTTGGGCCTGCCTCTTCCTCTACTTCCACCGGCGGGTGCCGATAAAAATACCTTCTGGGCCGGAGCGTCTTCGTTCATTCGCACCACGTGTCCTAGCCAGCGGAGCCGCTGGGTTTTAATTCGCTGAACTATGTCCACGTCTGCGTAAAGCTCATACAGCTCATCATTATATCTTCTTCGGAACTCGCCGTCGACAACTTTTAGGGGTCCAGAAATCTTTCGAATAATTTTTCTCTCGAATACTCCCAGAGCCGCCTCATCAGATGCTGTCAGTGTCCATGCTTCTGCACCATATAGCAGGACGGGTACGATAAGTGGCTTATATAGTGTTGTTTTTGTTCGTCGAGAGAGGACTTTACTTCTAAATTGCCCACTCAGCCCAAAGTAGCATTTGTTTGCAAGAGTTATCCTATGGATTTCCAGGCTTACATTGTTGTTGGTAGTAATGCTGCTTCCCAGGTATACCGAAATTATGGCTGCCAACAGTGGCGTGGTTGCCAAGGCGCGAATGCGCTGACTCTTTGCTTTATGCCAGCAGGTACTTCGATTTATCTTCGTTCACCACCAAACCCATTTTTCCGCTTCCTTTTCTAATTTGGAGTACGCAGAAGTTACGGCGCGGTTTTTGAGGCCAATGATGTCGATGTCGTCGGCATACGCCAACAGCTGTACGCTCTTGTAATATATTGTTCCAGCGCGGTTAAGTTCTGCAGCTTGTATTATTTCTTCAGCATCAAATTAAAGAAATCGCACGATAGGGGGTCGCCCTGCCTGAAACCTCGTTTAGTTTCGAACGGCTCGGAGAGGTCCTTCCCAATTCTGACCGAGCTGGTGGTGTTGTTCAGCGTCATTTTGCACAGCCGTATAAGTTTTGCTGGGAAACCAAAATCAGACATAGCGGCATATAGGCAACTCCTTTTCGTGCTGTCGAAGGCGGCTTTAAATCAACAAAGAGATGGTGTGTGTCGATCCTTTTCTCACTGGTTTTTTCCAAGATTTGGCGTATTGTAAAAATCTGGTCGATGGTAGATTTACCAGGTCTGAAGCCACACTGATAAGGTCCAATTAGTCGGTTTACGTCAGGCTTCAGTCTTTCGCACCATACGCTTGATAGGACCTTATATGCGATACTCAAAAGGCTGATTCCACGATAGTTGGCGCAGTTTGCGGGATCACCCTTCTTATGGATTGGGCAGAGAACACTTAGATTCCAATCTTCAGGCATGCATTCATCCGACCATATTCTGCACAAGAGCTGGTGCATGCACCTTACCAGCTCCTCGCCGCCGCATTTAAATAGCTCAGCGGGCATGCCATCAGCACCCGCCGCTTTATTGTTTTTTAGCCGTGATATAGCTACTCGCATCTCGTTATAGTCGGGTTGTGGAACTTCGATTCCATCGTCTTCGATTGTGGGGTCGGGTTCGTCCTCTTCTCTGGATTGTTGCTCCGTTCCTCCGTTTAGAAGGGCAGAGAAGTAATCCCTCCATAACCCTAGTACTCTCTGAACATCTGTCACCAGGTCGCCGTTGTCATTTTTACAGGAGTTTGCCCCGGGGTTAGAACCGTCCGTCATTCGTCGAATTCTTCGATTTCACGCTTTTCCGCTTCCCTTTTCTTCACCCGAAAAAGCCGTCTCGCTTCCCTCTTCACATCGTGTTCACACACGCTCCTCGTTGCATTCGCTTTTAACGTTGCTTGTAGGCGTCGTCCTTCCTTTTCAATGCGTCTTTGCACTCTCTATCATCGTACCAGCTGTTTTTCGCATTTGCCGGAATCCAATTACTTCTTCGGCTGCGGTACGAAGTGATCCGGAGATACTTCTCGTGCACTCCGCTGGGTTGAATTGTGCTCTCAGAGAGCAGGTGCGCGAGTCGTTCTGCGAAATCGTTGGCTGTCTGTTGTAACTGCAGCTTTTCGACGTCCAGCTATCCTTGCGTTTTTTTTGGTGCCTCTTTCGTTGTACTTAGGCGAGTACGAATCTTGGCTGCTACCAAGTAGTGATCGGAGTCGACGTTTGGACCCCGCATCGTACGTACGTCCATAACGCTGGAAGCATGCCGTCCGTCTATCACAAAGTGATCTATCTGATTGCGTGTTTTCCGATCTGGCGATAGCCATGTTGCTTGATGGATCTTTTTATGCTTCATCCTGGTGCTTGCTACGACCATATTTCGTGCACCGGCGAAGTCGATCAGCCTGTATCCATTCGGCGAAGTCTCTTCATGGAGGCTGAACTTTCCGACAGTGGGGCCAAATACACCCTCTTTGCCCACCCTGGCGTTAAAGTCGGGGGCAGCGCTCATAAGTTTCTTCTAATTTCGCGTAGAAAGCATCTTTTTCCACGTCGTCCTTGGCCTCGGTCCGTGCATGCGCACAGATAAACGATATGGTGAAAAATCGTAGTTTTATTCGGATTGTGGCGAGACGCTCGTTCACGGCTGTGAAAGACACTACCTGTTTCACGAGCCTCTTTCCCACCACAAAACCGACGCCGAATCTGCGCTCATTAGTGTGGCCGCTCCAGTAGACATTGCAGGTTTGGATGGTCTTATAACCTTGCCCCGTCCATCGCATTTCTTGTAAAGCGGTGATGTCAGCTTTTGCCGGTTTGAGGACCCCAACTAGGCGGGCATCGTCACCTTCCCTGCTAAGGGTTCGGACATTCCAAGAACATGCCCTGATTTCCTGAATCATATTCCTATTTCGTTTGCAGTGGTCGTTATCTAAATCCAACTGAAACCTGGGGCCATGTCCTTTCGTTTGATACAATTATGGTAGGGCAATTTTAGGGTTTTTATTCAATAACATTTTAACCGATAACTCAGTTATCGATTAAATTATCGAAATATATCGAGGTCCAAATGAAACCTGGGGCCATTCCCTTTCGTTTGATACCCATATTGTAGGGTAATTTTAAGGTTTTTGTTCAATAACATTTTCACCGAAAACTCAGTTATCGATAAATTTATCGAAATATATTGAAGTCCAAATGAAACCTGGGGTCATCCCCTTTGTAAGGCAATACCCATATTGTAAGGCAATTTTAAGGTTTTTGTTCAATAACATTTTCACCGATAACTCAGTTATCGATAAATTTATCGAAATATATCGAAGTCCAAATGAAACATGGGGTCATCCCCTTTCGTTTGATACCCATATTGTAGGGAAAATTTAAGGTTTCTGGGCAATCTCATTTCGACTGATAACTCAGTTATCGATCAATTTATCGAAATATATCGAAGCCCAAATGAGACCTGGCACCTTCCAGTTTCGTTTGATACCCATATTGTTCGAAGTTTCTACACCTGTATGCGAAATATCATAAGTTTAGGTCAACTGTACTCAGAGTTATATGGAAAAACAAAAAAATCGAAAAATATCGGTCCCTAGCATGGCCGGACCCCCCAAAATTGAAAAAAAAATAGCCTATACCTCCTTCGAGACTATTAGCTGTCTGCCTACCAAATTTCAACAAAATCCGTCTTGCCATTCTGACGTTATTGAGGAACAAAAGTAAACGTCTGGACATCCAAATATCCAAACATCGCTACATTCACATTTATAATATTAGTAAGATTTAAATCGTATTTTTTCCCAAAAGTCCGGTAAATTTGTGTTTAAGTCAAAAGTTCCATTGAAATGTTAAATGTTTCATCATCATTGAATACGTAACTTTTACCAGTTGTTAGATCATCATCATTTATTGGCGCTTAACATACTAGGCGATTTTGACCGTTTCGTATCAAAGCACGCCAGTCGTTCCTTTTTAGCGACTACTGACGACAGTTGGAAATGCCAAGGGAGTACAAGTCATCCTCCACTTGTTGTTTCCATCTCAGTCGAGGCCTCCCTCTTCCTCTGCTGCTGAATTCGGGTGCCGATACACTCAGAGAAAAAAACACAGTTGATATAACTGTCCTCTACTGTTAATACCAAAAATGGTTGAATTGACGGAAATCTGGTCAAGTAAACAGATTTATGGGTTGATTTGAAGAAAAATTCATTTAGTTTAACAGACGTTCGCTTCTCTTCATTCAACAGCCCCATCCTGTTAAATATTGCCAGTTGTGTTGCCAACTAGTACTGTTGAATGAACAGATTTGGTTATTTTTAACATATTTAACAGTTTATTCAACAGCGAAGGAACTGTCATTTAAAAAACTAGCCGGAAAAATTTGAATCTAGCCGCTAGCCCTTTTTTAGCCGTTTTCTTATTTTTTTAGCCGTTTTTAGCTTTTTGCCAATGTAGTAAACAATTTTTTTTGAAATAAACTTAGTTCAACACATCTAACATTTATGATAGCTCAGAGCAAGATATAGAAAATTCTGATAATATTGTAAAATGTATATACATTAGAGCGGGTCGATTTTTGCATCAGGGGCCCATGGCGATTGTGGTTAATTGGATAATTTCAAGCATTTTTGCCGAAGAAACTATAGGTCTAACATGAATTTCGAGCTAGCGGATTTTTCAAACGTATTTTTTTTTCTTAAAAAAGTGATTCACTTGTTAAAAAACTGTGTTGAAACTAAAAAATTCATTCTATATATGCATTTGTGGGTTTTTTGAGTCGATAAACCCATTTCCGACATTCATTTTTTATTTTGACGTCCGCCAGAGGGCGTTTCCGTCTTTTTATTTTTTTATTTTTTTTTTTTATTTTTTTGTTTTAAGTAATTCACTCGTTGAAAAGCTGTATTGAAAACTAAAAAAAAATCATTCTATATATGCATCTGAGGGTTTCTGGGGTCGATAAATCCATTTCTTAAATTAGTTTTTTCTTTTTACGTCCGCCAGAGGGCGCTTACGTCCTTTTTGGATTTTATCTTTATTTTTACGTGGTTCACTTGTAGAAAAGCTGTATTGAAAACAATAAAAAAAACATTCTATATGTGCATCTGGGGGTTTTTAGGGTTGATAAATCCATTTCTGGTATTGATTTTTTATTTTGACGTCCGCCAGAGGGCGCTTCCGTCCATTTTTTGAATTTTAACACCTTTTTCCGAAAATCAACAACAATGTTCCGAAAATCTATGAAATTCGACTTTCCCATAATGCAATTTCTTTTTTTTAAGTAGACTAACACCTCGATTCTATATTCTTGTTAAATTGTCAAGATACAAATTTTTTTATCAAGTATTTTGAATTTTGCGTAAAAAACCAGTTGTATTTTATTAAAATTAATTTCAAATTATTATTTTTTAAGCAGAATTCAAAATTTTTGATACAAATATTTGGTTTTTTATCAAGATTGATAATTATAACTCCGATGGTTTGCTGGGTACTGTTTATTTACATTGTATTACAAATGACACACGTGATCCCGCTACTTTTCATTTCTATACTGTGTTTGCTATAGTTTTCGCGTCAATTGAAATTGATAATAAACAACAAAAAAATCAACCAATAAATCAAGGAAAAAAGTTTTTAAGAAAACTAAGGGTATGTATTATAACAGTTATTAATAATAAAAAAGTGCATGGTGGAAGTTAAAAAGAATAGTTTTGTTTTGTGCAAAAAAAAAATATTTGTTCGCTTAGTTTTTGTTTTTGTTTGGTATATATTATATATAAGTGAACCACGTAAAAATAAAGATAAAATTCAAAAAGGATGTAAGCGCTCTCTGGCGGACGTAAAAAGAAAAAACTAATGTCAGAAATGGATTTATCGACCCCAAAAACCCCCAGATGCATATATAGAATGATTTTTTTTTAGTTTTCAATACAGCTTTTCAAAAACAAAAAAGGACGTGTGGCACTCGTGGACTGCCGCGGTAAAGCTATTGCATATTATCAACTTATGCGATTAAAATATTTATGCAACATTTTGTTTTTCTTTGATATTAGTTCAAGTTTTGTCTTTGATATTAATTGATGTTACACTTTGTAAGCGTGGTGACCGACAAGAAAACAAATTTTTACTTTTAAGCTTGGTATTGTCTTCATGCGTGAAAAATGTTGCAAGTAGCTTAAACACCATTTTAAAACACTTTTTTGATAAATGAAGTATAACAAAGGTTTCTAACATAGTATTACTACCGTGTAGAGTAGTTTTTCAAGCCGTAAAATCAAAGGATTTAGAATTATAGGCGTTACCAACATTTCACGGCAAAAAAAGTTGCAAAGGCAATTACGCCATGATAAATCAAGTTCAAGACGTGAAAAGGACTGAATAAGATGGGAAACGATGATAGTAACATATTTTTTATTCTAGTCATTAAGATTGCGAATTCAAATGTTTTCTAGGCCACTTGCAACATTTTTCACGAAGACAATACCCAGCTTTATTGAATACTAGCAGAGTACCCATTTTATACATACCTGATTTTAAACCACATTTAAATAAAAGTAAGTTACTTCATGTTAGTAATTTGAGCTTTTAATTAGTTAATTATTTATAATTAATTATTTATAATTGAAATTATAGCTTTATGGTAACTGAAATAGGAAACATACGTTTGTTGTGGATTCTTTTGGATCATTATTTATTTTCAAATTGAATTTTTCAAAAAGAAAACTTGTCAGCCGCTCTGATTTTTTATCAGCGAAGTTGATATTGAAATCGCCGGCCAAGATAAGTGGAAATTTATCACCATTTGTACCAAGTGTTTTTGCCCCTTCTACCGAGTACTCCAGTAAAGTGCGATGAATAAAATGCTCTACCTCTTCCAATTTTGGATTCGGCGAAATGTAGATTGCTACCATGACAATTTGTAAACCATTACTAAGTTTGCATAAGCACGCAGAAATATCTCCAACAAATGAGTACATATCATTAACATCGCTAACGTGTCCATTATTTATTTCAATATTCAGAGACATAATATTAGTAACATTATTGTTATTTTGGTAAATAGCTACACCACCCTTAGGAGCAGTATCTCGTTTGAATTGAACAATACATTTGAAATTAGGTATTTCAATCGGATTATCACGCGTCATGCAAGTTTCGGTAAGAAGTAAGACATTTGTTTGTCTGGTAACTGAATCTTGTAAATCGTATTTGTGACTATTTAGACTTTGGCAATTGAAAGTCATTATTGAAATGCCATTTCTATTACTAATGAAATCTAAGACGCTTTGAGCTATCGTCTGAACATTATTTAAAGACAATCTTTTAAATTCTTGCAACAAAGATGCAGTCGATGCAGCTTGCTTTCGATTATGATAAAACTTAAATGCGGCATTATCGTTTTTGGTCGTGATATAAAATTTTTCATGAACGTTTGAGTTCATATAAATATTGATGATGTGACGTTGACTCATGAACATTTGAGTTCATATGAATATTGAAGATGTGACGTTGACTCATGAACATTTGAGTTCATGTGAATATTGATGATGTGACGTTGACTCATGAACATTTGAGTTCATATGAATATTGAAGATGTGACGTTGACTCATGAACGTTTGAGTTCATATGAATATTGAAGATGTGACGTTGACTCATGAACATTTGAGTTCATGTGAATATTGATGACGTGACGTTGACTCATGAACATTTGAGTTCATATGAATATTGAAGATGTGACGTTGACTCATGAACATTTGAGTTCATGTGAATATTGATGATGTGACGTTGACTCATGAACATTTGAGTTCATATGAATATTGATGATGTGACATTGACTCATGAACGTTTGAGTTCATATAAATATTGATGATGTGACGTTGACTCATGAACATTTGAGTTCATATGAATATTGATGATGTGACGTTGACTCATGAACGTTTGAGTTCATATAAATATTGATGATGTGACGTTGACTCATGAACATTTGAGTTCATATGAATATTGATGATGTGACGTTGACTCATGAACATTTGATCCGGATCCGGATCCGGACCTCGACCCGGACCCAGATATGGCTTTAATTTTGACCCGGATCCGGATCCGGACCTCGACCCGGATCTGGATCCGGACCCTGACCCGGACCCAGATGTGACTTTGACTTTGACCCGTACCTTAACTTTATACTCTATCGAACCTTTTCGAACCTTTTCGAACCTTTTCGAACCTTTTCGAACCTTTTTTGAAAAATATCCGTCACTAACTTTTGATTTGGTGCCAGGCCTGCGATAAAATCTATGCAATAGCTTAAAAATAAAAAAAAACAAGTAAGGAAAGCTGTCTTCGGCTGTGCCGAAGGCTAAATACCTTTCATGAATAAGCGTCACGATTTTCACTGTTAGATCCCCAGTACAGCCTGTGTGAATTTAACTTTAGCTCATACCGAAATTATCGAAGCTATCGATTATATGGGGACGATGTGTTATATTGGTCCAACATTTACGAAATTTCACGTTCCTACCGATATAATTACAGGAGTTATCTACCAAAATCCGTTTATCGGAACAATCGATTGTATGGGGGCTATGTGAAATATTTATCCCATTTCAATGATTTTCAACATCGATATTTTACATATAAAAATAGCGATGCTTCCAAAATTTCGCGTTCCTATGTGTTTAATTACAGGACTTATAGCCCAAAATCCGCTTATCGGAATAATCGATTGTATGGGAGCTATGTGAAATATTTATGCCATCTCAATGATTTTCAACATCGATATTTCGAATATAAAAATAGCGATACTTCCAAAATTTCACGTTCCCACCTATATAATTACAGGAGTTATCTACCAAAATCCGTTTATCGGAACAATCGATTGTATGGGGGCTATGTTAAATATTTATCCAATCTCGATAATTTTCAACATCGATATTTCACATATAAAAATAGCAATACGTCCAAACTTTCACGTTCCTACGCGTTTAATTACAGGAGTTATAGCCCAAAATCCGTTTATCGGAATAATCGATTGTATGGGAGCTATGTGAAATATTTATCCCATCTCTATGAGTTTCAACATCGATATTTCACATATAAAAATAGCAATACTTACAAAATTTCACGTTCCTACGTGTTTAATTACAGGAGTTATAGCCCAAAATCCGTTTATCGGAATAATCGATTGTATGGGAGCTATGTGAAATATTTATCCCATCTCTATGATTTTCAGCATCGATATTTCACATATAAAAATACCATTACTTATAAAATTTCACGTTCCTTCGTGTTTAATTACAGGAGTTATAGCCCAAAATCCGTTTATCGGAATAATCGGTTGTATGGGAGCTATATGTTATATTGGTCCGATCTTGCTGGTTCCGACAAATGATTCCTATATTGGAAAATGGTGGCCGCATACCAAATTTCAGCCAAATAACTCAAAAACTGAGGGACTAGTTTGCGTTCAAACAGACAGACAGACAGACAGACAGACAGACGGACAGACGGACAGACGGACAGACGGACAGACGGACATGGCTAAATCAACTCATCTCGTCATCCTGATCATTTCGGTATACTTATTGATGGGTCTATCTCTTCTTCTTCTCATATTTACAAACATCGGACCAAAGTTATAATACCATTTCATGTTCATGAAAGGTATAAATACAAAAATAAAAGGATGGAAACGCCCTCTGGCGGACGTCAAAAAAAAATGAATGTCGGAAATGGGTTTATCGACTCAAAAAACCCCCAAATGCGTATATAGAATGAATTTTTTTTAGTTTTCAACACAGCTTTTTAACAAGTGAATCACTTTTTTAAGAAAAAAAAATACGTTTGAAAAATCCGCTAGCTCGAAATTCATGTTAGACCTATAGTTTCTTCGGCAAAAATGCTTGAAATTATCCAATTAACCATAATCGCCATGGGTCCATACAAATCGACCCGCTCTAATATTCATACATTTTTACGTTTTTTTGTCATTTGGCTCAGAGCAAGATATAGAAAATTGTGATATAGAAAAATATTGTAAAATGTATATACCTAAATTTTTCTCACATTATTATTATTTTTTTTTTTTTTTCATTTTATGTCATGAAAGTATATGTTATTTTCAAGTATATTCGTTACCTGATGCTTTATTTTATTGCGACTTTTCTTTAAGTCAATTATTTTTAAAGCAGCGAGCTTTGCTTAAAATTTTGCTTGTTGTGCCTTTTATATAAGTCACATCTATGTAATAGATATAGCCGGGCGCGTATCCAGGAAATATTTTCGGGGTGGATCCAATTTTTTTTCATAGTAACCATTTTTAGTCAAAATGGAAATGACTTAGCTAAAGTTTAATTTTGTTACTAGTGCAGACGCGAACCAAATTTATCAAAGCCTAGAGAAAAACAACAAAAAATAAATAAATTGTCTTTTGAAAGAACATTAAAAAATTTTCGAGGTCCATTACAAAAAAAAATTATTTTAAAGGAAAAAGTTCAAGCTTTACGTAAAAATTAAAAATGTCCAAAATTTTTACTAAATTTTTTTAATAAAATTTTTTTTTAAGTTATATTCGAAAAGAACGGAAAATACTTAAGAAAACGGTTTCCATGTTCCTTCTTAGCATGACAATTACATGTCTTATAATTTAAAGAAAAATGGCTTACACACAAAAAATTGCGAATTCAAACCCGTATATCTCGGTAACCATCCAAATTTTTACGCGAACTTTGGTAATCTTTTTTTCTTACATGGCAGATCACTTTCACCATATTTCATTCAAATCGAATTTTTAGGTGGTCCGTGGAATTTTACCGCACATGTATGTAGATAGCGATAGGGATCGGGATGGAGATACAACGTCTGCCGGAGCAGCTTAATTTAGAAAAATGCTAGGACGACTTTTATAGTGAATTTCCAGGTGTACAGCTTGGTCGAAGGTAATTTTTCGAAAAAATTACCGTTTACGAGAAAAATTCTATAAATGTTCACCTTTGCCCCCAAATAACTTTTTTAACACACATGATATTAATGGGGACTTTTGAAGTTTTCTTTCTTTACCCAAGTTTGGCTTTGTCGCATTTTTTGTTATTTCAAATGTCAAATTTGACCGGAAATCATAAAATATTATCCCACGAGTTTGGAACTCATATTCCAAATATTATTTTTTACAGTCAGATACAAAAAATTGCATAAACTTGCGCATTTCGGGATGTCCCTGAATACGCGCCTGGATATAACAAATATAAATGTAAGCTTTATTTATGTTTATTATAGCTCTGTATATTCGGATGCAAAGCATCTGTATAAGAAACTTTCTTATTGTTATGAAATAGGAGCCGTTTTCTGAAGTAAACTTAGGGGCCTATTACGGTTTGCGAGTCGAACAAAAATATGCGCGACTCGCCTACATTTGTATTACCGACTTCGAGTCGCCCGGTAACATTCGCCTCAAACTTCAAAGTTAAGCGAATGTCAAAAATGAAGCGATTACTGTTTGCGACTCGATCCAAATTCCTTCGCCGGGAGTGTCAAAATCTGGCTAACAGAATTTGAAGGTGACTAGGAGGAAAAATTTGATTTTATGGTCATATTGGGATTATTTGTGGTTGTTTTTGTAACAAAACCAAAATTGACAAGGGATGACGGAAAATCGTTCCAATATACATCTAGTATCCACCCTGTCGGAAAAACACGAAATCAAATCAACCCATTATTTGTGGTCATTTTGGGAATATTTTGGGGAAATTTTGTGGTTATTTTGGACTAATTTAGGGGATATTTTGTTGTTATTTTATGGTCATTTTTGAAATATTTTTTGTCATTTTGGGGATTTTTTGGGCTCATTGTGTGGTCATTTTGGGGTTATTTTGTGGTCATTTTGGACTAATTTCGGGGATATATTGTTGTTATTTTGTGGTAATTTTTTGAATAATCTGGTGTCATTTTGTTGTCATTTTGGGGTAATTTTGGGAATATTTTGGAGTTATTTTGTGGTCATTTTGGACTAAATTTGATGATATTTTGTTGTTATTTTGTGGTCATTTTTGGAATTGTAGCATGACAGCTAAGCAAAACAAAATGTCACAATAAATAGTTTCAATATACTTTTGGCAATAACTAGGCCAAAGTATTCAAATGAATTTAGCTTGCGCTGCACTTCTCCAATAACATAAAGTCGATTGAACCCATATTATTATTGCACAATAACGTAGATGACTAACGACTTAAAAATGTAAGTTTGTAAAGTAGATTACTCATAAGGTAGATTGTAAACATATAAAAGGCGGCGATGAGCCGAAATAAATTCATTCTTGGTCTAAGACGCAATCCTATTGTTTTACTTAGTCCTTGAATCAAATCGTGCATTTTAATGCTCGGACTGATACGGCTGAAGAGCTCAGATAATACTTGCTATACCCCCAGGCATTACAGAATATTTTTGGGTCATTTTGGACTAATTTCGAGGAAATTTTAGTCGTTATTTTGTGGTCATTTTTGGAATATTTTGGTGTCATTTTGGGAATATTTTAGGGTCATTTTGGGGTAAACCAAGCTTTGCTGAAGTGACCATGGACCGGATCGTAATAGGCATCCTTGACCGAGACAACGACAGTTTGGCCATCGCCAAAGACCGGTGGTGGTATGACCTGTACGTAGCCGGAAGACCTAGTTACGACCTTTACAATGGCGCTCTCAAATGCCCTCGATAAGGCCTGTCCAGTGCCAAAACCACGCTGTAAACATAGGCCACACTGGTGGGGGAAACAATTTAATAAGGCCAAGAGCCTTCGCAAGGAGACTCAATGACTCAGATATAAATATAAACATACAAGGCTCTGAGGCAGGCGAAGAGAACCTTGTGGAGACATTTTTGCACTGCGGTCGAGAATGTCGACTATACAGCGAGACTGAGACGAGTGCTCTCAAGAACTCAAACAGCTACATATGGGCTATTTGCGGAAACCTGCCGGATCCTGGACCAGCTCGAAACGTGAAACGCTGGAGCTGCTCTTGATTACACACTTTCCAGAGAACTCGCATTTTGCACTCCTTGCACCTGCAACAAACCTGGCTGAACACATTTTCATCACGGAAGAAGGGATAAGGTGGGTAATTAAAAGATTCGAGCCGTCAAGGCTGTTGGACCAGACGGGATTATCCTCGCACACGTTGGAAATGGTTGGTTTTTCTATATGCAGATTGTCTGGCTCTTAACTGCAATATTCAATAAAAACGTACAATAATAATAAATAATTGAAACTTCAGTTTTGTTCAATTTGAAGTTTTTTTTTACATTTGACGTTCACCGCTTTCTGTTTTTAGAACTGGCAACAAAATGTTTCAGGCGAACTAGTTTGTTCGCTATCCATAATCATTCGAGCTAGGCGACTCGCCAAATAAGGCGACTCGAATAACTCAAGCGACTCGCGAACCGTAATAGGCCATTAATTTTTTCATACAACATTTTTGTTTAGCATGAAATTTAAAATTTAAGGCTAGATGAGAAATCGCTACTTTATATTATAAAATATTTGTATTATACGTTTTAATGAAAAAAAGCGAATAAAAATTATAATTTTTTCGCCGAAATATTTTTTTCAGCCGTTTTTAGCCGTTCTTTTTTCTCGATCTAGCCGGATTGCTGAAAAAATTCTGGCAACACTGCAAAGCAGGGTGAGCTCGATTCTCGGTGGAGGCAACAAAGCAACGTGGGAAAGTGTCATTTAGAACAAAGCTGTAATTAGACGCTGGCAAGCATAATTAAGCGATGGCATAATGGTTAGATAGTAGACACCTGGGTTGAACGTACAAGAGACCTGAGTACGATTCTCAGTGAAGTCACAATATAAGAACTCGGAAAAAAAAATTTGTTTTTTTTTGTTACTTATTTTGGTTTCAAAAAATCACTTATTTTAGTTACATACAACAAAAAAATTATATTGACTTCACCGAGAATCGAACTCAGAATACCTAAAACAACAAAATTTTCTGTTAAAACAACAGCTTAACTTTTAACTTAACAGCTTAAAGATACAAATCTGGCATACGAACAGTCCCGTTTGTTAAGAATTAACAGATGAAAGTTCAAGTGGACAGAAATTTTGTAAACTCGACAGGCAAATCAACTGTCACGGTTGTTAACACTTAACAGAAAACTGTTGAAGCAACGAATTAATTACAGTCAATTGGACAGAAATTTGTTATATTAAACAAAAAAAAGCTGGGGGGTCACTGTGTATTGCGATACGAAAGAAATTTTTTTCGGATTTACAGTCATGACACTCTGTAGCTCGACATTTGCTACTGAAATTGGTATTTTCGCATTTGCTATTTCCTACAACAAAATGATGTCGCGAAGCCAAAAAATATAAGTTTTTAAACCAAATTTTGAGAAAAAATTTATTATTTCAATTATCGCTTTTGTTTATTTATACTCCTAATAACAAATCTATGTAAAAAATAACGAAAACACATCAAAACAGTTCCAAATTTATTCAAGCGCCATTTGATCCAAAGACGCACAGTCATATGTCGAAGATTAAGTAAAAAATTCGAAAAATTAATTTAGGGACTAGAACTATGTTTATATTTTAAAAAATTTAGATTAAATTAAAATAATTAAAAAAAAAAAATTCGATTATCCGACGACCGGAATTTGAAACTGCGCTCGCCGCGTGATAGCCTGGTTGCTTCAAGCGAGAAATAGAATCAGTCCACCAATACGTCAGTTGCGTGACGTACGTCAATTTTAGAGCAAAATCTATTTTGACGTATCCTTCGTACCTGGCGTTACTCATACAAACACCCGAAGCCTACTTTGCTGTCAGTTATTTCGACGTACTGACGGACTGATTCTGCTGAACGCTTAACGCCTGCGCCGCTGCGACATGTAAAGCGCGGTTGTCAAATGCTATACTTAAAATCTGTGTGTGGTGAAACATCTCATCAGTGTTCGGACTTAAATATGTTATAAGTGAGAAAAATGTGTGGTAGATTTTAGCAAACGTTGTAGATTCTTGTTTTAACTAAAATACTTGTATTTATTTATTCAATAAAAATTGATTTAATTCAATGCTCTAAAATGTGCATTGAAAGTAGGGCTCTTGATAATCGACAAATCGATTAGTCGAATAATCGATTTCGACTAGTCGTTTTCAAAAATATTCGATTATCACTAATCGACTAGTCGAATAGTTGCTTTTAACTAGTCGATTACTCGTCTGAAGACCCGGGTAATAAGGCGACAAATTTCTACTGTAATTCGCATGCATGTTTAAGTGGTATCTGCCATTTTCGCCAATTTATTTGCTTCGTTTCTTTGAAATTAAAAAAAACAGGACGTGTGGCACTCGTGGACTGCCGCGGTAAAGCTATTGCATATTATCAACTTATGCGATTAAAATATTTATGCAACATTTTGTTTTTCTTTGATATTAGTTCAAGTTTTGTCTTTGATATTAATTGATGTTACACTTTGTAAGCGTGGTGACCGACAAGAAAACAAATTTTTACTTTTAAGCTTGGTATTGTCTTCATGCGTGAAAAATGTTGCAAGTAGCTTAAACACCATTTTAAAACACTTTTTTGATAAATGAAGTATAACAAAGGTTTCTAACGTAGTATTACTACCGTGTAGAGTAGTTTTTCAAGCCGTAAAATCAAAGGATTTGGAATTATAGGCGTTACCAACATTTCACGGCAAAAAAAGTTGCAAAGGCAATTACGCCATGATAAATCAAGTTCAAGACGTGAAAAGGACTGAATAAGATGGGAAACGATGATAGTAACATATTTTTTATTCTAGTCATTAAGATTGCGAATTCAAATGTTTTCTAGGCCACTTGCAACATTTTTCACGAAGACAATACCCAGCTTTATTGAATACTAGCAGAGTACCCATTTTATACATACCTGATTTTAAACCACATTTAAATAAAAGTAAGTTACTTCATGTTAGTAATTTGAGCTTTTAATTAGTTAATTATTTATAATGAATTATTTATAATTGAAATTATAGCTTTATGGTAGCTGAAATAGGAAACATACGTTTGAGACTTGATATCCTCTAAGTATCTTGAAAATACCGCGTCAATGGTGGTCCCATATTTTGTTGTGGATTCTTTTGGATCATTATTTATTTTCAAATTGAATTTTTCAAAAAGAAAACTTGTCAGCCGCTCTGATTTTTTATCAGCGAAGTTGATATTGAAATCGCCGGCCAAGATAAGTGGAAATTTATCACCATTTGTACCAAGTGTTTTTGCCCCTTCTACCGAGTACTCCAGTAAAGTGCGATGAATAAAATGCTCTACCTCTTCCAATTTTGGATTCGGCGAAATGTAGATTGCTACCATGACAATGTGTAAACCATTACTAAGCACGCAGAAATATCTCCAACAAATGAGTACATATCATTAACATCGCTAACGTGTCCATTATTTATTTCAATATTCAGAGACATAATATTAGTAACATTATTGTTATTTTGGTAAATAGCTACACCACCCTTAGTAGCAGTATCTCGTTTGAATTGAACAATACATTTGAAATTAGGTATTTCAATCGGATTATCACGCGTCATGCAAGTTTCGGTAAGAAGTAAGACATTTGTTTGTCTGGTAACTGAATCTTGTAAATCGTATTTGTGACTATTTAGACTTTGGCAATTGAAAGTCATTATTGAAATGCCATTTCTATTACTAATGAAATCTAAGACGCTTTGAGCTATCGTCTGAACATTATTTAAAGACAATCTTTTAAATTCTTGCAACAAAGATGCAGTCGATGCAGCTTGCTTTCGATTATGATAAAACTTAAATGCGGCATTATCGTTTTTGGTCGTGATATACAATTTTTCATGAACGTTTGAGTTCATATAAATATTGATGATGTGACGTTGACTCATGAACATTTGAGTTCATATGAATATTGAAGATGTGACGTTGACTCATGAACATTTCAGTTCATATGAATATTGAAGATGTGACGTTGACTCATGAACATTTGAGTTCATATGAATATTGAAGATGTGACGTTGACTCATGAACATTTGAGTTCATATGAATATTGAAGATGTGACGTTGACTCATGAACATTTGAGTTCATATAAATATTGATGATGTGACGTTGACTCATGAACATTTGATCCGGATCCGGATCCGGACCCCGACCCGGACCCGAATCTGGCTTAAATTTTGACCCGGATCCGGTTCCGGACCCCGACCCGGACCTGGATCCGGACCCTGACCCGGACCCAGATGTGACTTTGACTTATGTGACCTTAACTTTATGATAGAGATATAAAATTTTCGAATCTTTTCGAACCTTTTCGAATCTTTTCGAACCTTTTCGAACCTTTTTTGAAAAATATCCGTCACTAACTTTTTTGATTTGGTCCCAGGCCTGCGATAAAATCTATGCAATAGCTTAAAAAATGTAACAGGAGCACAGAATATTTGTGTAGGTAGATATGTATACAAAAATGAAAATTTGAAAAATGTATGTATGTTTGTATGAATGTAGATAAAAAAAAAGTTTGAAAATTTTTTTTTTCATACTGCAAAACGTTTTATGTCAATATTATTCTTTTAGGTTTAAGTGCGCAATGTCCCTCGTGAAGGGTGGATACCTTGCCGCGGTACGAGGGCTTAAGTCGATAGCCACAGGGCTACGCTGCCCTTGTGATCATAGCTCCGTACGGCACTTCATCACGAGAGCACCCTAGCCTCTCTGGCGCGACGACAAAGATCTTCCCCCTCCCAATCCAGGGTGTTATGCGAAACCGTGCCCATTGGACGTTTGCAGCCGGGAGGCAAATCGTGGCTGTATTTGAACAGAGCCTCTCTGATACCGGGTCGCCTCAGAGAGTAAGCATGGCCTTACCGCGGTACGGGGCTCTGCCGCGTTGGACGACACATTTTCCCCTACTCTTCCCTTGACCCTAAGCTGGCCTTGTCCGGCGACGGGTCGTACGAACAAGATGAACTCAAATAACCCAAATAAAAACGATAAAACAAAAAACAAACAACGCCAAATTTCACTCCTCAGCAAAGGAGAGCTATGGAGGAACAGGCGAGAAAGCAACAACAACGCCGGAGGACAACCTCCGTTCCACAATCAAGGGGGGGATCGACAGCGATGGCAACTACGAGTCGGTCAACCAACCCTCTATCGACTAAGATTGACTTGATGGGAGCTAGCACCAGTGCGGTTGCCAACGCAACTAAGCGGACAACGGCGGATGCTAAACTCACATCAACCGCTGATATGAAAACCAGTATCTTTACGTCTGTGGCAGCGGTCTCACGACCTGGCCTCGGAGTTTCGAAGGAGAAGGAAGCTGCAACTGAGATTTCGGCAAGGAGAGCGACCGCGATGGCAACTACGGGTCCGCACTCCCAGGAGACATCTCCCCGCCGCTTCACATACCACGAGAAAAGATTGGCTGCAAAGATCCTGAAGAGGTATGAAGGGGTACCGCAGGAATCGCTGTCGCCGAATTCCAGTAAATCGGTAGAGCTAGCGAAAGCTGTGATACCGGATTTCCAAAATTCGTACATGCCAAAGAGGTTAAAGGTTAACCCTTTCAAGCGCCAGAGATCGGACCTGGAGTTCAATCCCCCTCCCAAGCGGCATCAGAATACCCCTGGAGCGGGCAAACTAAGCTTTGCTGAGGTAACCAAGGACAGGATCCTTATAGGCGTCCTTGACCGAGGCAATGACCGTCTGGCCATCCCTAAGGACCGGTGGCGTCAATGTTGCTCCAGAGTTTCCGGGTAGTTCGGCGCGAGTAACGGATGCGGGTTGGCACCAGGGTCAGATTAAATTACTCGCATGCGAGGATGCAAAAACCGTAGCACTGTACAAGGCAGCAGCTGCTAAGCTGGGTGAAGTCTACAAGGGCGCAAAGATAGAGGTCGTCGACTGGAAGGACATTCCAGCTCGTCCAAGGGCAAGGGCGTGGATTCCGGCCATCCCTGACGAACCCGAGAGAATTCTCGGGATGCTACGGCTAATGAATCCGTCCCTGCCAACGCATGACTGGAGTGTCAATCTGGTCGGGGATGCGGTAGGGCCCGACAGACAGGTGGTGTTCACCATGAATAAAGAGTCAATCGAGCCCCTCAAAAGGTGCAATGGCCTAGTACACTACAGCGTAGGCCAGATCGTTATCCACGTATATCGTGGTGATGCTCAGCGCGCTGCCTTCTCGGCTGCTCCGGGGGAACCGGAAAACGAATTACCAGAAGAGGAAGCGGAGGATTCCGATGCGGAAAGCATGTTATCCGCCACGTCCCTTGGCGATAGTGCTGTGAACAAGTCGGAGATGGAGGACAGCCTACAGGACGAGGAAGCCCTCGACGTCACGGTGGTAGCAGCCAACGCTGAGCGATTAACATCTAACGCTACAGACAGCAAGACTCCTGCAACGCCATATCGGGCAGTTAATCGGAACAACTCGTCGTTGATAGGCAACCTCCGGGATGGGGCAAACCTCGACGATATGGGGACGGCAGGAAAGTCTGTGCGCTCTCATGTTGGTGGTGCTTCAGATTAATCTGCACAAATCTAAAGTAGCTTCGGCTGCTTTAAGTAGTCGTCTTTCTAAAGGCGACGTGGATGTGGTCCTCATCCAAGAACCCTGGGTCAATAGCTCGAGAATCTGCGGATTGGGGACTAAGGGCTTCAAGCTCATTCGAGCCAGCGGTCTATATGCCCTACGACGCCGAAGAACCCCCACCACAAACGGAGGTGAAAGACCTGGTGTCAAATTTCTGCACGGGTAATCTTATTATTGGAGCGGACGCTAATGCTCACCATGTCCAATGGGGGAGCTCCGACATCAATGCCAGGGGCGAGTCTCTGTTTGATTACCTCTTAACAACCAACCTGGTGATTTGCAACGTGGGTAATGAGCCTACTTTTATCACTAAGACCCGCAGGGAGGTCATAGACCTCACTATCTGTAGTGAAGGCGCTTATGAGTGGGTCAGAAAATGGCGGGTTCTGGAAGAACATTCTTTCTCCGACCACCGTTACATAGAAATGGTTTTAGACTTTATTGTAGAACAACCAATCATGAAGCGCAATCCACGTAACACTGATTGGCAGTTACACAATGAAATATTAGACAGAGACCTACCAGTACTGCCCTCACAAGCCCCCTCATCAGTAGAGGAGCTGGAGGATCTTGTTACTACATTTACATCGGCGCTCTCAAATGCTCTAGGACAGGCTTGTCCAGTGCCAAAACCACGCGGTAAACACAGGCCACATTGGTGGTCCTACGATTTGGACTCGCTCCGAATATCATGCCGGAAACAATTTAACAAGGCCAAGAGCTTCGGCTCTGAGCCTCATTGGCACGAATATAAAGCTAAACTAAGGGCCTACAAAAAAGCTCTGAGACAGGCGAAGAGAACCTCGTGGAGAAATTTCTGCACTGGCGTCGAAAAGGTCGACGACACAGCGAGACTTAGACGAGTCCTCTCGAAAAGTCAAACAACCATCAGCTATCTGCGAAAACCTGACGGATCCTGGACCAGCACGGAAGAGGAAATCCTTGAGCTGCTCTTGAATACACATTTTCCGGGGAATCTGCATGATGCACCACTAGCACCTGCAACAAACCTGGCAGTAAATATACCCATCACTGAGGAAAGAGTAAGGTGGGCAGTTAAGAGCTTTGAACCGTATAAGGCTGCCGGGCCGGACGGGATTATCCCCGCGCAACTTATAAACACGTTGGAGACATCAGCTAAATGGCTGGTATTTCTCTTCACAGCCTGCCTGGCTCTCAACCACATTCCGGGCTCCTGGAGAAGCGCCACGGTAGTGTTTATCCCTAAGGCTGGGAAGGCATCCCACTACGAGCCAAAAGACTACAGACCGATCAGTCTCTCGTCCTTTGTACTAAAAACCTTTGAGAGGATACTAAGCGACTACCTCTTAACGACTATTGATAGCAACCTTATCTCTAGCTATCAGCATGCATACACCAAGGGTAAATCAACAGAAACCGCTCTGCACAGCCTAGTGTCTGTCATTGAGAAATCGCTGTGTGAAAAGGACTACTGTCTCGTGGCCCTCCTAGACATTCAGGGGGCTTTCAACAATATAAGCCCGGAGGCTATCAACTCCGCTCTAACTAATCTGGGCGTAGATAGACCTCTAACTGATTTAATTGACCAACTTTTAAGGGGAAGGAAAATAGCTTCTTCACTTGGTACGGTTGAGTTATCACGTTATGTCACAAGGGGAACACCCCAGGGTGGTGTTCTTTCCCCGCTTTTATGGAACCTCACAGTCAACTCGTTGCTACGTGACACAAGCTGGGGGGGGGGGCGGGAAGATAGTGGCATACGCAGACGATTTAGCTATTGCATTCAGAGGCAAGTTCCCACAAACTCTGTGTGACCTGATGCAAGTAGCACTGCGAGAAGTTTCGACGTGGTCCTCTCGCTGCGGACTTAGTATCAACCCAGGGAAGGTGGAACTTGTCCTCTTCACCAACCGGTACAAAATACCGCCACTAAGCCTACCAGAACTAGATGGCACGCGCCTGTGCTTGTCGGATAAGGCCAAGTTTCTAGGCATAGTTCTGGACAGGAAATTGAATTGGAAGGAGAATGTTCTTCAGCGCCAGAAGAAAGCTTGCATCGCTCTTTACACATGCAAAAAAGCCATTGGCAAAAAATGGGGGCTCAGCCCTACAGTATGCAGTTGGATCTACACGGCCATCATTCGCCCAATCATGCTTTATGGAGTCGTCGTATGGTGGCCTGCGCTGAGCAAGGCAACATACCTGAATCTGTTGCGGAAAGTCCATAGATCCAATATGATCTGTATAAGCGGTGCGCTAAGGACAACGCCCAACGAAGCCCTCCAGGTCATTCTGGGCATTTTGCCACTTGATCTGGAAGGGTTTCGGTCAGCGGCGGCATCAGCTCTGCGCCTAAGAGAAACCTCCAGTTGGGCTGCGGGTACTATTGGACACTCCAGTATTCTGGAATCTTACAGCTTTCTCCCTCTAAGCACAGATCGTTGTGCGACTACTACAGTCGGGGATAGCTGTTTCAAAATAAACATTCCCAGCAGAGAAGACTGGGAGAGGACGGATTGGTGTCCCGAAACAAATGGTGGCACTTCCATATACACCGACGGCTCGAAGTTGGACGGCAGAGTTGGAGGAGGAGTTTATTCAAGGGATTTGCACCTTGAGCTCTCCTTCAGACTACCTGATCATTGTAGCGTCTTCCAGGCGGAAGTCTCGGCAATCCTGGACGCCGCGGCCTGGTTAAGCAAACGTGTTATCGGAGAAGATATCGCTATTTTCAGCGATAGCCAAGCGGCCATCAAATCCCTTGGCTCATACACGTTCAACTCTGAACTGACGCTCAGCTGTCGTCGATCTCTTCAGGAGATGGCCCAACAGAACCGCGTAAACCTCATATGGGTCCCGGGACATAGGGACATTGAGGGAAACTGTAAGGCAGACGAGCTTGCCAGGCAGGGCACGACCAAGCAGGTTCTTCAGGATAAAGAGCGCTTAGGTATGCCGTTTGCCACATGCAAACTAATGCTGAAGGAGCACACACTCCGTCAAGCCAACGAAAGATGGCTGCAATCCCCAGGGTGTCGCATATCGAAACAAACCTGGCCAAAATGGGATCTTAAAAGGTCTAGACGCATTTATGCCCTAACTAGGAGGGAAATCTGCATATTGATAGGGGTATTAACCGGTCACTGCCTCATTGGTAGGCATGCAGAAGGGCTAGGTGTGCCCTACCGACGATGCTGCAGGAGTTGCAAAGATGGAAACAGTGGAGCACCTCATCTGCAACTGTCCGGCTTTAAGCGGCGCGAGAACGCGCTTTTTGGGAGTTCCGTTCCTGGATAGCCTAAGCCAGATCGCGGAAATGGATATGAAGGACTTGATGGGCTTCATAAAGTCATCTAAGTGGTTCGAGGAGGAGTAACGGTGTCGGTTTAGGAGTGTCAGTCCCTGGATTCTGCTATGTGGAAAATCCCAACAACTCAGGGATTTTCCATATGGCTGGGTCCCGGGACTGACTTTCCTTGTGTTGGTGGTATCACAACGGGCCTTTCAAAACTGGCCTAAGTGTGCCTCTGCGGCAGCCACTTGAACCTAACCTAAGTGCGCAATGTACGCATCTTTCTCTTATTCTACGTCGCCGTTTGCAAAAAGATAGTTGAAAGATTGATTCGTGGGGCAAAAAAAAAAGTAAAAGTACATTCAAATGCACCTAGTTTTCGAAAGAACTAAAAAATTACAAACATTACATAGAGCGTTTTGATGTATTACCAAAAATATACGGGAACATTAGAGTGCCAAAAAAAGTTCCACACTTTCTATCGGAATGATTAAGCTTGAGATTTTTTTTTTTTATCAAAATTGCTTCTGCACGCCAATGAAAGATTTACAATGAAAATAAAAAACAAATTTGACATGTGAAAAATTATAAGAACCTGCAACTCTAGTGTCTTAGTTTCTGTTTGAAAACTTTAGATTTGTAACAAACTTTTCAAATTGTTATTTGTTTCATGCGCTGCTAAGCGCTCTCCAATGCTGCTGTTATGTCAGGCCGAGTTAAAATACAGGAGATGATTGAAACACGAGCTTTTAATCCAATTTAAGATTGTATAATTCCCCCTTTAAAAGCTGATGTGGTTTTTAATATAAAAGTCGCTGGGAATTATTTGGAACGCATAATAATAAAAAAACATGCTCGTAAAATTTCTGGAATTAGCACTTTTCGAAATTGATGATTGAATAAATATTTTATAAATTTTAAGGAAACATTTAAGCACACGCTAATAAGTTGTTTTTAATATTTGACAAGTATCAGGAGCACAGAATTTCAATGTAAGCAATTATACAAAAAAAAAATTCAATTAACTGGTATGTACAGATGGGGGTTGGTGGGGCAACTACTCCCACTGTTAAATTGCATTTCGAAAATATCGTTGTGTATAAGAAAAGAACTGAAAGCTAGTAGAATGCGTGTTTTTGAAGTTATTAACGTTAATATTACTATCAATATTACTGCAGTATTGCAGTCAAGTTACTTTATTGATGCTCTGATGCTGATACTTAAGAGATAATGGGGTCTATCAGCTATTCCGGCGGAGCTCCCGGCAGGAATAAAGGCAATAGAGTCAATAAGGAAACCATCGAATTTATCGAAACATACCGCCAAATTCTCTTAAAATCGTTGGAATTCCCTCAAGATCTGTTACATTTTCTCCCGTCGGGAGCTCCGTCGGAATAGCTGATAACCCCAATATGCAACAATAATTTCGTACGTCATTTTCATGTAGCGACTGATGAGCTTGTGATGAGCAACAGATTGTCAACATTTTATTCAACACACCGCATATTTTTTTTATACGGGACGCTACTGAAATAATTTTCTCAAATTTTTGACAAGCGGCCATGTTTTTTTCAATAGTACAATATTTGTGACATAATTACATACTTACATAAAGAAATTCTGTCTCCAAACCCTGTAGGGAATTCATATAACTCCAAATCAACTATTATTATTTATTTTCATCCTAGCTGTTCATTGTACCATTGGTATATATTAATAAAAAAGAGCAATTGCTTTTTCGAAACCTTTTCTCAAATACCAAATATCTACAGATTTCTATACATATAAATACTTGTTTTAGTTAACTAATCAAATTTAGTTATGAGATATTAATAATAATTTATTTACGTTTTTGGTTTGGTTTTATCATGCATTCATACGTAGCTGTCCAGGCCTCAGTTAAGGTCGGAACCGGTGTTCTAAGCCAGATCAATGCTGACATCATACAAATTTTCAATGAAATCAAAAGCTGACTTAAAAAAGATACTTTTTTTATCTGAAATTCTAATCTTGGCTTTCGTCATAATGACGACAACCCGCCTAAGCGGTTTTTTGCCGTTTCGTATCAGAGCACGCCAATCATTCCTTTTTAGCGATAACCGACGCCAATTGGAAACCCCAAGGGAGTTCAAGTCATCCTCAGTCGAGTGTGGTACCACAACGAAACGCATGAGCTCAATGAACTTTCTTGAGAAAAAACCTCCTCTTTGAGACGAAAAAATGTATGTGTCAAACTTTAAAATCCGACAACAAATGCCAAAGACTTGAAGAAAAATGTAATTAGGCGACATCTAGGCTTGCCAAAAAAAAAATTTTTTTTTTAATGTTTTTCAAAACACTTTGTATGAGGGGAGGTACGGCCGTCTTTTTTTTGCCTGTAAGCCCGAGACGCTCTAATAAAAGTGCTATGAACACTGAAAAATAAAGAACTAATAGTTGACTTGGAGTTATATGAATTCCCTACAGGGTTTGGTGTGAGAACTTTTTTATGTGAGTAAATCTGTATTGTACGTTTGAAGAAAAACATGGCCGCTTGTCAAAAATTTTAAAAAATTATTCCAGTAGCGTCCCGCAAAAAAAAATATGGGCTGTGTTCGAGCCGCGTTGGTAGTAGCAGTGCTACTTTTTATGACAGAGCATCATGTTCTTCGGCAAAATTTCGCGCTTTCGTTTAACCCTGCTTTCATAACGTTATTTTTTACCCCTTAATTCATAACGATACGTCTCTCAGGCGTATATTATAACCATATATCATGAAATACGAAACCTACTCTGCAAAATCAACCATCACTGCCAGGCTGTAAGTAACGACGGAGATAAATGCGAGTATGAGTTAGCTTAGAGAGTAATTGCGAGAGGGAGATCAACAAGAAAAAAGTCGATATGCCTCGAAGACGTACGTTATGGCAGCAGGGTTAACAAAATGTTGACAATATGTTGCTCATCACAAGCTCATCAGTCGCTACATGAAAATGAGGTATGCAATTATTGTTGCATATTGGGGTCTATCAGCTATTCCGAAGGAGCTCCCGGCGGGAGAAAATGTAACAGATCTTGAGGGAATTCCAACGATTTTAAGAGAATTTGGCGGTATGTTTCGATAAATTTGATGTTATCTTTATTGACTCTATTACTTTTATTCCTGTATCAGCATCAGAGCATCAATAAAGTAACTTGACTGCAATACTGCAGTAATATTGATAGTAATATTAACGTTAATAACTTCAAAAACACGCATTCTACTAGCTTTCAGTTCTTTTCTTATACACAACGATATTTTCGAAATGCAATTTAACAGTGGGAGTAGTTGCCCCATCAACCCCCATCTGTACATACTAGTTTATTGAATTTTTTTTTTTGTATAATTGCTTACATTGAAATTCTGTGCTCCTGATACTTGTCAAATATTAAAAACAACTTATTAGCGTGTGCTTAAATGTTTCCTTAAAATTTATAAAATATTTATTCAATCATCAATTTCGAAAAGCGCTAATTCCAGAAATTTTACGAGCATGTTTTTTTATTATTATGCGTTCCAAATAATTCCCAGCGACTTTTATATTAAAAACCACATCAGCTTTTAAAGGGGGAATTATACAATCTTTCCAACTTGTGGTGTGTTGCTTTTGAGTTTTCCTACAAGTTGGCGGGACCTACAGTTTTTTGCAAACTCCGAACGGCACTTGCAAAGAAAATGAATTTTTTGCTGAGAAGCTTCTCATGGCAGAAATACACCCGGAGAGTTTGCCAAATTACTGCCGAGGTGCGACCCCGTTTAGAAAAATGGTTTTTCTAAATAATTTTTGATGTTTCTTTGGCCGGGCATCGAACCGCCACGACTTGGTGTAGAAGGCCGAACACTTGCCTGAATAAACTAACAACAAATTCAAACATCGTTCAATAGATGTTCTATCTACCCGAAAATTTTTGGTGACCCCGGCGTGATCCTGTAAACAAGGATCAGGATCACACTAGAAGACGCGTTACTCATATCATCCACCTCATAGTGGTAATTTGTAGTCCTGCATCAAGGAGTCCACTACACACATAAACGTCCTTATCCACCTCATAGTGGTAATTTGTGGCCCTGCATCAAGGAGTCCACTACCCACATAAACGTCCTTATCCACCTCATAGTGGTAATTTGTGGCCCTGCATCAAGGGGACTTTACTACAACTCAATTACTTCATAGTGGTAACTAAAAACTCGCAACTCTTGTATCTCGTCATGAGCGCATTCGAAGGGCTTGTCGCTGACCAGCAGAGAACAGCAGACGATATCGAGGCCTTTGTCCGGAACGTTAAAAAGGACTCCAGCGCAAGGAAAACTCATGGCTATTATGAAGAGCGTCTACAGCGCCTTGAAACTGCCTGGTCGAAATTCGAGAGTACCGACACACAAATAAGGTGTCTCTCTGACCTACCAATGGAGCACAAGTACTTCACGGATCAGTACTTGCTCATTTCGGATACAACGTTGAAATACTCGTATAGAGAGATATTTGAGTCCGAAATGCTTAAAATCCTGCGAGCTACGGACATCCCTCGAATTCAGCAGCATAATGGTGGTGGCGCAACTGCAGGCAAACAGGAATCCCTTGCCGAGGTAACGAACAAGGTTCTTAGAAATCAGAAGGCCGTAATACGAGCATTAAACCGCAATATTGACGAAATAAAGGATGAGCCCAGAGAACCACATACTGAGGCATACTACAAGGCCAAATCGGCACTCATAACAAAGTATATGAGTGAATTTTCTGCCAACATCCAGGTACTGTGGCAATCAACGACTAGTGACGACATCGAAGGATATACTCTGGATGAATACTACACGTTAGAGGCCAGAGCACATGACATCCTCGGTGAACTACAGGAGCACGGAGGAGCATCACAAATATGCCACCAACGAACAACGTAATTGAACCGTCCCTAGCACTCCTGCCAAAAATTCCGATCCCAAGGTTCAATGGTAGTTACCCTGCAGTCAACTTAACTAGTTTTATACTAATCAAATACCAGTCAGCCGGGCGGCCTCAACTAGTTCGAGTTCTGTAATTTTTCCATATTAGCAACTGGTATTTTTAACACGGCGATGTCCTACGAGATGGCAATTGTCCTTCTCTGCATCAGCACCATACCAATTGGCTGACTAGCCAGCCTCTGCATCAGGAATATACCAGTTGATATACTTGTTTTTATATACATCAGTATCATACCATTTAAGATACTAGTTCGTATATGCGTCAGGATCGTACCAGTTGGCAGACTAGTTCATATATACATCAGAATAATACCAGTTGGCAGACTAGTTCATATATACATCAGAATCATACTAGTTGAAAGACTAGTTCATATATGCATCAGAATCATACCAGTTAACAGACTAGTTCATATATGCATCAGAATCATAACAGTTGGCAGACCAGTTCATATATGCATCAGAATCATACATGTTGACAGACTACTTCTTATTTGCATCAGAATCATACCAGTTGACAGACTAGTTCATATATGCATCAGAATCAACCAATTAACAGACTAGTTAACAAAATCATCGGAATCATACCAGTTGTCATAGTAGTTCATATATGCGTCAGAATCATACCAGTTGATATAGTAGTTCATTTATGCATCAGAATCATACCAGTTCACATACCAGTTCACTTATGCATCATAATCATATCAGTTCACATACTAGTTCAAATTTGCATCAGAAATATACCATTTGACATACTAGTTCATATATGCATCAGAATATTACCAGTTGATATACTAGTTCATATATACATCAGAATCATACCAGTTGACATACTGCTCAGTCTATGCGGCAGGACATACTAATCATTATGCCCATTCAGATCGTACCACTTGTCATACTAGTCCACGAATTTGACATTCATTCCAGTTGGAATACTAGTCGGTCTATGCACCAGTATCATAGTCAGCCTCTACATCAGCAATATACCAGTTTATTCTTTAGAAAGCAGCGACTATTTGTATTTACCCAAACACGAAAAAGCATCTGTGAATTACAAGGTAAAAAAGAAGCAGTTACAAGAGAAAAAGAAAAGCAATTGTCCTCTTCTGCATCAGCACCATACCAATTGGTATACTAGTCAGCCTCTGCATCAGCATTATACCAGTTTATATACTAGTTCATACACAGCCAAAAATGAGCTAAAGGCTCTTAGTTCGATTCTCGGTAAAGTTGACACAAGTTTTTTTTTTCTATATTTTTTAAATTATGTTGTTTATTGTACTTTTAATTTAATTATTGAATTCAACTTGCAATGGGTCCTTTCAAATTCCGCGTTCGTCAAGTTTGATTATATAGGTGAAGGCCCAATTGTATTCAACTTTGTAGGATCCACTTTCATTAAAAATTTTTTAAACGTAAAGCGAAGCGAATTTTTTGCAAATGCTCAAAAACGAGGCGCGCATTTGTCAAAGTTTTATGTAATTGGGGCTTTGGTGTTGTATTTTTAGGTAAGGTAAATTAAGGTTACTCAAGGTTAAGTTTGTCGTCCACTGCGGAGTTCCGGTCCCACATATGTATATATAGATAAAAGTAAGTCTTATTTTTACATCAAAAAGAGTCAAAGTAAGACTGCTTTCATGCTGGGCCATACACTCGAGTTAAAGGAGCATTGTTAGAGTCAATTTATATTGTTGTTGTCAATATACTCAAGTTTATGCCGCAACGTAAAAAAATGGCGGTTATATACCAACAGGTTGTCATAACCTCTAACGAGACTTTTGCCGAACTTCTCTTCCAACTTATAGTGTGCTGCTTTGATTTTTGTTGGGATTTTCCACATAGTAGTATCCCGGGACTGACACTCCTAAACCGACACCGTTACTCCTCCTCGAACCACTTAGATGACTTTATGAAGGCCATCAAGTCCTTTATGTCCAGTTCAGCGGTCTGGTTTAGGCTATCCAGGAAGGGAACTCCCAAAAAGCGCGTTCTCGCGCCGCTTAAGACCGGGCAGTTGCAGATGAGGTGATTCACCGTTTCCTCTTCCTCATCATCTTTGCAGCTCCTACAGCATCGTCGGTAGGGCACACCTTCTGCGTGCCTACCAATAAGGCAGTGCCCAGTTAGAACACCTATTAATATGGAGATTTCTCTCCTTCTTAGGGCGTGGGATCATAAAAGATCTGAATACAGTTACTTCAACAAAAAATACCGTTCAAACAACCAAAATTTGGTCAAATTCAGGATAACAGCACGAGATTGTAGATTTTACCAGTGCCTTTTTTCTGACTACACCTTTTCAGTTTATATTTAGAAAGTAACAACTTATATTTAGAAAATTACAATTCATATTCAGGATTTCCATTTGATATTCAGAAAAATACAATTGACATTCAGAAAATTACAATTGATATTCAGAAAACTTTCTAAATAAAAACTGAAAAAGATGTAGTATAATTTCAACCCCAGATTCATACATACTTGTATACTAGTACGAACCAGGATTTTTGTGACTAGTATGATTTCGCCCAGCAAATTATAGTTGTATACTAGTATGTTTTCTGATTAGATTGGCATTTATTGGTTTAAGGGTAATCAGCAAAGAACTAGTATAAAAACATCCATAAAATGTATAGTAAACGAGCTAGGTGTCTGCTGAGTAGTGTGGAATTGATTAGTTTGAAGGTATTCAGAAATTAACTGGTATGAATACACCACAAAATGTATGGTCAATGAACTATATTATTTGCTGAGTAGTTCGACATTGACTGGTTTAAAGGTGATCAGAAATGAACTAGTATGAATACACCACAAAATGTATAGTCAATGAACTATATTGTTTGCTGAGTAGTTTGGCCTTGACTGGTTTGAAGCTAATCAGCAATGAACTAGTATAAATACACCACAAAATGTATAGTCAATGAACTATATTGTTTGCTGAGTAGTTGGACATTGACTGGTTTAAAGGTGATCAGAAATGAACTAGTATGAATACACCACAAAATGTATAGTCAGTGAACTATATTGTTTGCTGAGTAGATCGACATTGACTGGTTTAAAGGTGATCAGAAGTGAACTAGTATGAATACACCACAAAATGTTTAGTCATTGAACTATATTGTTTGCTGAGTAGTTCGACATTGACTGGTTTAAAGGTGATCAGAAATGAACTAGTATGAATACACCACAAAATGTATAGTCAATGAACTATATTGTTTGCTGAGTAGTTTGACCTTGACTGGTTTGAAGCTAACCAGCAATGAACTAGTATAAATACACCACAAAATGTATAGTCAATGAACTAGAATTTTCGCTGAGTAGTTTGGCATTGACTGGTTTTAAAACTAATCAACAATGAACTGGTATGCATAAGCCACAAAATGGTTAGTCAATGAACTAGTATGTTTGCTGAGTAGTTCGGAATTTGACTGCAGGGTATCTACATTGGGTAGCCTTCAAGACCTATATATGCAACTAATTGCAACTAATACATAATGCACCAATGAGCGACGTCCAAAAAATGTTCTATCTGACCACTCATTTGTCAGATGAACCAAAGAATCTCATTAAACATTTGACTATTTCAACGACAAACTATGAAACCGCATAGAACCTGCTGATAAATAGATACGACAATAGAAGGCTCATTGTGACCTCTTTGCTAAACAATCTACTGTCTCATCCAACACTTAAGAATGAAAGCTCGCAAGCCCTTAAATGTCTACCCGACCTCGCTAAGGAATGCATCCAAGGGTTAAAGGCACAGGGAATTCCAGTAGAACAATGGGATGCTATGATGGTTCATATACTACTAATGAAAATGGACCCGTCCACGGAAACCCTGTTTGAACAATCCCTGAACGATAACAAGAGGCTGATAAATGTAACCGAGCTGCTTACATTCATAGAGCACCGGTTTCAAGCATTGGAAACTCGTGGAAAGGCCATAGAAACTGGCCCGGGAAGGGACAGGGCGAAGACAGCGACAATCGCTTCGACAACAGGCCCATCTCAAATAAAGAGTAATAAAACCTCACAAACAATCCAATCGTAGCATCAGCAAACCAGCAGATGTCCGACAATCATTATATACTAGTAGCAACAGCAAGAGTACAATTGACTGGAAGCAATGGACGCGTGGGCGCTTTCCGAGCCTTATTTGATTCTGGGTCGCAAGTAAATTTAATAAGAGAGAAAGTGCTCAATAAGCTTTCTTTGAATGCTTCCCCATCATCACTTTGCATTGAAGGGATAGGCCGCAAAATTCGAAATGTATCAAGACGCATAAACCTCGAACTCACGTCAATGACAGGCGGCTATTCAACAAGGATTGAAGCCTTTGTGCTTCCGAACATTGTATCCCCACAACCTACAACGTCATTCCAGATGGAATTCAACTGGCAGATCCATACTTCAACGCAACAGCCAAAATTGATCTACTGATTGGAGCAGAATTTTATCATCAACTCATGTGCGCCCAGCAAATTAAACTCAGCAATGAACTTCCAACGCTACAACGAACTAGACTCGGATGGATCGTTACAGGAAGACTTAAGGAATACAATAGCAACAGTGCTACGTGTGCAGTCCTAAGCTCTGAAGATCAAACCACCAATGAACTGATTGAAAAATTTTGGAAGCTTGACGATACAAACGACACATAACACTTAACCCATAACGTAAAAAGAAATAAGGAAGGGCGATTCATCGTTCGTCTACCCTTCTCCGAGAATCCGTTAGTCCTCGGAAACTCAAGGTCAATGGTATTTAATCGTTTTTTGGCACTAGAAAGACGGTTGGAGAACAATTCCCACCTTAGACAAGAGTACAACAAGTTTATGAAGCCAGAAAGGTCTACTACGAAACTACACGTTGTCTTCGATGCATCATCCAAAACATTTAGTGGCTCATCACTTAACGATATTCTTCACGCCGTTCCGACTGTTCAGAGCGAGCTATTCTCCATTTTGCTTCGCTTCCGAATGCATAAGTATGTCTTCACAGCAGATATCGAAAAAATGCATAGACAAATCCTAGTCGACGATGCGGACCAACCATTCCAGCTGATCCTTTGGACATACCACAAGGACCAAGATATAAAATGTTATCGCTTGAAAACAGTAACGTATGGAACCTCCTCAGCACCATAATGCCTGCAGTACCTAGCCACCCAAAACACTATAAATTATCCGCTTGGAGCCGTAGTACTGCACGATGATTTCTATGTTGATGATTGTATCAGTGGGGCAGACACCCTAAACAACGCGATAGTCACAACAGCAAGTTGACTCAATTCTGAAGGGGGCTGGGCTTAAACTACGAAAGTGGTGCTCAAACCATCCGCAACTGCTAAGGGGAATCCCTCCAGAAAACCAGGAGATTAATTTAAATCGTGAAGAGTCAGCAACTTGTATAATAAAAACTCTTGGGCTTATCTGGCTACCAAGGTCCGATCAATTGTGCTCACAAAGGGCATTACCAAAAGAGTAGTAAGCTCAGAACTTGCAAAAATCTTCGATCCACTACGGCTTTTTGGTCCAGTGGTAGTAAAGGCAAAAATGTTTTTACAAGAGTTATGGCAACTACCACTCACATGGGATGACGAACTACCGGCACATCTTCAAAGGCAATGGTTAATGAGATCAAGGTCGACCGGTTTGTGTTCAACCATAAAAGAGCAACATCAATTGAAATTCACACCTTTGTCGATGCATCAGAACGTGCCTACGGAGCTGCAATCTACACTCTAAATCTTTTACTGAAATTTATGATCTTTTTAAGTGTAATTTTTTGTTGAAAATATGCACCTTGTCTAAAATTATAATCATTTTCGCTCTAATCGAAATAAATAAACTCAATCTGTGTAATTTTCTTTTAAAAATACAAATTTACCGCATAAAGTTTTTTTATTAGGCTTGTAATGCTGAATTTTAAACATAATTTGCGAAATGTTCCGTAAATGTTCAAATTTGAACCAATAGTATTTGTATTTGGGCAAATGATGCTGAATTTTTAACATCCCTGCCTAAAAACGTCCAAAACAGCTGACGAAGCCGCCATATTTACCTTCGCAGAATTTCTTTGCACAAGCGCGCGTCAAATTGAAACAAATATATCTTCTATCGAAAGTGAATTTTTGCAGTATATTTCATCATCATTTATCAAGCAGATTCATCCAGTGCTGGTTGCGGTATTATATGTATTATAATATATATGTATATAAATATATAAGTTCATAGTTAGTAGTGTTTGATAAAAATATTTTAAGTGACTGGCCGATGATTTTTCGAAAGGACTGCCTTTATGATCACTTCAGCAAAGTGATGGAACTGCAGGTTGAAACTTTTAAGGAACGCTTTTATGCATCGTGTGACAAAATGAAATCTTTTTTTGGCATAGAACAAGACACAGATGAAAAATCAATCTTAAAAGCTATCTGCAAATTTTTTAAGGAAAAAGATACGCTCATTTTCAAAGATTTACCTTGTAATCCAACCCTAAAGCTATAAAAAATTACAAATTTCTTTAATATATGTATATTTTTCTTATTACAGTTTGGCTCAACCATTGAAGATATAAAAAACGACATAGAGGAAGTAACTCCCTGGATATCTATAGTTGGTAAATATAATATTCTATAAACTGCCTTAGTTATACACTAATATAATTTTATTTTTTAATTCCTAGCAACTTCACCACAGAAAAATAATGCCCACGTAGCTTACATATGGTTTGAGAGGGAAATAACTTGGAAGGAGGAAAATTTTAATATCGTGGACTTATTATTACAACTGCTTTGCTACTATTATGTATTTAACTTAGTTTATCCCAAAGAAATATCGCAAACGTTTGAATTCTTTATGAGATATTTTTTTAGATTTTACCCCGCACAAATGAGAGGCAAAAAACAACACATAAATAATTTAAGAAAAATCAATACACTTATAAGAAAACTAGACCAAGCTATGTAAAAAATTCTTGTAAACTAAAGGTCATAGTTCGTAAATTATTTGCCAAAGGCGATACAAATTTAATTTCTGTTTTGTTATTTAGCACAAAATATCTTGCTCCATATGTGAATATATTTATAAATATAATATATATGTATAAATAAATATCACTATTTCTTTTTATTGAACATATTATGTTCAAAAGGCAACTTAAAATTGAACATATTCTGTTCAAAAGGTAAGTTAAAGTAAAACATATTATGTTCCAAATTAAACATATTCTGTTCAAAAGATAGGCGGATATTAGACATAATTTGTGTAAAAGTTTACACTTAATTTGTTTGAAAACCAACAAAAATGTCTAGAAAATTTGTTGTCTAATTTTAGGTCGATAATATTTGGTAATCTGTTGCCGACTATTTTCGACCTAATTTTCAGCAAAAGTGATTTAGAGTGTACGTTCGGTCAACATACACCGATAGTACCATAACAACTAGCTTAATCTGTTCTAAGTCAAGAGTGGCGCCAATAAAAAAACAAACCTTGCCACGATTGGAGCTATGCGCGGCCGTGTTAGGTGCAGAGCTGACAAGCAAGGTGAAACAAGACCTTTGGCTTCAAAATAACGAGACATTTTTTGGGACAGACTCCCAAATTGTCCTAGCCTGGATAAATTCACCATCAGGATCATTCCATACCTTTGTGGCAAACAGAATAACCAAAATTCAGTGTCTAAGCTTGCCAGAACAATGGCATCACGTCAGTACCAAAGAAAATCCAGCGCACGCAATATCCAGGGGAATATCTCCAGAAACCTTAGCACACCACTCCATATGGTTTTATGGCCGATTATTCCTCTCTGGAAAAAGAGATTGGCCAAAACCATGGTCACGAACCCCGAATACCACAGTTGACGAGGAACGTAAGATGACCAAACGTGTCCTTATTGTATCATCAGGGAAATCAAATTGGATAGAGATAATAGGTCAAATCAACCACCGAAACTCGTTCAAAACACTTCAACGAGTAATTGGGTATATACTCAGGTTCCCAGAAAACACCAAAATAGCCAAACAACTAAGGCCAACCAATAGGGCACTCAATGCATTCGAAATGGAAAATGCAATAATAACGATAATGAGGATGATTCAAGCAACTGAATTTGAGGAAGAACTCGAAAACCTCTCGAACAACACAGCTGTTCACAAATCTAGCCCATTACACCAAATAATGCGAGTAGGTGGCCGTCTTCAGCAATCCACGCTACCATTCAAAACAAAACATCCTGCCATACTTCCTCGCGGCCCTTGGACCACATAGTCAGCAATAAAGGAGTCAATCAGGTCCTTCAAACCTTTCAAATCTCCGGGACTAGATGGTATATTCCCCGCCGAACTACAAGCAGCGAGCGATCTTATAAGTCCGCTGCTAACTCAAATCTACAAGGCATGCCTCAACCTGGCCTATATCTCCACGGAATGGACCAAGGCAAAGGTAGTCTTTATACCGAAAGCAGGCAGGACATCCTGCAATAACCCAAAGGATCTCAGACCTATAAGTCTGACCTCTTTCATCCTAAAAATTCTAGAAAGATTGCTAGATGCCTACATTAGGTGAACGGCAAATCCAGGACTAATCTCCAACAGCCAGCATGCCTACTCCAAAGGCAAGTCCGTAGAGACGTCTCTACACGCTATCACCTCTGGGATAAAGAAGGGACTTGCTTTCAAGGAGTTTACGCTCGGCATTTTTCTTGACATAGAAGGGGCTTTTAACAACCTTCTTCCAGCAGCGGTAACGAACTTCCTGCGTTTTGCTGGGAGTGGAAGAGCCTCTAGTGGAGCTCGTTGAACTCCTTCTCCAAAGAAGAACCATTATTTCCGAAATGGGCAATTCTTCACTTACAAGGTATGCCAACAGAGGAACCCCCCAAGAGGGTGTTCTCTCTCCTCTACTTTGGAACCTGACGGTGAACACTCTTTTATCTAGACTAAAGCACACCGGCTTCCAGGTCATTGCCTATGCAGACGACATAGCCCTGACGGCTACTGGCATGAATGGGAGGGTGATCAAACTCTCTACCGAGGTTAAATACCTTGGCGTAATTCTTGACAAAAGGCTGGACTGGAGGCGTAATATGGAGGAACGCTCCAGGAAAGCCACAATGGCGCTCTACGCCTGTAGGTGGGCAATCGGAAAAAAGTGGGGTCTTCAGCCCCACATTATCCACTGGATCAACACGGCAGTGGTGCGACCTATACTTTTCTACGCTGTCACCATATGGTGGCCGGCTCTCGAGATCGAATCTAACAAAACCAAAGCCACAAAGGTGCAACGGATGGCAGCAATGCTTGTTAACGGTGCCCTCCCCTCCACTCCCACCAAGGCTCTTGAAACCATACTGTTTCTTCTTCCCACTGACCTGTATGGGAAATTTACTGCCAGTTGCAACGCAGCTAGGCTCAACGCACTAGAACCCTGGAGGGACTGCAGGTTTGGGCATACCCAAATCCTAAAGCAACTCCCCAACTCTTACTTAAAGCTGGACCACGCAATACCACTGCCTTGCTGGGATAACAAGTTCGAAACGTGGATCCCAGAGAGGAGCGAGTGGAAAAATTGCGTGGAACCGGGAAGTCACGAAATCTCCGTTTTCACGGACGGCACTAAACTAGACAGCAAAGTTGGCAGTGGAATCTTCTCAAGTAAGCTCGACATTAATATGAGCTTACGTCTTCCAGACCACTGCAGTGTCTTTCAGGCTGAGCTAATAGCTATCTGGGAATCTGCTCGCTATCTGACTAACCTGCCAGTGACTAACTCTATCTCCATTTTTTCCGACAGCCAAGCTGCCATAAAATCCCTGCAAAGTAGTAAGACGTCGTCACTAGTGGCGATTAAGTGCAGGGAAACTCTAAATAATCTAGCCGATAAGTGCAGCCAGGGTATAATATGGGTCCCAGGCCCTAGTTTTGTATCGGGTAACTGCGCTGCCGATGAGCTAGCAAGGAAGGGCACCTGTCTACATACAATCACCTCCGGCAGCTGGGCGAGCCCCCTCTAAATACATGCAAGCACTGGCTGCGTTCCCGGTTCATAGAACAAGCCGACGCAAGATGGGCCATGGAGCCGACTTGCAGGACGTCCAGGCAAATTTGGTCCAATCTTAACGAAAAAAGGTCGCAATCGGTAATTCATCTGAATCGCCTATTCATTAGCCCACGTAGGCCTTCTTACAGGACACTGTCTTATGGGAACCCATGGCGCTCTCATGGGCCTGTATACAAATAACTTCTGCCGCAGCTGCAGGGACGAGGGGGAGATAGAAAGTGTAGAACACTATCTATGCCACTGTCCCGCTCTGTCGAAAACCAGGTACCGATGTCTCCGCAAACACTCCTTTGGATGCCTCGCGGAGCTAGAATCTGCAAATATAGATGATATTCTGCGCGACATCAGACAAACGCGCTGGTTTAGCTTCATGGGTGTATGAACTCCGGCCCTAAACACATGGAACCTTGGGGGATCCGTCTGTCTGTCATCACCATATAGAGTTGCAACGTATACGTTGTACTTTGTATGGGGGTGACGGACGGACGGATTCTTCAAGGTTTTTATGTGTTTTGGGGCCTCCGGCCTCGACCCGTTCCAGCGGAGCGGTCGCATCTCAGAAGGTTTCTTACAAAACTTTTTGGGGGATGCGACCGTTCTGCTGGGTTAGGTCAATCTACAGAAAGGGAAATTAGGGCTCTTTTCGTGGTATCACAACGGACCAAACTAAGGCCCACGTGAGCCTCCGCCTGGACTGCGGAAGCAGCCACTTTAACATACATACATACATACATACTTCGTCACAATCACAACATAGTAAAACTTCTAGTAACCATGATTCACGAAGAAAACCGTCATTGCGGGCCACAGGCTTTGCTAGCCGCAACAAGAACAAACTTCTGGATCTCAAATGGAAAGTCAGTTGCACGAAGCATCGTACACAAAGGCATACGGTGCACCAAAGCAAGGCCAATCTCCTTTAAGCAACTAATGGGAAATCTACCCTCCTCCAGGGTGACACCAGCACGACCGTTGATAACAGCGGGAGTGGACTACTTTGGGCCAATTTGGATTCACCACAAGATTAGGGGCAAAAGACCTGACAAGGCTTATATTGCCGTCTTTTGCTGTTTTGCTACAAAGGCCATCCACATGGAGGTTGTTTCGAATCTATCAACAGAGGCTTTTATAGGCGCCAAACATTATATTCTGACAACGCCACGAATTTTGTTGGAGCAAGCACCAATCTGGCTGAGCGGAAGGAGTCTATCTACTCTCAGTCAGCCCAAGAAAAAATAATTCGAGTATGCAGTGATAAATCCATCAATTTCCAATTCATCCCACCAAGAGCTTCTCACTTCGGAGGCAGCCGTCAAATCCGCCAAACATCATTTAGTAAGAAGTGTGTCAGCAGCATCGCTAACGTATGAAGAGTTAGAAACCGTCATTGTGGAAATAGAAGCCATTTTAAATTCCAGACCACTAATCCCACTATCGCCTAGTTATGATGATTTCCACGTGCTCACTACAGGTCACTTTCTGGTAGGAGAACCACTAACATCAGCTGTGGATGTCAATGCTAAGCCAACAAAAATATGCCTGGCCGGTAGGTGGAAATTAACCTCAGAAATAAAACATAACTTTTGGAAGGAATGGACACAAAACTATCTACAGGAGTTACAGCAAAGAGGAAAGTGAAATCGGCCTCATCCAACGTGAATGAAGGCATGCTTGTTATTCTCAAAGAAGATAACATTCCAGTATTACAATGGCCGTTGGGCAGAATTACACGAATTTAAAAGGGAGACGATGGACTAATTCGGGTATGCGACGTAAAAACAGCGAGAGCAACATTCAAAAGGCCTATTCACAGACTTGCACCGTTACTCAACGGTACCCAACTCGAGTGCGCAGAATATGATGAGTCCAACCCAGCTCCAGCACAAAAAAGACAACATTCATCGAAGGACGACAACAGCACAAGCCAACGAAAAAGAAAGATTGTCTCATATAGCTCGCAAGGACTCTTCAGCACAGTTGTTATCCCACTCCTATTGCTGCCTCTGACATTAGCCTCTCCCATCAATATTATGGAATTTCCAAGCAACCCCGGGCTGTATTTCGAAGGGCACTCTTCGCTTCACCAGTCATAAATAACCATAGCGGCATTGCTAGTGTCATTATGCATGCTAGTGTCATATGTCTCCTAATCGCACGGATTCAAAACAAATTCAACAAATTCGACATAACGCCTACGCCCCCGCAGCCAATGCCAGGGATACATATCTCCGAAGTTTGAAGTCAAGTTTTCGCTAACCACTCAACGCGGCGTAGAATGTTAATCTATATATATAAAAATGAAATGTACTCTGTATGATCGCGGCGGCTGTCTAAACGGCTGAACCGATTTCTATTCTGTAAAATTTACTTTCTTGGACCTTCTCTGTAGCAGGTTTATAAAAAAAACCGATTAAAAACCTTTTGTTTTTAAGCCGAAAAATGAAGAAAGTTGAGACGTCTAAATTTCACAATTTTCTATAGGAAATAGGTATAGGTAATCTTCTTCTTCTATATATATAAAAATGAAATGTACTCTGTATGACCGCGGCGGCTGTCTCAACGGCTGAACCGATTTCTATTCTGTAAAACTTACTTTCTTGGACCTTCTCTGTAGCAGGTTTATAAAAAAAAAAAAAAAAACAGTTTAAAAACCTTTTGTTTTTAAGCCGAAAAACGGCTTAACCGATTTCTATTCTGTAAAATGTACTTTCTTGAACCTCTTCTGTAGCAGGTTTATAAAAAAAACCAATTAAAAACCTTTTGTTTTTAAGCCGAAAAATGAAGAAAGCTGAGACGTGTAAATTTCACAATTTTCTATAGGAAATAGGTAATCTATAATATAAAACTGAAAAGTACTCTGTGTGACCGCGGTTTCTGTCTCAACGGCTTAACCGACTTCTATTCTGTAAAATGTACTTTCTTGGACCTCTTCTGTAGCGGCTTTATAAAAAAAAAACCGATTAAAAACGTTTTGTTTTGTTGCCGAAAAATGAAGAAAGCTGAGACGTGTAAATTTCACAATTTTCTATAGGAAATAAGTGGCACCACACAAAATAATTTTTTCGAAAATATAGGTATAATCGCGAATTATGGAAATGAATTCAACAAAAATTTATTTTGTGCAGAACGAAGTCTGCGGGTTCAGCTAGTACATATATATGTATATTTAAGTTCAAACATGCGCTCACATAGTGCAACCTAAACATTACATATAAATAAACAAAGAATAAAAAATACTGACCTACATATTTCCATACGTAAACAAAATTACACAATAAAACAAAATACGCAATATAAGCACAAATTCAATTTCCGACAATAATTATTACCAATCATTAATTTACTGTCAATCATGCACCTTTTCCTTATAGTTATAGCTTAAGATATTATTGCTAGTGTAAGCATTTTTTATTCTATAAAAGCCGTAGTGCATACAATCTTAAGGTGCTTCTACCTAAGATACTATTTTTTTTTATATAACACACTCAAGGCGATTCTGCCTGAATAAACTCACAACAAATTCAAACATCGTTCGATAGGTGTTCTATCTACCCGAACAGAGATTTTTTAAAATGAACGAATTATTTGACATTTATCTTGTAAAATTAAAAATTATGCACGAATAACACAGTGTAACACGAAACGGTATTTGAAAAATCGCCTGTACCCTCAAATTTTTTTTTATCGTTAAAAAACCGTTTTTTCATGTTTGTCGGCACATACAAATTCCTAGAGGGGCTATTTTTGAACCGATTTTAATTTTTCCAACGGTTTTGTATGTATAGTTAAATAATGGTATTCTTAATATATAAACAGCAGTTTGTTATTTTATAAGGTATAAGAAGAAAATTTGCACTTAAATCTGAAATTTTCGTAAAATTTTTTCGTTTTTTCGAGGTTGACGCCATTTTTTTGGTACAATTCGAAAAACATGTTCTAATATTAATGCTGAGTAAAACTAGACTTTATTTATTGAAAAATGTTAAAAACTGACGAAGTTACAACATTTTTTCGAAAACAAGAATTTCAAACTTTTTACCACCCACTGCATAGCAACGTATGGTTGACATGCTTGGTCGACCGCACAGTGGGAAATAATTGAAGTTTACTGTTCATAACCCTCTATAGCCTTCATTTTTCATCCGATTTTGATAATTTTTTTTAAATGAAAGATTTTGTAATTTTCAAGAGCATAGCTGAACCCGATTTTTTAATTTCGATTTGTTTACATTTTGTTTTTTATATGTGTAAAGATTGGCCATCGAGACAGTTTTTCCAACTAGGCCGGAAAAACGTAGTAAAGGCTGACGACATCATTTTACCGGTGCAGTGAGATAACGCCTGCGGAAATAACGCCGGCCGACAAAAGGAAATTACGCCCGCTGGCGTTTGGAAATTTTAATTTTAATTTTTTATTTTGATAAAAATTTAAAATATTTAGTCTTATTAATTTAACAATAATTGGAAAAAATTATTTTTTTTTTTGAAAATTTGTTTTTTGAGAAAAATTTACCTACGCGCTGCAGGAACCAGACAAGCCGACATATGTTTCGATGATACTGGAGTTACATCTCTTCAAGAACTTTTCTTCCCGGTATTGTGAGAGCCGAACTCACAACACTGTAGTGACTTGTATGCTAGAAGGTCTAGCACCTTATGCCACTACCCAGCTTGAAGGTAAACCCTTCTCAGTGTCCATTTATGCATATATTTATACTTCCATATAGAACATTTCTTTAATTTCAATGCTAACTTATATGAAAGATTTGCGAATTTTAGGACTTGGTGTGAAACCTATGAAAGAATTTTCTATGCTTAATTAAGCACGAATATTTTTCCATTTATAACATTTAAACTCTTTGTTGCTTTTTTGACTTGTAGTCTATTGCTGTAAATACCGACGGTATTTACAAGCAATTTTCGGGATTGTATGAAAATGTGTTTTTTGAGAAAAATTTACCTACGCGCTGCAGGAACCAGACAAGCCGACATATGTTTCGATGATACTGGAGTTACATCTCTTCAAGGACTTTTCTTCCCGGCATTGTGAGAGTCGAACTCACAACACTGTAGTGACTTGTATGCTAGAAGGTCTAACACCTTAGGCCACTACCCAGCTTGAAGGTAAACCCTTCTCAGTGTCCATTTATGCATATATTTATACTTCCATATAGAACATTTCTTTAATTTTAATGCTAACTTATATGAAAGATTTTTGCGAGTTTTAGGACTTGGTGTGAAACCTATGAAAGAATTTTCTATGCTTAATTAAGCACGAATATTTTTCCATTTATAACATTTAAACTCTTTGTTGCATTTTTGACTTGTAGTCTATTGCTGTAAATACCGTATTTTTTTCATAAAAAAATCGCGCGTTTTTGAATTCTAAATTTTAATTTTATATTTTAATAAAAATTTAATTAAAAATTTTTAATAAAAATTTAAAAATCGAGCGATTTTTAATTTGAAATTTTCGCGGCGCTTTTTTTTTAATAGACCCGGTATTTTAACTTAGTTTTGAGTAAATGATAAATTAATAAGGCTAAATAATAAGGCGCCTGCGGGCCTTTTTTTTAATAAACCCAGTATTTTTATTAAAATAAAAAATTAAAATTTTTTAATGGACCCAGTATTTTTAACTATGTTTTGAGTAAAGTTAGATTAATAAGGCGAAATATTTTAAATTTTTATTAAAATAAAAAATGAAAATCGCGCGATTTTTAATTCCAAATTTTCGCCTGCGGCGCTTTTTTTAATAGACCCAGTATTTTTAACTCAGTTTTTTTTCTCAAAAACACATTTTCATACAATACCGTCGGTATTTACAGCAATAGACTACAAAGTCAAAAGCAACAAAGAGTTTAAATGTTATAAATGGAAAGATATTCGTGCTTAATTAAGCATTGAAAATTTTTTCATAGGTTTCACACCAAGTCCAAAAATTCGCAAATCTTTCATATAAGTTAGCATTGAAATTAAAGAAATGTTCTATATGGAAGTTTAAATATATGCATAAATGGACACTGAGAAGGGTTTACCTTCAAGGTGGGTAGTGGCCTAAGGTGTTAGACCTTCTAGCATACAATTCACTACAGTGTTGTGAGTTCGACTCTCACAATGCCGGGAAGAAAAGTCCATGAAGAGATGTAATTCCAGTATCATCGAAACATATGTCGGCTTGTCTGGTTCCTGCAGCGCGTGGGTAAATTTTTCTCAAAAACACATTTTCATACAATCCCGAAAAATTGCTTGTAAATACCGTCGGTATTTACAGCAATAGACTACAAAGCCAAAAGCAACAAAGTGTTTAAATAAAAAATTAAAATTTTTTAATGGACCCAGTATTTTTAACTACGTTTTGAGTAAAGTTAGATAATTAAGGCGAAATATTTTAAATTTTTATTAAAATAAAAAATGAAAATTAAAAATCGCGCGATTTTTAAATCCAAATTTTCGACTGCGGCGCTTTTTTTAATAGACCCAGTATTTTTAACTCAGTTTTGAGTAAATGATAAATTAATAAGGCTAAATATTTTAAATTTTCATTAAAATAAAAAATTAAAATTTTGAATTCAAAAACGCGCGATTTTTTATAAAAAAAAAAAATTCCAATTATTATTAAATTAATAAGACTAAATATTTTAAATTTTTATCAAAATAAAAAATGAAAATTTAAATTTCCACACGGGGTATTTACTTTTGAAAGCGGGCGTTATTTCCAAAAAAGAAAATCGGATGAAAAATGAAGGCTGTGAAGGATTATGAACAGTAGACTTCAATTATTTCCCACTGTGCGGTCGACCAAGCATGTCAACCATACCATGCTATGCAGTGGGTGGTAAAAAGTTTGAAATTCTTGTTTTCGAAAAAACGTTGTAACTTCGTCAGTTTTTAACATTTTTCAATAAATAAAGTCTATTTTTACTTAGAATTAATAGTAGAACATGTTTTCCGAATTGTACCAAAAAAATGGCGTCAAACTCGAAAAAACGAAAAAATTTTACGAAAATTTCAGATTTAAGAGCAAATTTTCTTCTTATACCTTATAAAATAACAAACTGCTGTTTATATATTAATAATACCATTATTTAAATTTACAAAACCGTTGGAAAAATTAAAATCGGTTCAAAAATAGCCCCTCTAGGAATTTGTATGTGCCGACAAACATGAAAAAACGGTTTTTTAACGACAAAAAAAAATTTGAGGGTACAGGCGATTTTTCAAATACCGTTTCGTGTTACACTCGACTATATAACAATCTTAACTAGGTCGCTTGATGAGTGTCTTTATTATTTTTTTTTTTTGTAATACTGTGTTATTCTTGCATAATTTTTTATTTTACAAGATAAATGTCAAATAATTCGTTCATTTTAAAAAATCTCTGTTCGGGTAGATAGAGTACCTATCGAACGATGTTTGAATTTGTTGTGAGTTTATTCATGCAGAATCGCCTTGAGTGTGTTATATAAAAAAAAATAGTATCTTAGGTAGAAGCACCTTAAGATTGTATGCATCAAAAGAAGTGAATTCGTTTCTGCATAATGTTCTTTATTTCACTACGGCTTTTATATAATAAAAAATGCTTACACTAGCAATAATATCTTAAGCTATAACTATAAGGAAAATGTGCATGATTGACAGTAAATTAATGATTGGTAATAATTATTGACGGAAATTGAATTCATAGTTCTTACTGCGCTTTCACATGTTTAATCGGGTTGGTCCAACTTTTGCTGCTTTTAAAGGGCGGCGAGTTTGTCCACCTTTGGCTGTTTTTAAAGGGCAGATAATTTCACATTTGTCATAGAACACCACCCTTAAGTTGTATCAGGTACTTTTATACTTCATCCCATGGAAAACAACTTCAGCCAGACACCTCAAAACTGAGGAATTTTTATAATTCTTACTACACTTTCACATGTGTAAGCGAGTTTGTTCAACTTTGGCTGTTTTTGAAAGGCACATCTTTACAATGTGTCGTAGAACACTAACTCTAAGTAGTATCAGGCATTTTTATACTTCATCCCATGGACAAAACTTCAGCCAGACACCTCAAGGCTGAAGAATTTTCATAGTTCTTACTGCGCTTTCACATGTTTAATCACATGTGTTATAGAACACCACCCTTAAGTGGTATCAGGTACTTTTGGACTTCGCCACATGTCAAAAACTTTAGCCAGACACCTCTAAACTGAGGAATTTTTATAATTCTTACTGCATTTTCACATGTTTAAGCGAGTTTGTCCAACTTTGGCTGTTTTTGAAAGGCAAATCTTTACACATGTGTCGTAAACTGAGGAATTTTATAATTCTTACTGCGCTTTCACATGTTTAAGCGAGTTTGTCCAACTGTGGTTATTTTTGAGAGGCAGATCTTTACACATGTCTCGTAGAACACTATCTCTAAGTAGTATTAGGCATTTTTAGACTTCATCCCTTGGAAAAAACTTCAGCCAGACACCTCAAAACTGAGGAATTTTTATAATTCTTACTGAACTTTCACAAGTTTAAGCGAGTTTGTCCAACTTTGGCTATTTTTGAAAGGCAGATCTTTACACATGTGTCGTAGAACACTAACTCTAAGTAGTATCAGGCATTTTTAGACTTCATCCCATGGAGAAAACTTCAGCCAGACACCTCAAGGCTGAAGAATTTTCATAGTTCTTACTGCGCTTTCACATGTTTAATCGGGTTGGTCCAACTTTGGCTGCTTTTAAAGGGCGGCGAGTTTGTCCAACTTTGGCTGTTTTTAAAGGGCAGATAATTTCACATTTGTCATAGAACACCACCCTTAAGTGGTATCAGGTACTTTTATACTTCATCCCATGGAAAAAAACTTCAGCCAGACACCTCAAAACTGAGGAATTTTTATAATTCTTACTACACTTTCACATGTTTAAGCGAGTTTGTCCAACTTTGGCTGTTTTTGAAAGGAAAATCTTTACCAATGTGTCGTAGAACACTATCTCTAAGTAGTATCAGCCATTTTTAGACTTCATCCCATGGAAAACACTTCAGCCAGACACCTCAAGGCTGAAGAATTTTCATAGTTCTTACTGCGCTTTAACATGTTTAATCGGGTTGGTCCAACTTTGGCTGCTTTTAAAGGGCGGATCTTTTCACATGTGTCATAGAACACCACCCTTAAGTGGTATCAGGTACTTTTGGACTTCGCCCCATGTCAAAAACTTCAGCCAGACACCTCAAAACTGAGGAATTTTTATAATTCTTACTGCGCTTTCACATGTTTAAGCGAGTTTGTCCAACTGTGGTTATTTTTGAGAGGCAGATCTTTACACATGTCTCGTAGAACACTATCTCTAAGTAGTATCAGGCATTTTTAGACTTCATCCCATGGGAAAAACTTCAGCCAGACACCTCAAAACTGAGGAATTTTTAGAATTCTTACTACACTTTCACATGTGTATGCGAATTTGTTCAATTTTGGTTGTTTTTGAAAGGCAGATCTTTACACATGTGTCGTAGAACACTATCTCTAAGTTGTATCAGGTATTTTTCGACTTCGTCCCATGGGAAAACTTCAGCCAGACACCTCAAAACTGAGGAATTTTTATAATTCTTACTGCGCTTTCACATGTTTAAGCGAGTTTGTCCAACTGTGGTTATTTTTGAGAGGCAGATCTTTACACATGTCTCGTAGAACACTATCTCTAAGTAGTATCAGGCATTTTTAGACTTCATCCCATGGGAAAAACTTCAGCCAGACACCTCAAAACTGAGGAATTTTTAGAATTCTTACTACACTTTCACATGTGTATGCGAATTTGTTCAATTTTGGTTGTTTTTGAAAGGCAGATCTTTACACATGTGTCGTATAACTCTATCTCTAAGTAGTATCAGGCATTTTTAGACTTCGTCCCATGGGAAAACTTCAGCCAGACACCTCAAAACTGAGGAATTTTTATAATTCTTACTGCACTTTCACATGTTTAAGCGAGTTTGTCCAGCTTTGGCTGTTTTGGAAAGGCAGATCTTTACACATGTGTCGTAGAACACTATCTCTAAGTAGTATCAGGCATTTTTAGACTTCATCCCATGGAAAAACCTTCAGCCAGACACCTCAAAACTGAGGAATTTTTATAATTCTTACTACACTTTCACATGTGTAAGCGAATTTGTTCAACTTTAGCTGTTTTTGAAAGGCAGATCTTTACACATGTGTCGTAGAACACTATCTCTAAGTAGTATCAGGTATTTTTCGACTTCGTCCCATGGAAAAACTTCAGCCAGACACCTCAAAACTGAGGAATTTTTATAATTCTTACTGCACTTTCACATGTTTAAGCGAGTTTGTCCAACTTTGTCTCTCTTTGAAACGCAGAATTTTACACATGTGTCGTAGAACACTATCTCTAAGTAATATCAGGCATTTTTAGACTTCATCCCATGGAAAAAACTTTAGCCAGACACCTAAAAACTGAGGAATTTTTATAATTCTTACTACACTGTCACATGTGTAAGCGAGTTTGTTCAACTTTGGCTGTTTTTGAAAGGCACATCTTTACACATGTGTCGTAGAACACTATCTCTAAGTAGTATCAGCCTTTTTAAGACTTCATCCCATGGAAAAAACTTCAGCCAGACACCTCAAAACTGAGGAATTTTTATAATTCTTACTGCACTTTCACATGTTTAAGCGAGTTTGTCCAACTTTGGCTATTTTTGAAAGGCAGATCTTTACACATGTATCGTAGAACACTATCTTTAAGTAGTATCAGGCATTTTTAAACTTCATCCCATGCAAAAAACTTCAGCCAGACACCTCAAAACTGAGGAATTTTTATAATTCTTACTACACTTTCATATGTGTAAGCGAGTTTGTTCAACTTTGGCTGTTTTTGAAAGGCAGATCTTTACACATGTGTCGTAGAACACTATCTCTAAGTAGTATCAGGCATTTTTAGACTTCGTCCCATGGGAAAACTTCAGCCAGACACCTCAAAACTGAGGAATTTTTATAATTCTTACTGCACTTTCACATGTGTAAGCGAGTTTGTTCAACTTTGGCTGTTTTTGAAAGGCACATCTTGACACATGTGTCGTAGAACACTAACTCTAAGTAGTATCAGGCATTTTTAGACTTCATCCCATGGACAAAACTTCAGCCAGACTCCTCAAAGCTGAAGCATTTTCATAGTTCTTACTGCGCTCTCACATGTTTAATCGGGTTGGTCCAACTTTGGCTGCTTTTAAAGGGCGGCAAGTTTGTCCAACTTTGGCTGTTTTTAAAGGGCAGATAATTTCACATTTGTCATAGAACACCACCCTTAAGTGGTATCAGGTACTTTTATACTTCATCCCATGGAAAAAAAACTTCAGCCAGACACCTCAAAACTGAGGAATTTTTATAATTCTTACTACACTTTCACATGTGTAACCGAGTTTGTTCAACTGTGGGTGTTTTTGAAAGGCACATCTTTACAATGTGTGGTAGAACACTAACTCTAAGTAGTATCAGGCATTTTTAGACTTCATCCCATGGACAAAACTTCAGCCAGACACCTCAAGGCTGAAGAATTTTCATAGTTCTTACTGCGCTTTAACATGTTTAATCGGGTTGGTCCAAGTTTGGCTGCTTTTAAAGGGCGGATCTTTTCACATGTGTCATATAACACCACCCTTAAGTAGTATCAGTTACTTTTGGACTTCGCCCCATGTCAAAAACTTCAGCCAGACACCTCAAAACTGAGGAATTTTTATAATTCTTACTGCGCTTTCACATGTTTAAGCGAGTTTGTCCAACTGTGGTTATTTTTGAGAGGCAGATCTTTACACATGTCTCGTAGAACACTATCTCTAAGTAGTATCAGGCATTTTTAGACTTCATCCTATGGAAAAAACTTCAGCCAGACAACTCAAAACTGAGTAATTTTTATAATTCTTACTGCACTTTCACATGTTTAAGCGAGTTTGTCCAGCTGTGGTTATTTTTGAGAGGCAGATCTTTACACATGTCTCGTAGAACACTATCTCTAAGTAGTATCAGGCATTTTTAGACTTCATCCCATGGAAAAAACTTCAGCCAGACACCTCAAAACTGAGGAATTTTTATAATTCTTACTACACTTTCACATGTGTAACCGAGTTTGTTCAACTTTGGGTGTTTTTGAAAGGCACATCTTTACAATGTGTGGTAGAACACTAACTCTAAGTAGTATCAGGCATTTTTAGACTTCATCCCATGGACAAAACTTCAGCCAGACTCCTCAAAGCTGAAGAATTTTCATAGTTCTTACTGCGCTCTCACATGTTTAATCGGGTTGGTCCAACTTTGGCTGCTTTTAAAGGGCGGCAAGTTTGTCCAACTTTGGCTGTTTTTAAAGGCAGATAATTTCACATTTGTCATAGAACACCACCCTTAAGTGGTATCAGGTACTTTTATACTTCATCCCATGGAAAAAAACTTCAGCCAGACACCTCTAAACTGAGGAATTTTTATAATTCTTACTGCACTTTCACATGTTTAAGCGAGTTTGTCCAACTTTGGCTGTTTTTGAAAGGCAAATCTTTACACATGTGTCGTAGAACACTATCTCTAAGTAGTATCAGCCATTTTTAGACTTCATCCCATGGAAAAAACTTCAGCCAGACACCTCAAGGCTGAAGAATTTTCATAGTTCTTACTGCGCTTTAACATGTTTAATCGGGTTGGTCCAACTTTGGCTGCTTTTAAAGGGCGGATCTTTTCACATGTGTCATATAACACCACCCTTAAGTAGTATCAGTTACTTTTGGACTTCGCCCCATGTCAAAAACTTCAGCCAGACACCTCAAAACTGAGGAATTTTTATAATTCTTACTGCGCTTTCACATGTTTAAGCGAGTTTGTCCAACTGTGGTTATTTTTGAGAGGCAGATCTTTACACATGTCTCGTAGAACACTATCTCTAAGTAGTATCAGGCATTTTTAGACTTCATCCTATGGAAAAAACTTCAGCCAGACAACTCAAAACTGAGTAATTTTTATAATTCTTACTGCACTTTCACATGTTTAAGCGAGTTTGTCCAGCTGTGGTTATTTTTGAGAGGCAGATCTTTACACATGTCTCGTAGAACACTATCTCTAAGTAGTATCAGGCATTTTTAGACTTCATCCCATGGAAAAAACTTCAGCCAGACACCTCAAAACTGAGTAATTTTTATAATTCTTACTGCGCTTTCACATGTTTAAGCGAGTTTGTCCAACTGTGGTTATTTTTGAGAGGCAGATCTTTACACATGTCTCGTAGAACACTATCTCTAAGTAGTATCAGGCATTTTTAGACTTCATCCCATGGGAAAAACTTCAGCCAGACACCTCAAAACTGAGGAATTTTAATAATTCTTACTGCACTTTCACTTGTTTAAGCGAGTTTGTCCAACTTTGGCTATTTTTGAAAGGCAAATCTTTACACCTGTGTCGTAGAACACTATCTCTAAGTAGTATCAGGCATTTTTAAACTTCATCCCATGGAAAAAACTTCATCCAGACACCTCAAAACTGAGGAATTTTTATAATTCTTACTACACTTTCATATGTGTAAGCGAGTTTGTCCAGCTTTGGCTGTTTTTGAAAGGCAGATCTTTACACATGTGTCGTGGAACACTATCTCTAAGTAGTATCAGGCATTTTTAGACTTCGTCCCATGGGAAAACTTCAGCCAGACACCTCAAAACTGAGGAATTTTTATAATTCTTACTACACTTTCACATGTGTAAGCGAATTTGTTCAACTTTGGCTGTTTTTGAAAGGCCAAGTAGTATCAGGTATTTTTCGACTTCGTCCCATGGAAAAACTTCAGCCAGACACCTCAAAACTGAGGAATTTTTATAATTCATACTGCACTTTCCATGTTTAAGCGAGTTTGTCCAACTTTGTCTCTCTTTGAAACGCAGATCTTTACACATGTGTCGTAGAACACTATCTCTAAGTAATATCAGGCATTTTTAGACTTCATCCCATGGAAAAAACTTTAGCCAGACACCTACAAACTGAGGAATTTTTATAATTCTTACTACACTATCACATGTGTAAGCGAGTTTGTTCAACTTTGGCTGTTTTTGAAAGGCACATCTTTACAATGTGTGGTAGAACACTAACTATAAGTAGTATCAGGCATTTTTAGACTTCATCCCATGGACAAAACTTCAGCCAGACACCTCAAGGCTGAAGAATTTTCATAGTTCTTACTGCGCTTTCACATGTTTAATCGGGTTGGTCCAAGTTTGGCTGCTTTTAAAGGGCGGATCTTTGCACATGTGTTATAGAACACCACCCTTAAGTGGTATCAGGTACTTTTGGACTTCGCCACATGTCAAAAACTTTAGCGAGACACCTCTAAACTGAGGAATTTTTATAATTCTTACTGCACTTTCACATGTTTAAGCGAGTTTGTCCAACTTTGGCTGTTTTTGAAAGGCAAATCTTTACACATGTGTCGTAGAACACTATCTCTAATTAGTATCAGCCATTTTTAGACTTCATCCCATGGAAAAAACTTCAGCCAGACACCTCAAGGCTGAAGAATTTTCATAGTTCTTACTGCGCTTTAACATGTTTAATCGGGTTGGTCCAACTTTGGCTGCTTTTAAAGGGCGGATCTTTTCACATGTGTCATATAACACCACTCTTAAGTAGTATCAGTTACTTTTGGACTTCGCCCCATGTCAAAAACTGTGGTTATTTTTGAGAGGCAGATCTTTACACATGTCTCGTAGAACACTATCTCTAAGTAGTATCAGGCATTTTTAGACTTCATCCCATGGAAAAAACTTCAGCCAGACACCTCAAAACTGAGTAATTTTTATAATTCTTACTGCACTTTCACATGTTTAAGCGAGTTTGTCCAACTGTGGTTATTTTGAGAGGCAGATCTTTACACATGTCTCGTAGAACACTATCTCTAAGTAGTATCAGGCATTTTTAGACTTCATCCCATGGAAAACACTTCAGCCAGACACCTCAAAACTGAGTAATTTTTATAATTCTTACTGCGCTTTCACATGTTTAAGCGAGTTTGTCCAACTGTGGTTATTTTTGAGAGGCAGATCTTTACACATGTCTCGTAGAACACTATCTCTAAGTAGTATCAGGCATTTTTAGACTTCATCCCATGGGAAAAACTTCAGCCAGACTCCTCAAAACTGAGGAATTTTAATAATTCTTACTGCACTTTCACATGTTTAAGCGAGTTTGTCCAACTTTGGCTATTTTTGAAAGGCAAATCTTTACACCTGTGTCGTAGAACACTATCTCTAAGTAGTATCAGGCATTTTTAAACTTCATCCCATGGAAAAAACTTCATCCAGACACCTCAAAACTGAGGAATTTTTATAATTCTTACTACACTTTCATATGTGTAAGCGAGTTGGTTCAACTTTGGCTGTTTTTGAAAGGCAGATCTTTACACATGTGTCGTATAACACTATCTCTAAGTAGTATCAGGCATTTTTAGACTTCGTCCCATGGGAAAACTTCAGCCAGACACCTCAAAACTGAGGAATTTTTATAATTCTTACTGCACTTTCACATGTTTAAGCGAGTTTGTCCAGCTTTGGCTGTTTTTGAAAGGCAGATCTTTACACATGTGTCGTAGAACACTATCTCTAAGTAGTATCAGGCATTTTTAGACTTCATCCCATGGAAAAAACTTCAGCCAGACACCTCAAAACTGAGGAATTTTTATAATTCTTACTACATTTTCACATGTGTAAGCAAATTTGTTCAACTTTGGCTGTTTTTGAAAGGCCAAGTAGTATCAGGTATTTTTCGACTTCGTCCCATGGAAAAACTTCAGCCAGACACCTCAAAACTGAGGAATTTTTATAATTCTTACTGCACTTTCACATGTTTAAGCGAGTTTGTCCAACTTTGTCTCTCTCTACAAACTGAGGAATTTTTATAATTCTTACTACACTGTCACATGTGTAAGCGAGTTTGTTCAACTTTGGCTGTTTTTGAAAGGCACATCTTTACATATGTGTCGTAGAATACTATCTCTAAGTAGTATCAGCTTTTTTAAGACTTCATCCCATGGAAAAAACTTCAACCAGACACCTCAAAACTGAGGAATTTTTATAATTCTTACTGCACTTTCACATGTTTAAGCGAGTTTGTCCAACTTTGGCTATTTTTGAAAGGCAGATCTTTACACATGTATCGTAGAACACTATCTTTAAGTAGTATCAGGCATTTTTAAACTTCATCCCATGCAAAAAACTTCAGCCAGACACCTCAAAACTGAGGAATTTTTATAATTCTTACTACACTTTCATATGTGTAAGCGAGTTGGTTCAACTTTGGCTGTTTTTGAAAGGCAGATCTTTACACATGTGTCGTAGAACACTATCTCTAAGTAGTATCAGGCATTTTTAGACTTCGTCCCATGGGAAAACTTCAGCCAGACACCTCAAAACTGAGGAATTTTTATAATTCTTACTGCACTTTCACATGTGTAAGCGAGTTTGTTCAACTTTGGCTGTTTTTGAAAGGCACATCTTTACACATGTGTCGTAGAACACTAACTGTAAGTAGTATCAGGCATTTTTAGACTTCATCCCATGGACAAAACTTCAGCCAGACTCTTCAAAGCTGAAGAATTTTCATAGTTCTTACTGCGCTCTCACATGTTTAATCGGGATTTGTCCAACTTTGGCTGCTTTTAAAGGGCGGCAAGTTTGTCCAACTTTGGCTGTTTTTAAAGGGCAGATAATTTCACATTTGTCATAGAACACCACCCTTAAGTGGTATCAGGTACTTTTATACTTCATCCCATGGAAAAAAACTTCAGCCAGACACCTCTAAACTGAGGAATTTTTATAATTCTTACTACACTTTCACATGTGTAAGCGAGTTTGTTCAACTTTGGCTGTTTTTGAAAGGCACATCTTTACAATGTGTGGTAGAACACTAACTCTAAGTAGTATCAGGCATTTTTAGACTTCATCCCATGGACAAAACTTCAGCCAGACACCTCAAGGCTGAAGAATTTTCATAGTTCTTACTGCGCTTTCACATGTTTAATCGGGTTGGTCCAAGTTTGGCTGCTTTTAAAGGGCGGATCTTTGCACATGTGTTATAGAACACCACCCTTAAGTGGTATCAGGTACTTTTGGACTTCGCCACATGTCAAAAACTTTAGCGAGACACCTCTAAACTGAGGAATTTTTATAATTCTTACTGCACTTTCACATGTTTAAGCGAGTTTGTCCAACTTTGGCTGTTTTTGAAAGGCAAATCTTTACACATGTGTCGTAGAACACTATCTCTAATTAGTATCAGCCATTTTTAGACTTCATCCCATGGAAAAAACTTCAGCCAGACACCTCAAGGCTGAAGAATTTTCATAGTTCTTACTGCGCTTTAACATGTTTAATCGGGTTGGTCCAACTTTGGCTGCTTTTAAAGGGCGGATCTTTTCACATGTGTCATATAACACCACTCTTAAGTAGTATCAGTTACTTTTGGACTTCGCCCCATGTCAAAAACTGTGGTTATTTTTGAGAGGCAGATCTTTACACATGTCTCGTAGAACACTATCTCTAAGTAGTATCAGGCATTTTTAGACTTCATCCCATGGAAAAAACTTCAGCCAGACACCTCAAAACTGAGTAATTTTTATAATTCTTACTGCACTTTCACATGTTTAAGCGAGTTTGTCCAACTGTGGTTATTTTTGAGAGGCAGATCTTTACACATGTCTCGTAGAACACTATCTCTAAGTAGTATCAGGCATTTTTAGACTTCATCCCATGGGAAAAACTTCAGCCAGACACCTCAAAACTGAGGAATTTTAATAATTCTTACTGCACTTTCACTTGTTTAAGCGAGTTTGTCCAACTTTGGCTATTTTTGAAAGGCAAATCTTTACACCTGTGTCGTAGAACACTATCTCTAAGTAGTATCAGGCATTTTTAAACTTCATCCCATGGAAAAAACTTCATCCAGACACCTCAAAACTGAGGAATTTTTATAATTCTTACTACACTTTCATATGTGTAAGCGAGTTTGTCCAGCTTTGGCTGTTTTTGAAAGGCAGATCTTTACACATGTGTCGTGGAACACTATCTCTAAGTAGTATCAGGCATTTTTAGACTTCGTCCCATGGGAAAACTTCAGCCAGACACCTCAAAACTGAGGAATTTTTATAATTCTTACTACACTTTCACATGTGTAAGCGAATTTGTTCAACTTTGGCTGTTTTTGAAAGGCCAAGTAGTATCAGGTATTTTTCGACTTCGTCCCATGGAAAAACTTCAGCCAGACACCTCAAAACTGAGGAATTTTTATAATTCATACTGCACTTTCCATGTTTAAGCGAGTTTGTCCAACTTTGTCTCTCTTTGAAACGCAGATCTTTACACATGTGTCGTAGAACACTATCTCTAAGTAATATCAGGCATTTTTAGACTTCATCCCATGGAAAAAACTTTAGCCAGACACCTACAAACTGAGGAATTTTTATAATTCTTACTACACTATCACATGTGTAAGCGAGTTTGTTCAACTTTGGCTGTTTTTGAAAGGCACATCTTTACAATGTGTGGTAGAACACTAACTATAAGTAGTATCAGGCATTTTTAGACTTCATCCCATGGACAAAACTTCAGCCAGACACCTCAAGGCTGAAGAATTTTCATAGTTCTTACTGCGCTTTCACATGTTTAATCGGGTTGGTCCAAGTTTGGCTGCTTTTAAAGGGCGGATCTTTGCACATGTGTTATAGAACACCACCCTTAAGTGGTATCAGGTACTTTTGGACTTCGCCACATGTCAAAAACTTTAGCGAGACACCTCTAAACTGAGGAATTTTTATAATTCTTACTGCACTTTCACATGTTTAAGCGAGTTTGTCCAACTTTGGCTGTTTTTGAAAGGCAAATCTTTACACATGTGTCGTAGAACACTATCTCTAATTAGTATCAGCCATTTTTAGACTTCATCCCATGGAAAAAACTTCAGCCAGACACCTCAAGGCTGAAGAATTTTCATAGTTCTTACTGCGCTTTAACATGTTTAATCGGGTTGGTCCAACTTTGGCTGCTTTTAAAGGGCGGATCTTTTCACATGTGTCATATAACACCACTCTTAAGTAGTATCAGTTACTTTTGGACTTCGCCCCATGTCAAAAACTGTGGTTATTTTTGAGAGGCAGATCTTTACACATGTCTCGTAGAACACTATCTCTAAGTAGTATCAGGCATTTTTAGACTTCATCCCATGGAAAAAACTTCAGCCAGACACCTCAAAACTGAGTAATTTTTATAATTCTTACTGCACTTTCACATGTTTAAGCGAGTTTGTCCAACTGTGGTTATTTTGAGAGGCAGATCTTTACACATGTCTCGTAGAACACTATCTCTAAGTAGTATCAGGCATTTTTAGACTTCATCCCATGGAAAACACTTCAGCCAGACACCTCAAAACTGAGTAATTTTTATAATTCTTACTGCGCTTTCACATGTTTAAGCGAGTTTGTCCAACTGTGGTTATTTTTGAGAGGCAGATCTTTACACATGTCTCGTAGAACACTATCTCTAAGTAGTATCAGGCATTTTTAGACTTCATCCCATGGGAAAAACTTCAGCCAGACTCCTCAAAACTGAGGAATTTTAATAATTCTTACTGCACTTTCACATGTTTAAGCGAGTTTGTCCAACTTTGGCTATTTTTGAAAGGCAAATCTTTACACCTGTGTCGTAGAACACTATCTCTAAGTAGTATCAGGCATTTTTAAACTTCATCCCATGGAAAAAACTTCATCCAGACACCTCAAAACTGAGGAATTTTTATAATTCTTACTACACTTTCATATGTGTAAGCGAGTTGGTTCAACTTTGGCTGTTTTTGAAAGGCAGATCTTTACACATGTGTCGTATAACACTATCTCTAAGTAGTATCAGGCATTTTTAGACTTCGTCCCATGGGAAAACTTCAGCCAGACACCTCAAAACTGAGGAATTTTTATAATTCTTACTGCACTTTCACATGTTTAAGCGAGTTTGTCCAGCTTTGGCTGTTTTTGAAAGGCAGATCTTTACACATGTGTCGTAGAACACTATCTCTAAGTAGTATCAGGCATTTTTAGACTTCATCCCATGGAAAAAACTTCAGCCAGACACCTCAAAACTGAGGAATTTTTATAATTCTTACTACATTTTCACATGTGTAAGCAAATTTGTTCAACTTTGGCTGTTTTTGAAAGGCCAAGTAGTATCAGGTATTTTTCGACTTCGTCCCATGGAAAAACTTCAGCCAGACACCTCAAAACTGAGGAATTTTTATAATTCTTACTGCACTTTCACATGTTTAAGCGAGTTTGTCCAACTTTGTCTCTCTCTACAAACTGAGGAATTTTTATAATTCTTACTACACTGTCACATGTGTAAGCGAGTTTGTTCAACTTTGGCTGTTTTTGAAAGGCACATCTTTACATATGTGTCGTAGAATACTATCTCTAAGTAGTATCAGCTTTTTTAAGACTTCATCCCATGGAAAAAACTTCAACCAGACACCTCAAAACTGAGGAATTTTTATAATTCTTACTGCACTTTCACATGTTTAAGCGAGTTTGTCCAACTTTGGCTATTTTTGAAAGGCAGATCTTTACACATGTATCGTAGAACACTATCTTTAAGTAGTATCAGGCATTTTTAAACTTCATCCCATGCAAAAAACTTCAGCCAGACACCTCAAAACTGAGGAATTTTTATAATTCTTACTACACTTTCATATGTGTAAGCGAGTTGGTTCAACTTTGGCTGTTTTTGAAAGGCAGATCTTTACACATGTGTCGTAGAACACTATCTCTAAGTAGTATCAGGCATTTTTAGACTTCGTCCCATGGGAAAACTTCAGCCAGACACCTCAAAACTGAGGAATTTTTATAATTCTTACTGCACTTTCACATGTGTAAGCGAGTTTGTTCAACTTTGGCTGTTTTTGAAAGGCACATCTTTACACATGTGTCGTAGAACACTAACTGTAAGTAGTATCAGGCATTTTTAGACTTCATCCCATGGACAAAACTTCAGCCAGACTCTTCAAAGCTGAAGAATTTTCATAGTTCTTACTGCGCTCTCACATGTTTAATCGGGATTTGTCCAACTTTGGCTGCTTTTAAAGGGCGGCAAGTTTGTCCAACTTTGGCTGTTTTTAAAGGGCAGATAATTTCACATTTGTCATAGAACACCACCCTTAAGTGGTATCAGGTACTTTTATACTTCATCCCATGGAAAAAAACTTCAGCCAGACACCTCTAAACTGAGGAATTTTTATAATTCTTACTACACTTTCACATGTGTAAGCGAGTTTGTTCAACTTTGGCTGTTTTTGAAAGGCACATCTTTACAATGTGTGGTAGAACACTAACTCTAAGTAGTATCAGGCATTTTTAGACTTCATCCCATGGACAAAACTTCAGCCAGACACCTCAAGGCTGAAGAATTTTCATAGTTCTTACTGCGCTTTCACATGTTTAATCGGGTTGGTCCAAGTTTGGCTGCTTTTAAAGGGCGGATCTTTGCACATGTGTTATAGAACACCACCCTTAAGTGGTATCAGGTACTTTTGGACTTCGCCACATGTCAAAAACTTTAGCGAGACACCTCTAAACTGAGGAATTTTTATAATTCTTACTGCACTTTCACATGTTTAAGCGAGTTTGTCCAACTTTGGCTGTTTTTGAAAGGCAAATCTTTACACATGTGTCGTAGAACACTATCTCTAATTAGTATCAGCCATTTTTAGACTTCATCCCATGGAAAAAACTTCAGCCAGACACCTCAAGGCTGAAGAATTTTCATAGTTCTTACTGCGCTTTAACATGTTTAATCGGGTTGGTCCAACTTTGGCTGCTTTTAAAGGGCGGATCTTTTCACATGTGTCATATAACACCACTCTTAAGTAGTATCAGTTACTTTTGGACTTCGCCCCATGTCAAAAACTGTGGTTATTTTTGAGAGGCAGATCTTTACACATGTCTCGTAGAACACTATCTCTAAGTAGTATCAGGCATTTTTAGACTTCATCCCATGGAAAAAACTTCAGCCAGACACCTCAAAACTGAGTAATTTTTATAATTCTTACTGCACTTTCACATGTTTAAGCGAGTTTGTCCAACTGTGGTTATTTTGAGAGGCAGATCTTTACACATGTCTCGTAGAACACTATCTCTAAGTAGTATCAGGCATTTTTAGACTTCATCCCATGGAAAACACTTCAGCCAGACACCTCAAAACTGAGTAATTTTTATAATTCTTACTGCGCTTTCACATGTTTAAGCGAGTTTGTCCAACTGTGGTTATTTTTGAGAGGCAGATCTTTACACATGTCTCGTAGAACACTATCTCTAAGTAGTATCAGGCATTTTTAGACTTCATCCCATGGGAAAAACTTCAGCCAGACTCCTCAAAACTGAGGAATTTTAATAATTCTTACTGCACTTTCACATGTTTAAGCGAGTTTGTCCAACTTTGGCTATTTTTGAAAGGCAAATCTTTACACCTGTGTCGTAGAACACTATCTCTAAGTAGTATCAGGCATTTTTAAACTTCATCCCATGGAAAAAACTTCATCCAGACACCTCAAAACTGAGGAATTTTTATAATTCTTACTACACTTTCATATGTGTAAGCGAGTTGGTTCAACTTTGGCTGTTTTTGAAAGGCAGATCTTTACACATGTGTCGTATAACACTATCTCTAAGTAGTATCAGGCATTTTTAGACTTCGTCCCATGGGAAAACTTCAGCCAGACACCTCAAAACTGAGGAATTTTTATAATTCTTACTGCACTTTCACATGTTTAAGCGAGTTTGTCCAGCTTTGGCTGTTTTTGAAAGGCAGATCTTTACACATGTGTCGTAGAACACTATCTCTAAGTAGTATCAGGCATTTTTAGACTTCATCCCATGGAAAAAACTTCAGCCAGACACCTCAAAACTGAGGAATTTTTATAATTCTTACTACATTTTCACATGTGTAAGCAAATTTGTTCAACTTTGGCTGTTTTTGAAAGGCCAAGTAGTATCAGGTATTTTTCGACTTCGTCCCATGGAAAAACTTCAGCCAGACACCTCAAAACTGAGGAATTTTTATAATTCTTACTGCACTTTCACATGTTTAAGCGAGTTTGTCCAACTTTGTCTCTCTCTACAAACTGAGGAATTTTTATAATTCTTACTACACTGTCACATGTGTAAGCGAGTTTGTTCAACTTTGGCTGTTTTTGAAAGGCACATCTTTACATATGTGTCGTAGAATACTATCTCTAAGTAGTATCAGCTTTTTTAAGACTTCATCCCATGGAAAAAACTTCAACCAGACACCTCAAAACTGAGGAATTTTTATAATTCTTACTGCACTTTCACATGTTTAAGCGAGTTTGTCCAACTTTGGCTATTTTTGAAAGGCAGATCTTTACACATGTATCGTAGAACACTATCTTTAAGTAGTATCAGGCATTTTTAAACTTCATCCCATGCAAAAAACTTCAGCCAGACACCTCAAAACTGAGGAATTTTTATAATTCTTACTACACTTTCATATGTGTAAGCGAGTTGGTTCAACTTTGGCTGTTTTTGAAAGGCAGATCTTTACACATGTGTCGTAGAACACTATCTCTAAGTAGTATCAGGCATTTTTAGACTTCGTCCCATGGGAAAACTTCAGCCAGACACCTCAAAACTGAGGAATTTTTATAATTCTTACTGCACTTTCACATGTGTAAGCGAGTTTGTTCAACTTTGGCTGTTTTTGAAAGGCACATCTTTACACATGTGTCGTAGAACACTAACTGTAAGTAGTATCAGGCATTTTTAGACTTCATCCCATGGACAAAACTTCAGCCAGACTCTTCAAAGCTGAAGAATTTTCATAGTTCTTACTGCGCTCTCACATGTTTAATCGGGATTTGTCCAACTTTGGCTGCTTTTAAAGGGCGGCAAGTTTGTCCAACTTTGGCTGTTTTTAAAGGGCAGATAATTTCACATTTGTCATAGAACACCACCCTTAAGTGGTATCAGGTACTTTTATACTTCATCCCATGGAAAAAAACTTCAGCCAGACACCTCTAAACTGAGGAATTTTTATAATTCTTACTACACTTTCACATGTGTAAGCGAGTTTGTTCAACTTTGGCTGTTTTTGAAAGGCACATCTTTACAATGTGTGGTAGAACACTAACTCTAAGTAGTATCAGGCATTTTTAGACTTCATCCCATGGACAAAACTTCAGCCAGACACCTCAAGGCTGAAGAATTTTCATAGTTCTTACTGCGCTTTCACATGTTTAATCGGGTTGGTCCAAGTTTGGCTGCTTTTAAAGGGCGGATCTTTGCACATGTGTTATAGAACACCACCCTTAAGTGGTATCAGGTACTTTTGGACTTCGCCACATGTCAAAAACTTTAGCGAGACACCTCTAAACTGAGGAATTTTTATAATTCTTACTGCACTTTCACATGTTTAAGCGAGTTTGTCCAACTTTGGCTGTTTTTGAAAGGCAAATCTTTACACATGTGTCGTAGAACACTATCTCTAAGTAGTATCAGCCATTTTTAGACTTCATCCCATGGAAAAAACTTCAGCCAGACACCTCAAGGCTGAAGAATTTTCATAGTTCTTACTGCGCTTTAACATGTTTAATCGGGTTGGTCCAACTTTGGCTGCTTTTAAAGGGCGGATCTTTTCACATGTGTCATAGAACACCACCCTTAAGTAGTATCAGGTACTTTTGGACTTCGCCCCATGTCAAAAACTTCAGCCAGACACCTCAAAACTGAGGAATTTTTATAATTCTTACTGCGCTTTCACATGTTTAAGCGAGTTTGTCCAACTGTGGTTATTTTTGAGAGGCAGATCTTTACACATGTCTCGTAGAACACTATCTCTAAGTAGTATCAGGCATTTTTAGACTTCATCCCGTGGAAAAATCTTCAGCCAGACACCTAAAAACTGAGTAATTTTTATAATTCTTACTGCACTTTCACATGTTTAAGCGAGTTTGTCCAACTGTGGTTATTTTTGAGAGGCAGATCTTTACACATGTCTCGTAGAACACTATCTCTAAGTAGTATCAGGCATTTTTAAACTTCATCCCATGGGAAAAACTTCAGCCAGACACCTCAAACCTGAGGAATTTTTATAATTCTTACTGCACTTTCACATGTTTAAGCGAGTTTGTCCAACTTTGGCTATTTTTGAAAGGCAAATCTTTACACCTGTGTCGTAGAACGCTATCTCTAAGTAGTATCAGGCATTTTTAAACTTCATCCCATGGAAAAAACTTCAGCCAGACACCTCAAAACTGAGGAATTTTTATAATTCTTACTGCACTTTCACATGTTTAAGCGAGTTTGTCCAGCTTTGGCTGTTTTTGAAAGGCAGGTCTTTACACATGTGTCATAGAACACTATCTCTAAGTAGTATCAGGCATTTTTAGACTTCATCCCATGGAAAAAACTTCTGCCAGACACCTCAAAACTGAGGAATTTTTATAATTCTTACTACACTTTCACATGTGTAAGCGAATTTGTTCAACTTTGGCTGTTTTTGAAAGGCAGATCTTTACACATGTGTCGTAGAACACTATCTCTAAGTAGTATCAGGTATTTTTCGACTTCGTCCCATGGAAAAACTTCAGCCAGACACCTCAAAACTGAGGAATTTTTATAATTCTTACTGCACTTTCACATGTTTAAGCGAGTTTGTCCAACTTTGGCTATTTTTGAAAGGCAGATCTTTACACATGTATCGTAGAATACTATCTTTAAGTAGTATCAGGCATTTTTAAACTTCATCCCATGCAAAAAACTTCAGCCAGACACCTCAAAACTGAGGAATTTTTATAATTCTTACTACACTTTCATATGTGTAAGCGAGTTTGTTCAACTTTGGCTGTTTTTGAAAGGCAGATCTTTACACATGTGTCGTAGAACACTATCTCTAAGTAGTATCAGGCATTTTTAGACTTCGTCCCATGGGAAAACTTCAGCCAGACACCTCAAAACTGAGGAATTTTTATAATTCTTACTGCACTTTCACATGTGTAAGCGAGTTTGTTCAACTTTGGCTGTTTTTGAAAGGCACATCTTTACACATGTGTCGTAGAACACTAACTCTAAGTAGTATCAGGCATTTTTTGACTTCATCCCATGGACAAAACTTCAGCCAGACTCTTCAAAGCTGAAGAATTTTCATAGTTCTTACTGCGCTCTCACATGTTTAATCGGGATTTGTCCAACTTTGGCTGCTTTTAAAGGGCGGCAAGTTTGTCCAACTTTGGCTGTTTTTAAAGGGCAGATAATTTCACATTTGTCATAGAACACCACCCTTAAGTGGTATCAGGTACTTTTATACTTCATCCCATGGAAAAAAACTTCAGCCAGACACCTCTAAACTGAGGAATTTTTATAATTCTTACTACACTTTCACATGTGTAAGCGAGTTTGTTCAACTTTGGCTGTTTTTGAAAGGCACATCTTTACAATGTGTGGTAGAACACTAACTCTAAGTAGTATCAGGCATTTTTAGACTTCATCCCATGGACAAAACTTCAGCCAGACACCTCAAGGCCGAAGAATTTTCATAGTTCTTACTGCGCTTTCACATGTTTAATCGGGTTGGTCCAAGTTTGGCTGCTTTTAAAGGGCGGATCTTTGCACATGTGTTATAGAACACTGAGGAATTTTTATAATTCTTACTGCACTTTCACATGTTTAAGCGAGTTTGTCCAACTTTGGCTGTTTTTGAAAGGCAAATCTTTACACATGTGTCGTAGAACACTATCTCTAAGTAGTATCAGCCATTTTTAGACTTCATCCCATGGAAAAAACTTCAGCCAGACACCTCAAGGCTGAAGAATTTTCATAGTTCTTACTGCGCTTTAACATGTTTAATCGGGTTGGTCCAACTTTGGCTGCTTTTAAAGGGCGGATCTTTTCACATGTGTCATAGAACACCACCCTTAAGTAGTATCAGGTACTTTTGGACTTCGCCCCATGTCAAAAACTTCAGCCAGACACCTCAAAACTGAGGAATTTTTATAATTCTTACTGCGCTTTCACATGTTTAAGCGAGTTTGTCCAACTGTGGTTATTTTTGAGAGGCAGATCTTTACACATGTCTCGTAGAACACTATCTCTAAGTAGTATCAGGCATTTTTAGACTTCATCCCGTGGAAAAAACTTCAGCCAGACACCTAAAAACTGAGTAATTTTTATAATTCTTACTGCACTTTCACATGTTTAAGCGAGTTTGTCCAACTGTGGTTATTTTTGAGAGGCAGATCTTTACACATGTCTCGTAGAACACTATCTCTAAGTAGTATCAGGCATTTTTAGACTTCATCCCATGGAAAAAACTTCAGCCAGACACCTCAAAACTGACTAATTTTTATAATTCTTACTGCGCTTTCACATGTTTAAGCGAGTTTGTCCAACTGTGGTTATTTTTGAGTGGCAGATCTTTACACATGTCTCGTAGAACACTATCTCTAAGTAGTATCAGGCATTTTTAAACTTCATCCCATGGGAAAAACTTCAGCCAGACACCTCAAACCTGAGGAATTTTTATAATTCTTACTGCACTTTCACATGTTTAAGCGAGTTTGTCCAACTTTGGCTATTTTCGAAAGGCAAATCTTTACACCTGTGTCGTAGAACGCTATCTCTAAGTAGTATCAGGCATTTTTAAACTTCATCCCATGGAAAAAACTTCAGCCAGACACCTCAAAACTGAGGAATTTTTATAATTCTTACTACACTTTCATATGTGTAAGCGAGTTTGTTCAACTTTGGCTGTTTTTGAAAGGCAGATCTTTACACATGTTTAAGCGACATAACATGGTTTCGTTTATTTCATCTACATTACATATTATTGTAATTCGCAGATAATTTAGGGAATATTCGGAATACATAGCTTATAGTCGCAGTCACAAAAAGTGATTTTTCCTAAGTAAAATGAGGTAAGCCAATGTCGCCAATGCCTCAGAGCCCAAGTGCTCACCACCAACAATTTTGAGGGGTTTTCTAAGGAAGTGAGAATAGGCAATGATGCATTCTCAGAGCCAAAGTGCTCGCCCCCATTAATACATACAGAGTGTCAATACCAAAACACAGTCCACTAGACTTGATGGTATATACCAATAATTAAAAAGAACCAAACACAGTCCATGAGACTTGATGGAATATAAAAATAATAAAATAAATAAAATTAAAAAGACTTTGGTTGAGGTGGGACTCGAACCGGCAACCCCGGCCAACTCCCTCAACCATATAATATAGCAACAACAAGTGGTTTTTCACAAGCAAAATGGGGTAAGCCAATAGCCGCCAATGCCTCAGAGCCCAAGTGCTCACCACCAAATAATAAATATAAGGTGTAACAAAACACAAGTGGTTTTTCACAAGCAAAATGGGGTAAGCCAATAGCCGCAAATGCCTCAGAGCCCAAGTGCTCACCACCAACAATTTCGAGGGGTTTTCTAAGGAAGTGAGAATAGCCAACGATGCATTCTCAGAGCCAAAGTGCTCGCCCCAATTAATACATACAGAGTGTCAATGCCAAAACACAGTCCACTAGACTTGATGGAATATAAAAATAATAAAATTAATAAAATTAAAAAGACTTTGGTTGAGGTGGGATTCGAACCGGCAACCCCGGCCAACTCCCTCAACCATATAATTTAGCAACAACAATAATAATAAACTGCTCGCCGCCCACCGTTTAACTCCAGCTTAGATATGGTCCTTCGAGCCGGATCAAACCAGCAACCTATGGCTCTTTACTAGACGACTAAGCCGTCTAGGGCGGGGAGTATGTTTAAGCGACATAACATGGTTTCGTTTATTTCATCTACATTACATATTATTGTAATTCGCAGATAATTTAGGGAATATTCGGAATACATAGCTTATAGTCGCAGTCACAAAAAGTGGTTTTTCCTAAGTAAAATGAGGTAAGCCAATGTCGCCAATGCCTCAGAGCCCAAGTGCTCACCACCAACAATTTTGAGGGGTTTTCTAAGGAAGTGAGAATAGGCAATGATGCATTCTCAGAGCCAAAGTGCTCGCCCCCATTAATACATACAGAGTGTCAATACCAATAATTAAAAAGAGCCAAACACAGTCCATGAGATTTGATGGAATATAAAAATAATAAAATAAATAAAATTAAAAAGACTTTGGTTGAGGTGGGACTCGAACCGGCAACCCCGGCCAACTCCCTCAACCATATAATATAGCAACAACAAGTGGTTTTTCACAAGCAAAATGGGGTAAGCCAATAGCCGCCAATGCCTCAGAGCCCAAGTGCTCACCACCAAATGATAAATATAAGGTGTAACAAAACACAAGTGGTTTTTCACAAGCAAAATGGGGTAAGCCAATAGCCGCCAATGCCTCAGAGCCCAAGTGCTCACCACCAACAATTTTGAGGGGTTTCTAAGGAAGTGAGAATAGCCAACGATGCATTCTCAGAGCCAAAGTGCTCGCCCCAATTAATACATACAGAGTGTCAATGCCAAAACACAGTCCACTAGACTTGATGGAATATAAAAATAATAAAATTAATAAAATTAAAAAGACTTTGGTTGAGGTGGGATTCGAACCGGCAACCCCGGCCAACTCCCTCAACCATATAATTTAGCAACAACAATAATAATAAACTGCTCGCCGCCCACCGTTTAACTCCAGCTTAGATAACACATGTGTCGTATAACACTATCTCTAAGTAGTATCAGGCATTTTTAGACTTCGTCCCATGGGAAAACTTCAGCCAGACACCTCAAAACTGAGGAATTTTTATAATTCTTACTGCACTTTCACATGTTTAAGCGAGTTTGTCCAGCTTTGGCTGTTTTTGAAAGGCAGGTCTTTACACATGTGTCGTAGAACACTATCTCTAAGTAGTATCAGGCATTTTTAGACTTCATCCCATGGAAAAAACTTCAGCCAGACACCTCAAAACTGAGGAATTTTTATAATTCTTACTACACTTTCACATGTGTAAGCGAATTTGTTCAACTTTGGCTGTTTTTGAAAGGCAGATCTTTACACATGTGTCGTAGAACACTATCTCTAAGTAGTATCAGGTATTTTTCGACTTCGTCCCATGGAAAAACTTCAGCCAGACACCTCAAAACTGAGGAATTTTTATAATTCTTACTGCACTTTCACATGTTTAAGCGAGTTTGTCCAACTTTGGCTATTTTTGAAAGGCAGATCTTTACACATGTATCGTAGAATACTATCTTTAAGTAGTATCAGGCATTTTTAGACTTCGTCCCATGGGAAAACTTCAGCCAGACACCTCAAAACTGAGGAATTTTTATAATTCTTACTGCACTTTCACATGTGTAAGCGAGTTTGTTCAACTTTGGCTGTTTTTGAAAGGCACATCTTTACACATGTGTCGTAGAACACTAACTCTAAGTAGTATCAGGCATTTTTAGACTTCATCCCATGGACAAAACTTCAGCCAGACTCTTCAAAGCTGAAGAATTTTCATAGTTCTTACTGCGCTCTCACATGTTTAATCGGGTTGGTCCAACTTTGGCTGCTTTTAAAGGGCGGCAAGTTTGTCCAACTTTGGCTGTTTTTAAAGGGCAGATAATTTCACATTTGTCATAGAAGATCACCCTTAAGTGGTATCAGGTACTTTTATACTTCATCCCATGGAAAAAAACTTCAGCCAGACACCTCAAAACTGAGGAATTTTTATAATTCTTACTACACTTTCACATGTGTAAGCGAGTTTGTTCAACTTTGGCTGTTTTTGAAAGGCACATCTTTACAATGTGTGGTAGAACACTAACTCTAAGTAGTATCAGGCATTTTTAGACTTCATCTCATGGACAAAACTTCAGCCAGACACCTCAAGGCTGAAGAATTTTCATAGTTCTTACTGCGCTTTCACATGTTTAATCGGGTTGGTCCAAGTTTGGCTGCTTTTAAAGGGCGGATCTTTGCACATGTGTTATAGAACACCCCCTTAAGTGGTATCAGGTACTTTTGGACTTCGCCACATGTCAAAAACTTTAGCGAGACACCTCTAAACTGAGGAATTTTTATAATTCTTACTGCACTTTCACATGTTTAAGCGAGTTTGTCCAACTTTGGCTGTTTTTGAAAGGCAAATCTTTACACATGTGTCGTAGAACACTATCTCTAAGTAGTATCAGCCATTTTTAGACTTCATCCCATGGAAAAAACTTCAGCCAGACACCTCAAGGCTGAAGAATTTTCATAGTTCTTACTGCGCTTTAACATGTTTAATCGGGTTGGTCCAACTTTGGCTGCTTTTAAAGGGTGGATCTTTTCACATGTGTCATAGAACACCACCCTTAAGTAGTATCAGGTACTTTTGGACTTCGCCCCATGTCAAAAACTTCAGCCAGACACCTCAAAACTGAGGAATTTTTATAATTCTTACTGCGCTTTCACATGTTTAAGCGAGTTTGTCCAACTGTGGTTAGTTTTGAGAGGCAGATCTTTACACATGTCTCGTAGAACACTATCTCTAAGTAGTATCAGGCATTTTTAGACTTCATCCCATGGAAAAAACTTCAGCCAGACACCTCAAAACTGAGTAATTTTTATAATTCTTACTGCACTTTCACATGTTTAAGCGAGTTTGTCCAACTTTGGCTATTTTTGAAAGGCAGATCTTTACACATGTGTCGTAGAACACTATCTTTAAGTAGTATCAGGCATTTTTATACTTCATCCCATGGAAAAAACTTCAGCCAGACACCTCAAAACTGAGGAATTTTTATAATTCTTACTACACTTTCATATGTGTAAGCGAGTTTGTTCAACTGTGGTTATTTTTGAGAGGCAGATCTTTACACATGTCTCGTAGAACACTATCTCTAAGTAGTATCAGGCATTTTTAGACTTCGTCCCATGGGAAAACTTCAGCCAGACACCTCAAAACTGAGGAATTTTTATAATTCTTACTGCACTTTCACATGTGTAAGGGAGTTTGTTCAACTTTGGCTGTTTTTGAAAGGCACATCTTTACACATGTGTCGTAGAACACTAACTCTAAGTAGTATCAGGCATTTTTAGACTTCATCCCATGGACAAAACTTCAGCCAGACACCTCAAAGCTGAAGAATTTTCATAGTTCTTACTGCGCTTTCACATGTTTAATCGGGTTGGTCCAACTTTGGCTGCTTTTAAAGGGCGGCGAGTTTGTCCAACTTTGGCTGTTTTTAAAGGGCAGATAATTTCACATTTGTCATAGAACACCACCCTTAAGTGGTATCAGGTACTTTTATACTTCATCCCATGGAAAACAACTTCAGCCAGACACCTCAAAACTGAGGAATTTTTATAATTCTTACTACACTTTCACATGTGTAAGCGAGTTTTTTCAACTTTGGCTGTTTTTGAAAGGCACATCTTTATACATGTGTCGTAGAACACTAACTCTAAGTAGTATCAGGCATTTTTAGACTTCATCCCATGGACAAAACTTCAGCCAGACACCTCAAGGCTGAAGAATTTTCATAGTTCTTACTGCGCTTTCACATGCTTAATCGGGTTGGTCCAAGTTTGGCTGCTTTTAAAGGGCGGATCTTTTCACATGTGTCATAGAACACCACCCTTAAGTGGTATCAGGTACTTTTGGACTTCGCCCCATGTCAAAAACTTAAGCCAGACACCTCAAAACTGAAGAATTTTTATAATTCTTACTGCGCTTTCACATGTTTAAGCGAGTTTGTCCAACTGTGGTTATTTTTGAGAGGCAAATCTTTACACATGTGTCTAAGTAGTATCAGGCATTTTTAAACTTCATCCCATGGAAAAACTTCAGCCAGACACCTCAAAACTGAGGAATTTTTATAATTCTTACTGCACTTTCACATGTTTAAGCGAGTTTGTCCAACTTTGGCTATTTTTGAAAGGCAAATCTTTACACATGTGTCGTAGAACACTATCTCTGTTGATTGGTTTTAAAACCAGTCAATGCCAAACTACTCGGCGAAAATTCTAGTTCATTGACTATACATTTTGTGGCGTATGCATACTAGTTCATTGCTGATTAGCGTTAAACCAGTCAATGCCAAACTAATCAGCAAGCAATATAGTTAATTCACTATACATTTTGTGGTGTATTCATACTAGTTCATTTCTGATCACCTTTAAACCATTCAATGTCGAACTACTCAGCAAAGAATATAGTTCATTGACTATACATTTTGTGGTGTATTCATAATAGTTCACTTCTGATCACCAGTCAATGTCCAACTACTCAGCAAACAATATAGTTCATTGACTATACATTTTGTGGTGTATTTATACTAGTTCATTACTGATTAGCTTCAAACCAGTCAAGGCCAAACTACTCAGCAAACAATATAGTTCATTGACTATACATTTTGTGGTGTATTCATACTAATTCATTTCTGATCACCTTTAAACCAGTCAATGTCGAACTACTCAGCAAACAATATAGCTCGTTGTCTATACATTTTGTGGTGTATTCATACTAGTTCATTTCTGATCACCTTTAAACCAGTCAATGTCGAACTACTCAGCAAACAATATAGTTCATTGACTATACATTTTGTGGTGTATGCATACTAGTTCATTGCTGATTAGCGTTAAACCAGTCAATGCCAAACTAATCAGCAAGCAATATAGTTAATTGACTATACATTTTGTGGTGTATTCATACTAGTTCATTTCTGATCACCTTTAAACCAGTCAATGTCCAACTACTCAGCAAACAATATATTTCATTGACTATACATTTTGTGGTGTATTCATACTAGATCACTTCTGATCACCTTTAAACCAGTCAATGTCAAACCACTCAGCAAACAATATAGTTCACTGACTATACATTTTGTGGTGTATTCATACTAGTTCATTTCTGATCACCTCTAAACCAGTCAATGTCGAACTACTCAGCAAACAACACAGTTCATTGACTATACATTTTGTGGTGTATTTATACTAGTTCGTTGCTGACTAGCTTCAAACCAGTAATGCCAAACTACTCAGCAACATTATAGTTCTTCGACTAAACATTTTGTGGTGTATTCATACTAGTTAATTTCTGACTACCTTCAAACTAATCAATTCCAAACTACTCAGCAGACACCTAGCTCGTGTAGGTGTAGTCAGAAAAAGTCTAATCTATTTTAGAAAAATACTACTTAGAAAAATTCCATTTCATACTACATTATTATTATAAGGCCTTATTAAACCGCAACCATTACTATGCAAACATTATTTGAAATTTTTGGTTTGCTTCTTTTTTCTCTTGTAATTCACAGATGCTTTTTCGTGCTTGGGTAAATACAAATATGATGCTGATGTATGTATATATGATCTAGTATGTCAGCTGCTATATTTCTTGTGTATCATCATCATTTATTGGCGCTTAACCGCCTAAGCGAATTTGGCCGTTGCATATCAAAAAAAAAAAAACCTTCTGTGCTGGAGCTTCTTTGTCCATTCGCATAACATGGCCCAGCCAGCGGAGTCTTTCGGCTTTAATTCGCTGGACTATGGTCAGATCTGCGTAGAGCTCGTACAGCTCATCGTTAAATTTTCTTCGATACTCGCCGTTGGTATCACGGGAAGGACCATAAATCTTCCGGAGAACTTTTCTCGCTTCCTTATCCAGTCCAGAGAAGGCAGCGCTTATGGCGCGGTTGTTAAGGCCAATGATATCAATATCATCGGCATACGCCAGCAATTGCACGCTCTTGTAAAAGATTGTACCATTGCGGTTTAGCTCTGCTGCTCGAATTATCTTCTCCAGCATCAGATTGAAGAAATCGCACGAAAGGGAGTCGCCCTGTCTGAAGCCTCGTTTGGTTTCAAATGGCTCAGAGAGGTCCTTCCCGATTCTGACGGAGCTGTTGGCATAGTGTATCAATACAAGTGTGAACTGTAGCTTTGACAGAAATGTCAAAACACACTTCCACGTCAAATCACAAATGTCAAAACACAAATCCATGTCAAAAATCTGGGTTGCTATTGTTGTTTTCGTTGCGATCGGGTTGTGTGCAGCACCGAATATCAATGAAACAGGGTTCTTGTTTGCACAAAAGTGTTGCTGTGTTGCACAACTTTTTCACTCCAGTTTCTAGGGCAACGTTTAAGCGAATCTTTCAGTTTATACTTTATATCAAAGAAAAAAAGACACAAAATAAAAAGCTTAAAACTAGTAAATTTTATTTATTTTACAGAAAAATTTTGAGGTAAGCATCTTCGAAATGAGAAATTAGACAGAAAATGAAAACTAACGTTTTTTTTGGAAACATGTATATACGATGTTTTTAGATAGATTTATTATCAAATACATATCTTAGCACAAAGAAGGCTTCAAACCCCAAAATTTGTTTCCTTTAGGGGTCAACTCCTAATAAATTAGCTAGTATTATGGAAGATAGCTCAAAATACGGGGTTTGGCCTCAGGATCACGAATCGGGAAGCGCTTTTTTAATATTTTGCTTCTCTGAAGAGAACCCGCCCCAATTTTGGTACCGGACCCGGGTCAATTTTCGGTTTTTTGACCATAACTTTCCACAGACACAAAAAAATTAAAAAGCGCTTCCGGATTCGTGATCCTCAGGCCAAAACCCGTATTTTGAGCTATCTTCCATAGGTTAGGTTAGGTTAGGTTCAAGTGGCTGCCGCAGAGGCACACTTAGGCCAGTTTTGAAAGGCCCGTTGTGATACCACCAACACAAGGAAAGTCAGTCCCGGGACCCAGCCAAATGGAAAATCCCTGAGTTGTTGGGATTTTCCACATAGCAGAATCCCATCAAGTCCTTTATGTCCAGTTCCGCGATCTGGCTTAGGCTATCCAGGAACGGAACTCCCAAAAAGCGCGTTCTCGCGCCGCTTAAAGCCGGACAGTTGCAGATGAGGTGTTCCACTGTTTCCTCCTCCTCATCATCTTTGCAACTCCTGCAGCATCGTCGGTAGGGCACACTTAGCCTTTCTGCATGCCTACCAATGAGGCAGTGACCGGTTAATACCCCTATCAATATGCAGATTTCCCTCCTAGTTAGGGCATAAATGCGTCTAGACCTTTTAAGATCCCATTTTGGCCAGGTTTGTTTCGATATCCGACACCCTGGGGATTGCAGCCATCTTTCGTTGGCTTGACGGAGTGTGTGCTCCTTCAGCATTAGTTTGCATGTGGCAAACGGCATACCTAAGCGCTCTTTATCCTGAAGAACCTGCTTGGTCGTGCCCTGCCTGGCAAGCTCGTCTTCCTTACAGTTTCCCTCAATGTCCCTATGTCCCGGGACCCATATGAGGTTTACGCGGTTCTGTTGGGCCATCTCCTGAAGAGATCGACGACAGCTGAGCGTCAGTTCAGAGTTGAACGTGTATGAGCCAAGGGATTTGATGGCCGCTTGGCTATCGCTGAAAATAGCGATATCTTCTCCGATAACACGTTTGCTTAACCAGGCCGCGGCGTCTAGGATTGCCGAGACTTCCGCCTGGAAGACGCTACAACGATCAGGTAGTCTGAAGGAGAGCTCAAGATCCAAATCCCTTGAATAAACCCCTCCTCCAACTCTGCCGTCCAACTTCGAGCCGTCGGTGTATATGGAAGTGCCACCATTTGTTCCGGGACACCAATCCGTCCTCTCCCAGTCTTCTCTGCTGGGAGTGTTTATTTTGAAACAGCTATCCCCGACTGTAGTGGTCGCACAACGATCTGTGCTTAGAGGGAGAAAGCTGTAAGATTCCAGAATACTGGAGTGTCCAATAGTACCCGCCCCCCAACTGGAGGTTTCTCTTAGGCGCAGAGCTGATGCCGCTGCTGACCGAAACCCTTCCAGATCAAGTGGCAAAATGCCCAGAATGACCTGGAGGGCTTCGTTGGGCGTTGTCCTTAGCGCACCGCTTATACAGATCATATTGGATCTATGGACTTTCCGCAACAGATTCAAGTATGTTGCCTTGCTCAGCGCAGGCCACCATACGACGACTCCATATAGCATGATTGGACGAATGATGGCCGTGTAGATCCAACTGCATACTCTAGGGCTGAGCCCCCATTTTTTGCCAATGGCTCTTTTGCATGTGTAAAGAGCGATGCAAGCTTTCTTCTGGCGCTGAAGAACATTCTCCTTCCAATTCAGTTTCCTGTCCAGAACTATGCCTAGAAACTTGGCCTTATCCGACAAGCCCAGGCGCGTGCCATCTAGTTCTGGTAGGCTTAGTGGCGGTATTTTGTACCGGTTGGTGAAGAGGACAAGTTCCACTTTCCCCGGGTTGATACTAAGTCCGCAGCGAGAGGACCACGTCGAAACTTCTCGCAGTGCTACTTGCATCAGGTCACACAGAGTTTGTGGGAACTTGCCTCTGAATGCAATAGCTAAATCGTCTGCGTATGCCACTATCTTCCCGCCCCCCCAACTTGTGTCACGTAGCAACGAGTTGCCTGTGAGGTTCCATAAAAGCGGGGAAAGAACACCACCCTGGGGTGTTCCCCTTGTGACATAGCGTGATAACTCAACTGTACCAAGTGAAGAAGCTATTTTCCTTCCCCTTAAAAGTTGGTCAATTAAACCAGTTAGAGGTCTATCTACGCCCAGATTAGTTAGAGCGGAGTTGATAGCCTCCGGGCTTATATTGTTGAAAGCCCCCTCAATGTCTAGGAAGGCCACGAGACAGTAGTCCTTTTCACACAGCGATTTCTCAATGACCGATACTAGGCTATGCAGAGCGGTTTCTGTTGATTTACCCTTGGTGTATGCATGCTGATAGCTAGAAATAAGGTTGCTATCAATAGTCGTTGAGAGGTAGTCGCTTAGTATCCTCTCAAAGGTTTTGAGTACAAAGGACGAGAGACTGATCGGTCTGTAGTATTTTGGCTCGTAGTGGGATGCCTTCCCAGCCTTAGGGATAAACACTACCGTGGCGCTTCTCCAGGAGCCCGGAATGTGGTTGAGAGCCAGGCAGGCTGTGAAGAGCAATACCAGCCATTTAGCTGATGTCTCCAACGTGTTTATAAGTTGCGCGGGGATAATCCCGTCCGGCCCGGCAGCCTTATACGGTTCAAAGCTCTTAACTGCCCACCTTACCCTTTCCTCAGTGATGGGTATTTTTACTGCCAGGTTTGTTGCAGGTACTAGTGGTGCGTCATGCAGATTCCCCGGAAAATGTGTATTCAAGAGCAGCTCAAGGGTTTCCTCTTCCGTGCTGGTCCAGGATCCGTCAGTTTTTCGCAAATAGCTGATGGCTGTTTGACTTTTCGAGAGGACTCTAAGTCTCGCTGTGTCGTCGACCTTTTCGACGCCAGTGCAGAAATTTCTCCACGAAGTTCTCTTCGCCTGTCTCAGAGCTTTTTTGTAGGCCCTAAGTTTAGCTTTATATTCGTGCCAATGAGGCTCAGAGCCGAGGCTCTTGGCCTTGTTAAATTATTTCCGGCATGATTTGCGGAACGAGTCCAAATCGTAGGACCACCAATGTGGCCTGTGTTTACCGCGTGGCACTGGACAAGCCTGTCCTAGAGCATTTGAGAGCGCCGATGTAAATGTAGTAACAAGATCCTCCAGCTCCTCTACTGATGAGGGGGCTTGTGAGGGCAGTACTGGGAGGTCTCTGCCTAATATTTCATTGTGTAACTGCCAATTTGTGTTTCGTGGATTGCGCTTCATGATTGGTTGTTCTACAATAAAGTCTAAAACTATTTCTATGTAACGGTGGTCGGAGAATGAATGTTCTTCCAGAACCCGCCATTTTCTGACCCACCCACAATCGCCTTCACTACAGATAGTGAGGTCTATGACCTCCCTACGGGTCTTAGTGATAAAAGTAGGCTCATTACCCACGTTGCAAATTACCAGGTTGGTTGTTAAGAGGTAATCAAACAGAGACTCGCCCCTGGCATTGATATCGGAACTCCCCCATTGGACATGGTGAGCATTAGCGTCCGCTCCAATAATAAGATTACCCGTGCAGAAATTTGACACCAGGTCTTTCACCTCCGTTTGTGGTGGGGGTTCTTCGGCGTCGTAGGGCATATAGACCGACGCAACCGTCAGGCGGGTGCTATCGACCGTTAGACTGATAGCGGTAATATCACCACTGGTGTAGTTAGGTAGGAGAAAGGAGTTCAACTCAGACTTGACCAAAATACACGTTCGGACTTTGCTCTCCTCGCTGGCTCGAATGAGCTTGAAGCCCTTAGTCCCCAATCCGCAGATTCTCGAGCTATTGACCCAGGGTTCTTGGATGAGGACGACTACTTAAAGCAGCCGAAGCCACTTTAGATTTGTGCAGATTAATCTGAAGCACCACCAACATGAGAGCGCACAGACTTCCCTGCCGTCCCCATGTTGTCGAGGTTTGCCCCATCCCGGAGGTTGCCTATCAACGACGAGTTGTTCCGATTAACTGCCCGATATGGCGTTGCAGGAGTCCTGCTGCCTGTAGCGTTAGATGTTAATCGCTCAGCGTTGGCTGCTACCACCGTGACGTCGAGGACTTCCTCGTCCTGTAGGCTGTCCTCCATCTCCGAGTTGTTCACAGCACTATCGGCAAGGGACGTGGCGGATAACATGCTTTCCGCATCGGAATCCTCCGCTTCCTCTTCTGGTAATTCGTTTTCCGGTTCCCCCGGAGCAGCCGAGAAGGTAGCGCGCTGAGCGTCACCACGATATACGTGGATAACGATCTGGCCTACGCTGTAGTGTACTAGGCCATTGCACCTTTTGAGGGGCTCGATTGACTCTTTATTCATGGTTAACACCACCTGTCTGTCGGGGCCCACCACATCCCCGACCAGATTAACACTCCAGTCATGCGTTGGGAGGGACGGATTCATTAGCCGTAGCATCCCGAGAATTCTATCGGGTTCGTCAGGGATGGCCGGAATCCACGCCCTTGCCCTTGGACGAGCTGGAATGTCCTTCCAGTCGACGACCTCTATCTTTGCGCCCTTGTAGACTTCGCCCAGTTTAGCAGCTGCTGCCTTATACAGTGCTACGGTTTTTGCATCCTCGCATGCGAGTAATTTGATCTGACCCTGGTGCCAGCCCGCATCCGTTACTCGCGCCGAACTACCCGGAAACTCCGGAGCAACGCTGAGAAGAATGTTGCCGAGTTCATTTCGCACGTAACGCCACCGGTCCTTAGGGATGGCCAGACGGTCATTGCCTCGGTCAAGGACGCCTATAAGGATCCTGTCCTTGGTTACCTCAGCAAAGCTTAGTTTGCCCGCTCCAGAGGTATTCTGATGCCGCTTGGGAGGGGGATTCAACTCCAGGTCCGATCTCTGGCGCTTGAAAGGGTTAACTTTTAACCTCTTTGGCATGTAAGATTTTTGGAAATCCGGTATCACAGCTTTCGCTAGCTCTACCGATTTACTGGAATTCGGCGACAGCGACTCCTGCGGTACCCCTTCATACCTCTTCAGGATCTTTGCAGCCAATCTTTTCTCGTGGTATGTGAAGCGGCGGGGAGATGTCTCCCGGGAGTGCGGACCCGTAGTTGCCATCGCGGTCGCTCCCCTTGCCGAAATCTCAGTTGCAGCCTCCTTCCCCTTCGAAACTCCGAGGCCAGGTCGTGAGACCGCTGCCACAGACGTAAAGATACTGGTTTTCATATCAGAGGTTGATGGGAGTTTAGCATCCGCCGTTGTCCGCTTAGCTGCGTTGGCAACCGCACTGGTGCTAGCTCCCATCAAGTCAATCTTACTCGATAGAGGGTTGGTTGACCGACTCGTAGTTGCCATCGCTGTCGATCCCCCCCTTGATTGTGGAACGGAGGTTGTCCTCCGGCGTTGTTGTTGCTTTCTCGCCTGCTCCTCCATAGCTCTCCTTTGCTGAGGAGTGAAATTTTGCGTTGTTTGCTTTTTGGGTTTTTCGTTTTTATTTGCGTTATTTGAGTTCATCATGTTCGTACGACCCATCGCCGGACAAGGCCAGCTTAGGGTCAAGGAAAATGTGTCGTCCGCCGCGGCAGAGCCCGGTACCGCGGTAAGGCCATGCTTACTCTCTGAGGCGACCCGGTATCAGAGAGGCTCCGTTCAAATAGAGCCACGATTTGCCTCCCGGCTGCAAACGTCCAATGGGCACGTGGTCGCATAACACCCTGGATTGGGAGGGGGAAGATCTTTGTCGTCGCGCCAGAGAGGCTAGGCTGCTCTCGTGATGAAGTGCCACTACCGTGGCGCTTCTCCAGGAGCCCGGAATGTGGTTGAGAGCCAGGCAGGCTGTGAAGAGCAATACCAGCCATTTAGCTGATGTCTCCAACGTGTTTATAAGTTGCGCGGGGATAATCCCGTCCGGCCCGGCAGCCTTATACGGTTCAAAGCTCTTAACTGCCCACCTTACCCTTTCCTCAGTGATGGGTATTTTTACTGCCAGGTTTGTTGCAGGTACTAGTGGTGCGTCATGCAGATTCCCCGGAAAATGTGTATTCAAGAGCAGCTCAAGGGTTTCCTCTTCCGTGCTGGTCCAGGATCCGTCAGTTTTTCGCAAATAGCTGATGGCTGTTTGACTTTTCGAGAGGACTCTAAGTCTCGCTGTGTCGTCGACCTTTTCGACGCCAGTGCAGAAATTTCTCCACGAAGTTCTCTTCGCCTGTCTCAGAGCTTTTTTGTAGGCCCTAAGTTTAGCTTTATATTCGTGCCAATGAGGCTCAGAGCCGAGGCTCTTGGCCTTGTTAAATTATTTCCGGCATGATTTGCGGAACGAGTCCAAATCGTAGGACCACCAATGTGGCCTGTGTTTACCGCGTGGCACTGGACAAGCCTGTCCTAGAGCATTTGAGAGCGCCGATGTAAATGTAGTAACAAGATCCTCCAGCTCCTCTACTGATGAGGGGGCTTGTGAGGGCAGTACTGGGAGGTCTCTGCCTAATATTTCATTGTGTAACTGCCAATTTGTGTTACGTGGATTGCGCTTCATGATTGGTTGTTCTACAATAAAGTCTAAAACTATTTCTATGTAACGGTGGTCGGAGAATGAATGTTCTTCCAGAACCCGCCATTTTCTGACCCACCCACAATCGCCTTCACTACAGATAGTGAGGTCTATGACCTCCCTACGGGTCTTAGTGATAAAAGTAGGCTCATTACCCACGTTGCAAATTACCAGGTTGGTTGTTAAGAGGTAATCAAACAGAGACTCGCCCCTGGCATTGATATCGGAACTCCCCCATTGGACATGGTGAGCATTAGCGTCCGCTCCAATAATAAGATTACCCGTGCAGAAATTTGACACCAGGTCTTTCACCTCCGTTTGTGGTGGGGGTTCTTCGGCGTCGTAGGGCATATAGACCGACGCAACCGTCAGGCGGGTGCTATCGACCGTTAGACTGATAGCGGTAATATCACCACTGGTGTAGTTAGGTAGGAGAAAGGAGTTCAACTCAGACTTGACCAAAATACACGTTCGGACTTTGCTCTCCTCGCTGGCTCGAATGAGCTTGAAGCCCTTAGTCCCCAATCCGCAGATTCTCGAGCTATTGACCCAGGGTTCTTGGATGAGGACGACTACTTAAAGCAGCCGAAGCCACTTTAGATTTGTGCAGATTAATCTGAAGCACCACCAACATGAGAGCGCACAGACTTCCCTGCCGTCCCCATGTTGTCGAGGTTTGCCCCATCCCGGAGGTTGCCTATCAACGACGAGTTGTTCCGATTAACTGCCCGATATGGCGTTGCAGGAGTCCTGCTGCCTGTAGCGTTAGATGTTAATCGCTCAGCGTTGGCTGCTACCACCGTGACGTCGAGGACTTCCTCGTCCTGTAGGCTGTCCTCCATCTCCGAGTTGTTCACAGCACTATCGGCAAGGGACGTGGCGGATAACATGCTTTCCGCATCGGAATCCTCCGCTTCCTCTTCTGGTAATTCGTTTTCCGGTTCCCCCGGAGCAGCCGAGAAGGTAGCGCGCTGAGCGTCACCACGATATACGTGGATAACGATCTGGCCTACGCTGTAGTGTACTAGGCCATTGCACCTTTTGAGGGGCTCGATTGACTCTTTATTCATGGTTAACACCACCAGTCTGTCGGGGCCCACCACATCCCCGACCAGATTAACACTCCAGTCATGCGTTGGGAGGGACGGATTCATTAGCCGTAGCATCCCGAGAATTCTATCGGGTTCGTCAGGGATGGCCGGAATCCACGCCCTTGCCCTTGGACGAGCTGGAATGTCCTTCCAGTCGACGACCTCTATCTTTGCGCCCTTGTAGACTTCGCCCAGTTTAGCAGCTGCTGCCTTATACAGTGCTACGGTTTTTGCATCCTCGCATGCGAGTAATTTGATCTGACCCTGGTTCCAGCCCGCATCCGTTACTCGCGCCGAACTACCCGGAAACTCCGGAGCAACGCTGAGAAGAATGTTGCCGAGTTCATTTCGCACGTAACGCCACCGGTCCTTAGGGATGGCCAGACGGTCATTGCCTCGGTCAAGGACGCCTATAAGGATCCTGTCCTTGGTTACCTCAGCAAAGCTTAGTTTGCCCGCTCCAGAGGTATTCTGATGCCGCTTGGGAGGGGGATTCAACTCCAGGTCCGATCTCTGGCGCTTGAAAGGGTTAACTTTTAACCTCTTTGGCATGTAAGATTTTTGGAAATCCGGTATCACAGCTTTCGCTAGCTCTACCGATTTACTGGAATTCGGCGACAGCGACTCCTGCGGTACCCCTTCATACCTCTTCAGGATCTTTGCAGCCAATCTTTTCTCGTGGTATGTGAAGCGGCGGGGAGATGTCTCCCGGGAGTGCGGACCCGTAGTTGCCATCGCGGTCGCTCCCCTTGCCGAAATCTCAGTTGCAGCCTCCTTCCCCTTCGAAACTCCGAGGCCAGGTCGTGAGACCGCTGCCACAGACGTAAAGATACTGGTTTTCATATCAGAGGTTGATGGGAGTTTAGCATCCGCCGTTGTCCGCTTAGCTGCGTTGGCAACCGCACTGGTGCTAGCTCCCATCAAGTCAATCTTACTCGATAGAGGGTTGGTTGACCGACTCGTAGTTGCCATCGCTGTCGATCCCCCCCTTGATTGTGGAACGGAGGTTGTCCTCCGGCGTTGTTGTTGCTTTCTCGCCTGCTCCTCCATAGCTCTCCTTTGCTGAGGAGTGAAATTTTGCGTTGTTTGCTTTTTGGGTTTTTCGTTTTTATTTGCGTTATTTGAGTTCATCATGTTCGTACGACCCATCGCCGGACAAGGCCAGCTTAGGGTCAAGGAAAATGTGTCGTCCGCCGCGGCAGAGCCCGGTACCGCGGTAAGGCCATGCTTACTCTCTGAGGCGACCCGGTATCAGAGAGGCTCCGTTCAAATAGAGCCACGATTTGCCTCCCGGCTGCAAACGTCCAATGGGCACGTGGTCGCATAACACCCTGGATTGGGAGGGGGAAGATCTTTGTCGTCGCGCCAGAGAGGCTAGGCTGCTCTCGTGATGAAGTGCCGTACGGAGCTATAATCACAAGGGCAGCGAAGCCCTGTGGCTATCGACTTAAGCCCTCGTACCGCGGCAAGGTATCCACCCTATCTTCCATAATTCTAGCTAATTTATTAGGAGTTGACCCCTAAAGGAAACAAATACCAAATTTTTGGGGTTTGAAGCTAATTTTTAGCAGTTGTTTGTTATTTGTTTAATAGAAAATAGTAAGCAGACTCGAAAGAGTTATTCTAACTAATAATTTTACATAATTCGCTGTTATTTATGTTAAAAAAAATCAAATTTCTAAGTTTTAGCGAACTACTTTTTTATGCAACCTACTACTAATTTTTTTTTCCAAATCGAATCAACTCGGCGCAAAATGATGCTCTTTTTCCAAAAAAACAACTCTGATGAACAGGTGTTAAACTCATTTTGGAATTTTGACGTCTATGCAGAAGAGTTTACACTTGTATTGATACACTATGGCTGTTGGTATTGCTCAACGTCATTTGGCAAAGCCGTGTATATATACAGAAAAAAGGCACTGGTAAAATCAACAATCTCGTGCTGTTATCCTGAAGTTGACCAAATTTTGGTTATTTGAACGGTAATTTTTGTTGAAGTAACTGTATTCTGCACGTCATTTCTGTAACTTTTTAACGAAGTTCGTTACATAAAAATCGTTAATTTGACACAATTTTCTGTACAAAATTTGTCAAAATCGATGTTAACGACAATAACGAATTTCGTTAAAAAGTTACAGAAACCACGTGCAGATCTTTTATGATCCCTCTAGATCTTTTAAGATCCCATTTTGGCCAGGTTTGTTTGGATTTCCGGGGATTGTTGCCACCTTTGGATGTCCCGCATCTTGGGGATTGTTGCCACCTTTCGTTGGCTTGACGGAGTGTGTACTCCTTCAGCAACTCCTTCGGCAAACGGCATATGCAAGCTAATGCTGAAGGAATACACACTCCGTCAAGCCAACGAAAGGTGGCAACAATCCCCAAGATGCGGGACATCCAAACAAACCTGGCCGAAATGGGATCATAAAAGATCTAGAGGCATTCACGCCCTAAGAAGGCGAGAAATCTTCATATTAATAGGTGTTCTAACTGGGCACTGCCTTAAGGCTAGGTGTGCCCTATCGTCGATGCTGTAGGAGCTGAAAAGATGATGAGGAAGAGGAAACAACTCAGGGAAAATACAGTTTTTACTAGGTCGTGGTAATATTATGCTTGAAGTGTTTGTAATTATATACACTAATTTTAGAAAAAATAAAAAGTTCCTGCTTTTTACAACTTCGCATAAAAAAACATTTTCAAAATCAAAATTTTTTCAAAAATCGTAAAAATTCGACAAAATTTTGACTTTGACCAGCTATTATTCAGAGATGGTTTGGTCCACTCCTACATATTCTACGTCGTTAGAAGCATATTTTAATTTCCTTTCAAACGAGGTACCGCTTTTTTAATTGCAAAGCCTACTACGATATTATCAGTTTGGTAAAAAAAAAGTTTGAAAAAAATGCGGCTTGCTTATTTTATATCATTTTCTTGGCTATAATAGTGCATGTAAATTAAAAAAAAATTTATGATGTGTAAAACTACTTTAAATAACCTATTAAATGATGTATAGTTTATGCAAGTCTCTATTTTTTAAATATTTATTTTTGCATTTTTAACAAACAAAAAAATTTTAATTTCACTTTAAGGACTCAATATGTCCTGAAAGGATAACGGTAGGTGCAAATATCATATGGAGAATATGTTCCCAGTTTCGTTTTGTATAACAATTATTAATACATTATTTCTCCGAAAATCATTGTTTAAAGAGATATTGGTCTCTTAAGCCATGCATAATTTTTAGGTTAATTTTTGAACTTTAGGTCAAATGCGCGTGGCTATTTCCCCACTACAGGTGGTCAGATTTTTATGCAGATCTTATTTTCTATTGTCAAGCTATCAAAAGATGCGCGGGGAGCGAAAAAACTCAATACTTTTGCAAATCCCATATTTTTTGTGGTCACTCTAATATACATATGTGGGACCGGAACTCCGCAGTGGACGACTAACTTAACCTTAAGTAACCTTAATTTACCTTACCTAAAAATACAACTCCAAAGCCCCAATTACATAAAACTTTGACAAATGCGCTCCTCGTTTTTGAGCATTTGCAAAAATTTCGCTTCGCTTTACGTTTAAAAAACTTTGTATGAAAGTGGATCCTACAAAGTTGAATGCAATTGGGCCTTCACCTATATAATCAAACTTGACGAACGCGGAATTTGAAAGGAGCCATTGCAAGTTGAATTCAATAATTACAACATAATTTAAAAAATATAGAAACAATAAAACTTGTGTTAACTTTACCGAGAATCGAACTCGGAGCCTTTAGCTCATTTTTGGCTGTGTATAAACTAGTATATCAACTGGTATAATGCTGATGTAGAGGCTGACAAGTATACCAATTGGTTTGGTGCTGATGCAGAAGAGGACAATTGTTTTTCTTTTTCTCTTGTAACTGCTTCTTTTTTACCTTGTAATTCACAGATGCTTTTTCGTGTTTGCGTAAATACAAATAGTCGCTGCTTTCTAAAGACTAAACTGGTATATTGCTGATGTAGAGGCTGACTATGATACTGGTGCATAGACCGACTAGTATACCAACTGGAATTAATGTCAAATTCGTGGACTAGTATGACAAGTGGTACGATCTGAATGGGCATAATGATTAGTATGTCCTGCCGCATAGACTAAGCAGTATGTCAACTGGTATGATTCTGATGTATATATCAACTAGTATGTCAACTGGTAAGATTCTGAGGCATATATGAACTAGTATGTCAAATGGTATATTTCTGATGCAAATTTGGACTACTATATCAACTGGTATGATTCTGACGTATATATCAACTAGTATGACAACTGGTATGATTCTGATTCTTTTTTTAACTAGTCTGTCAATTGGTATGATTCTGATGCATATATGAACTAGTCTGTCAACTGGTATGATTCTGATGCATATAAGAAGTAGTCTGTCAACTGGTATGATTCTGATGCATATATGAACTAGTCTGCCAACTGGTATGATTCTGATGCATATATGAACTAGTCTGCCAACTAGTATGATTCTGATGCATATATGAACTAGTCTGTCAACTGGTATGATTTTGATGCATATATGAACTAGTCTGCCAACTGGTATGATTCTGATGCATATATGAACAAGTATATCAACTGGTATATTTCTGATGCAGAGGCTGACTAGTCAGCCAATTGGTATGGTGCTGATGCAGAAAAGGACAATTGCCATCTCGTAGGACATCGCCGTGTTAAAAATACCAGTTGCTAATATGGAAAAATTACAGAACTCGAACTAGTTGAAGCCGCCTGGCTGACTGGTATTTGATTAGTATAAAACTAGTTAAGTTGACTGCAGGGTAGTATCAGGCATTTTTAGACTTCATCCCATGGAAAAAACTTCAGCCAGACACCTCAAAACTGAGGAATTTTTATAATTCTTACTACACTTTCACATGTGTAAGCGAATTTGTTCAACTTTGGCTGTTTTTGAAAGGCAGATCTTTACACATGTGTCGTACAACACTATCTCTAAGTAGGTAGGTAGGTAGAAGTGGCTGCCGCAAAGGCACACCTAGGCCAGTAATAAAAGGCCCGTTGTGATACCACCAAACACTAGGAAAGTCAGTCCCGGGGCCCGGCCATATGGAATATGCTGTCGGGACTCTCCATATAGCCGAAACCCGGGACTGACACTCCTAACCGACACCGCTACCCCTCCTCGAACCATTTTGATAACTTGATGAAGGCCATCAAGTCCTTTATGTCTAGCTCCGCGACCTGGCTTAAGCTAACCAGGAAGGGAACTCCCAGAGAGCGCCTTCTCGCTCCGCTTAAGGCCGGGCAGTTGCGGATGAGGTGCTCCACCGTTTCCTCTTCCTCATCATCTTTGCAACTCCTGCAGCATCGTCGGTAGGGAACGCCTAGCCTTGCTGCGTGCCTACCATTAAGGCAGTGCCCGGTTAAAACACCTATTAATATGGAGATTTCCTTCCTTTTTAGGGCGTATATGTGTCTAGATCTTTTAAGATCGCATTTTGGCCAGGTTTGCTTGGATATCCGGCACCCTGGGGCTTGAAGCCATCTTTCGTTGGCTTCGCGGAGTGTATGCTCCTTCAGCATTAGCTTGCACGTGGCAAACGGCATACCTATGCGCTCTTTATCTTGAAGAATCTGCTTGGTCGTGCCCTGCCTGGCAAGTTCGTCTGCCCTACAGTTTCCCTCAATGTCCCTGGGTCCCGGGACCCATGTGAGGTTCACGCGGTTCTGTTGGGCCATCTCTTGAAGAGATCGACGACAGCTGAGCGTCAGTTCAGAGTTGAACGAGTAAGAGCCAAGGGATTTGATGGCCGCTTGGCTGTCGCTGAAAATACAGATATCCTGTCCGATGGTGCGTTCACCTATCTAAGTCACGGCGTCCATGATTGCTGAAACTTCAGCCTGGAAGACGCTGCAGTGATCAGGTAGTCTAAAGGAGAGTTCTAGGTCCAAATCCCTTGAGTAAACCCCTCCTCCGACTCTGCCGTATAACTTCGAGCCGTCAGTGTATATAAAAGTGCCGCCATTAGTAGCGGGACACCGATCTATGTTCTCCCAGTCTTCCCTGCTGGGAATGTTTATTCTAAAACAACAATCTCCGACTGTTGTGGTCGCACACCGATCTGTGCTCAGAGGGAGAAAGCTGTAAGATCTTAGAATACAGGAGTGTCCAATAGTGCTTGCGCCCCAGACGGACGTTTCCCTTAGACGCACAGCCGATGCTGCTGCTGCCCGGTACCCTTCCAGATCGAGTGGCAAAAAGCCAAGAATGGCCTGGAGAGCTTCATTGGGCGTTGTTCTTAACGCCCCGCTTATACAGATCATGCTCGATCTGTGGACTTTCCCTAACAGATTTAGGTTTGTTGCCTTTCTTAGCGCAGGCCACCATACCACGACTCCATACAGCATAATTGGCTGGATTATCGCAGTGTAGATCCATCTGCAAATTTTGGAGCTGAGCCCCCATTTTTTGCCAATGGCTCTTTTACACGTGTAAAGTGCAATGCACGCTTTCCTCTGGCGCTGGATGACATTCTCCTTCCAGTTAAGCTTTCTATCTAGAACTGTGCCTAGGAATTTGGCTTTGTCAGCTAAGTTCAGGCGCACGCCATCTAGTTCTGGTAGGTTCAACGGTGGTATCTTGTACCGCCTGGTATAAAGGACAAGCTCCACCTTTCCCGGGTTGATGCTAAGTCCGCAGCGAGAGGACCATGAAGAAACTTCTCGCAGTGCTACTTGCATCAAGTCACACAGGGTTTGTGGGAATTTGCCCCTATATGCAATAGCTAAATCGTCTGCATATGCCACTATCTTCCCGCCCCCCACCTTGTGTCTCGTAGCAGCGAGTTTACGGTGAGGTTCCATAGGAGCGGGGAGAGAACACCACCCTGAGGCGTTCCTCCTGTGACATAGCGTGAAAGATCAACTGTTCCCTGTGAAGAAACTATTTTCCTTCCCTTTAGTAGTTGATCAATTAGTCCAATAAGAGACCTATTTATGCCCAGGTTTGTTAAAGCAGTGTTAATAGCCTCCGGCCTTATATTGCTGAAAGCCCCTTCGATGTCCAGAAAGGCCACGAGATAGTACTCCTTTTCATGCAATGTTTTTCAACAATAGAGACTAGGCTGTGGAGCGCAGTTTCCGTTGATTTACCTTTGGTGTATGCATGTTGATAGCTAGAAATAAGGTTGCTATCAATAGTAGAGGAGAGATAATCGCTAATTATCCTCTCGAAGGTTTTAAGTGCAAAAGACGAGAGACTGATCGGTCTGTAGTCTTTAGGCTCATAGTGTGAGAACTTCCTTTGGAATAAAGACTACCGTGGCACTTCTCCAGGAGCACGGAATGTAATTAAGAGCCAGGCAGGCTGAATAGAGAACTACCAGCCATTTAGCTGATATTTCCAGCGTGTTTATGAGTTGTGCGGGGAAAATCCCGTCTGGCCCAGCTGCCTTGAACGGCTCAAAGCTTTTGATTGCCCACCTTACCCTTTCCTCCGTAATGGGTATGTTTACCGCCAGGTTTGTTGCAGATGCTACAGGTGCATCATACAAGTTCCCCGGAAAGTGTGTGTTCAGGAGCAGCTCCAGGGTTTCCGCTTCCGTGCTGGTCCAAGATCCGTCAGGCTTCCGTAAATAGCTAATGGCTGTTTGAGTTTTTGATAGCACTCGTCTAAGTTTCGCTGTATCGTCGACTTTTTCGACCCCGGTGCAGAAATTTCTCCACGAAGTTCTCTTCGCTTGCCTTAGAGCCTTTTTGTAGGCCCTCAGTTTAGCTTTATATTCGAGCCATTCAGGCTCCGTACCGATGCTCTTGGCCTTGTTAAATTGCTTCCTGCATGATATACGGAACGAATCCAGGTCGTAAGACCACCAGTGGGGTCTATGTTTGCCGCGTGGTTTTGGTACTGGGCAAGCCTGCTCTAGGGCATTTGAGAGCGCCGTTGTAAAGGTCGTTACCAGATCATCCAGTTCTCCCACTGATGAGGGGGCTTGTGGAGGTAATACTGGTAGGTCCCTAGCTAATATTTGGTTATGTAGCTGCCAGTTAGTGTTGTGTGGATTTCGTTTCATAACTGGCTGCTCAACAATAAAGTCTAACACAATTTCAGAAAATGAATGCTCATCAAGAACACGCCATTTTCTGACCCACTCATAAGCGCCTTCGCTACAAACAGTGAGGTCTATAACCTCCCTACGAGCTTTAGTTATAAAAGTAGGCTCGTTACCCACGTTACAAACCACCAGGTTAGTTGTTAGTAGGTAGTCAAACAGAGACTCGCCCCTAGCGTTAATATCGGAGCTTCCCCACTGGACATGATGAGCATTAGCGTCAGCTCCAATAATAAGATGGCCCGTACAGAAATTATCCACCAGATCTTTCACCTCCTTTTGTGGAGGAGGTTCTTCGGCGTCATAGGGCATATAGACCGACGCCATCGTTAGGCTGGTGCTGCCGACTGTTAAGCTGGCAGCTGTAACGTCACCATTTGAGTAGTTGGGTAATAGAAAGGTGTTTAGCTCAGACTTTACCAAAATACAGGTTCTGACCTTGCCCTCATCATTGGCTTGGATGAGCTTGTACCCCTTAGTCCCCAATCCACAGATCCTAGAGCTATTGACCCAGGGCTCTTGGATAAGGACCAATCCTACGTCGCCTTTAGAAAGACGACTGCTTAAAACAGCCGAGCTGCTTTAGATTTGTGCAGATTTATCTGAAGCACCACCAACATGAGAGAGCTCAGACTTCCCTGCCGCCAGCGTGTCGTCGAGGTCTGGCCTGTTCCGGGGGCTGTCTCTCAACGAGGAGTTGTTCAGAGCACCTGCACGATTTGGCGTGGCGGGAACCCTGCTGTCTGAAGCAGCATCAACGTTAGTGTGCTCAGGTTTAGCCACGATCGTGACGTCGAGGCCTTCTTCGTCAAGCAGGCTTTCTTCTATCGCCGAGTTGTTCGCAGCACCATCGCAATTTGACGTGGCGGATAACATACTTTCCGCGTCGGACTCCTCTGCTTCCCCTTCCGATGCCTCGATCTCCGAGTCCTCCGGAGCGTCCGGAATAGCAGCGCGCTGTGCATCGCCACGGTATACGTGGATCACGATCTGACCCAAGCCGTAATGCACTCGTCCGTTGCACCGTTTAAGGGGCTCGAGCGCCTCCTTATTCAGAGTGATAACCACCTGTCTATTGGGCCCAACCACATCATCGACCAGATTGACGCCCCAATCCTGCGTCGGGAGAGACGGATTCCAGACCTGCAGCATCTCAAGAATATTCTCGGGTTCTGCAGGGACGGCAGGAATCCATGCCCTTGCCCTTGGCCGAGCAGGAATGTCCTTCCAGTCGACGACATCTAGTCTTGCCCCTGGGTAGACTTCACCCAGTCTTGCAACTGCTGCCTTATACAGTGCGACAGTTCTTGCATCCTCGCGCGCGAATATTTTGATCTGACCTTGGTGCCAGCCCCCGTCAGTACCTCGCGGCGGACTACCCGGAGATTCACGCATTAAGTCGAGGAGGGCCCTGCCCATTTCATTCCGGACATACAGCCACCGATCTTTGGGGATGGACCAACGGTCGTTACCTCGGTCAATGAAACCTATAAGGATTCTGTCCTTGGTTACTTCAGCAAAGCTGAGTTTTCCCACTACGGGGTTGAACTGATGCCGCTTCGGATGGGGGTCTACCTCTCCGTCCGATCTCTGGCGTTTGAAGGGATTACCGTTCACCCTCTTAGGCACATAGGGCCTCTGGAAATTTGGTATCAGAGCTTTCGCTTTCTCCACCATCTTCCTTTCTTCCGGCGACAGCTTCTCCTGCGATGCTCCCTCATATTTTTTAAGGATCCTTGCGGCCTTTCTTTTATCCCAGTACGCAAAGCGTCGGGGAGATGCCTCTTGGGGGGGATTCAGACTCGTAGTTGCCATCGCGGTCTCTCCCTTTGCGGCGTCGTCCTTCTCTTTCGAAACTCTGAAACCAGGTCGTGAGACCATTGCCCCAGATGTGAAGAGATTGGGTTTCGTACCAGCGCTTGATGGAAGTTTAGCTTCCGCCGTTTTCTGCTTGACTGCGTAGGCAGCCGCACTGCTGCTTGCTCCCATCAAGTCACTCTTACTTAATAGCAGTTTGGGGGATGACTGACCCGTAGTTTCCATCGCTGTCGGCCTCCCAGTTAACTTTGAGGCGGAGTTTGTCCTCCGGCGTTGTGTTTTCGCTTGCTCCAGCATAGTTCTTCTCTGCTGCGGAGTAAACGAAGTCGTTAATTGCTTTGTATTTTGTGTGTTCTTCATCTTGTTCGTACGACCCCTCGCCGGACAAGGCCAGCTTAGGGTCAAGGGTAGTGTAAGGGGAAGTGTGTTGTCCGCCGCGGCAGAGCCCCATACCGCGGTAAGACCATAGTTACTCCCTGAGGCGGCCCGGTATCAGTGAGGCTCCGTTCGACTACAGCCACGATTTGCCTCCCGGCTGCAAACGTCCAATGGGCACGGTATCGCATAACACCCTGGATTGGGAGGGAAAAGTTTTGCACATTTATATAGCGAGCCGCTTGCTTCAAGACAGACGCTCGCTTACAGCCGCACCTCATGGTGTACAGACGCTGCGAAAAAGACCCCGGTGAGCCCTTAAACCAAGTATGTCAGAGTGGCCCCACCGGGGCTCCCTCTCTTTCTGCCGCGAGCCTAGGTAGCTCAACGTTGCCCAGAGTGCACGAATGAGGACGCAAGAGTCGGGATTGAGCGCGGTCACTCAGCAACCACACCCCATTACACTCCCTATCTCTAAGTAGTATCAGGTATTTTTGGACTTCGTCCCATGGAAAAACTTCAGCCAGACACCTCAAAACTGAGGAATTTTTATAATTCTTACTGCACTTTCACATGTTTAAGCGAGTTTGTCCAACTTTGCCTGTCTTTGAAACGCAGATCTTTACACATGTGTCGTAGAACACCAATTCTAAGTAATATCAGGCATTTTTAGACTTCATCCCATGGAAAAAACTTCAGCCAGACACCTCAAGGCTGAGGAATTTTCATAATTCTTTCTGTGCTTTCACATGTTTAATTGGGTTGGTTCAACTTTGGATGCTTTTAAAGGGCAAATATTTTCAATGTGTCATAGAAGACCACCTTTAAGACTTCGCCTTATGAGAAACACTTTAACCAGACACCTTAAATTTGGGTAGTTTTCATAATTCTTAGTTTGCTTTCGCCTGTTTAAGCAGGTTTGTCCAACTTTGACTATTTTTAAAAGGCGAATATTTACACATTTGCCGTAGAACACTACATTTTTGGAGATCTTCCCATGACAAAAACTTCCGCCAAACACCCCAAAGCTCGGGTTTTTTTATATGCTTTTATTTAGTTTCACCTGACGGCGGTCTGTAATCAAATCTTGCAAGCTAAATTTGATACACTTCCCGGTGTCCGATTGATCTGAAATTCTGCACCCATGTATAACCCCGATGACAATGCAATATTATAAAAAAAAAATTTCGATAGGTGGCGCGTGGGACGCTATATTTTCAAAATTCGCATTTATGGTCCGATTTAGCTGAAATTCGTAACATGTATTACTACCATGAAAAGAAATATATTTGTAAAAAAAAAAATTCCGCTAGGTGGGGCTGAGATAGCGGTAATAAAAACTCAAAATCGTAATTATGGACCGATTTGGCTGATATTTTACGAGTGTGTTACTTAATTAATTTCTAAATGTTAAAAAAAAATTGGACCCGCTAGGTGGCGCGTGAGTCGCTTTATTTGAGAATTACGAAGGTCTGTTTTCAGTGTCGATTAATTCGTTTTTCAACGAACTTCCCGTTGAGGTAGGATCTTGAAATTTTCATCATCGTTTAGTTTTCTGCCTCCACGCAAAATAATTCCGATAGGTGGCGCACGAGTAGAGATATTCGAAAATTTTCATTCCAGGAAATTTTGCTTTTGATATTGTACTAACTTGCAGTTAAGATGGGATTTTGCAAATTTTCATCATCGTTCAGGCTTCGCTAACAGTAAATAAAAAAATTAGCTTAATTTCAAAAATCCCATATATCGTTTAGTTCAGTCTTTATTCCAATATCCCAAAAGTAACTTTATTAACCACGCGGCTTTATTGTAAAAGATTCTATGTTTTCTGATGCTGCTAGCAGGCGATTGATGTCGCTGCGACATTATTGCCTCTGCTTAATTTCAAAAATCCCATTTATCGTTTAGTTTAGTCTTTATTCCAATATCCCAAAAGTAACTTTATTAACCACGCGGCTTTATTGTAAAAGATTCTATGTTTTCTGTTGCTGCTAGCAGCCGATTGATGTCGCTGCGACATTTTACACTTGGCTCTCATATAGTTGATTGTGCCGCTTGTGTTAAGTCTTTAGAAGGTCTTCGAATCGAGGAACTTGACTGTTCAAAGTTGACTTCAAAGAAGCCGTGTAATGTTGATGCATTAAAAGAAATGGATCGGATGAGGAATGTTAAAATAACTAAGTAAAGATTGCATAACTAATTTAAACAATATTTTATATTTAATATAAATTCAAGAAAAAAGATGTTCTAAGCACAAGCTTATAGGTATATTTCTTGTTGATAAACCGAACTAAAAATTAAAAAATAAAATTAAAGAAAAAAAAACTTTTTTAAAAATAAGCTTTTATTATTGGTTTATAAAATTAACTAAAAAGTAAAAAATAAATTGACTGTAAAGGAATATAACACTTTATAAGTTCATTGCAACCTTTAAAGATAATTTGGCTTCTTCGTCTGCCACAAAATAATTCCATATTGTACATAATTATATATTTTTAACATTAAAACTTTACACCTAAATTATTAAATCTTCCAGAATATATCACATTCCTAATTTTATTAATAATAAAAGCGTGTTAAATTTCGATAGCAAGAAAAGAAGGTCCTGAATGTTCTTAATTATACCATCAAATAGAAAAGAAGGTCCTAAATGTTCTTAATTATACCATCAAAATTTAACACCTGAATGTTCTTAATTATACCATCAAATAGAAAAGAAGGTCCTAAATGTTCTTAATTATACCATCAAAATTATTAATAAAATTAGGAATGTGATATATACTGGAAGATTTAATAATTTAGGTGTAAAGTTTTAATGTTAGAAATATATAATAACTAGTATATACCCGCGGCCTTGTCCGCCCCTGCGAAGTGCCCTTTCAACATTTGAAGTAAAAATTCGGTCGTCGAAGTTCACCAAGTTAGGTAGATTGGTCAAATAAAAAACTGTTGGAAGATCAATTATTTGTCTATGTTCCTAGAGTTTTGAAAAAATAGTATGTATTGAAAAACGGGGTTCAAAAATTTTATTTAATATATATATCCTTGAAATCGATTTAAAGTGAGGTTTCTAAAGTTAAATATTGCTTTGGCTTTAAGTATGGATATAAATGTCTCAGAAAGCATTTATCGAATAGTTCATCTAAACTTCAAACTTTGATATTTATATAATATTATTGAATACTGAAGCTTTTACCAAGGGTATTTAAAATTTTCAAAATTCCCATCAATGGGGAAAGTTAGATTGATTAAATAATTTGATGTTTTTGGGCGATCACGTTTTGACCGATAACTCAGTTATCGATAAATATATGGAAATACATATATCGAAGTCCAAATGAAACCTGGGGCAATCCCTTTTCGTTTGATACCCATATTGTTGGCCAATTTTAAGGCTTTTGAGCCATCTCGTTTTCACCGATAACTCAATTATCGCTAAATTTATCGAAATATATTGAAGTCCAAATGAAAACTGGGGCCATCCACTTTTGTTTGATACCCATATTTAAGGGCAATTTTAAGGATTTTTCACCGATAACACAGTTATCAATAAACTTATCGAAATATATTGAAATCCAAATGAAAACTGGTGCCATCCCCTTCCGTTTGATACCCTATTGTAGGGCAATTTTAAGGTTTTTGGGCAGTTACATTTTCACCGATAACTTAGTTATCGATAAATTTATCGAAATATATCGAAGTCAAAATGAAACCTGCAGCCTTTCCTTTTCGTTGGTTACACATATTGTAGGGAAATTTTAAGGTTTTTGTTCAATAACATTTTCACCGATAACTCGGTTATCGATAAATTTATCGAAATATATCGAAGTTCAAATGAAACCTGGTGTCATCCCCTTTCGTTTGATACCCATATTGTAGGGAAAAATTAAAGTTTTTGAGCAACCACATTTTCACCGATAACTCAGTTATCTATTAATTTATCGAAATATATTGAGGTCCAAATGAAACCTGGGGCCATTCCCTTTCGTTTGATACCCATATTGTAAGGTAATTTTAAGGTTTTTGTTCAATAACATTTTCACCGATAACTCGGTTATCGATAAATTTATCGAAATATATCGAAGTTCAAATGAAACCTGGTGTCATCCCCTTTCGTTTGTTACCCATATTGTAGGGAAAAATTAAAGTTTTTGAGCAACCACATTTTCACCGATAACTCAGTTATTGATTAATTTATCGAAATATATTGAGGTCCAAATGAAACCTGGGGCCATTCCCTTTCGTTTGATACCCATATTGTAAGGTAATTTTAAGGTTTTTGTTCAATAACATTTTCACCGATAACTCGGTTATCGATAAATTTATCGAAATATATCGAAGTCCAAATGAAACCTGGGGTTATCCCCTTTCGTTTGATACCCATCTTGTAGGGAAAATGTAAGGTTTCTGGGCAATCTCATTTCGACTGATAACTCAGTTATCGATAAATTTATCGAAATATATCGAACTCCAAATGAGACCTGGCACCTTCCAGTTTCGCTTGATACCCATATTGTTCGAAGTTTCTACACCTGTATTCGAAATATCATCAGTTTAGGTCAAATGTACTCAGAGTTATATGGAAAAACAAAAAAATCGAAAAGTATCGGTCCCTAGCATGGCCGGACCCCCCAAAATTAAACAAAAAAATAGCCTATACCTCCTTCCAGACTATTAGCTGTCTGCCTACCAAATTTCAACAAAATCCGTCTTGCCATTCTCACGTTATTGAGGAACAGAAGTAAACGTCTGGACATCCAAACATCCAAACATCCAAATATCCAAACATCGCTACATTCACATTTATAATATTAGTAAGATGTACAATATGGAATTATTTTGTGGCAGACGAAGAAGCCAAATTATCTTTAAAGGTTACAATGAACTTATAAAGTGTTATATTCCTTTACAAACAATTTATTTTTTACTTTTTAGTTAATTTTATAAACCAATAATAAAAGCTTATTTTTAAAAAAGTTTTTTTTTCTTTAATTTTATTTACAATTGATCTCTCCATAGGACATGATCAAGCAAATTAGAACAGTTCAGCCCACACAAAGTGTTCAGATGTGGTATTTGTTGCAGCAACTGATCCCGGACGCATGCTAGACCTTCGGTTAGTCTTTACTTAAATTTCACCCAGCGATCAAAACCCAAATTTTTTCACATGTGTGAGTGTGTATATTAGGGTGATTCAAAAAAAATGTTGACTTGGTCTTACGCCCTCAAAAGTTAGGTATTGATGAGAAAATAAGCCTTGCAAAAAATTAGCACTCTAACTTAACCCTTAGGGGTGGCTATTTTTTTCGCCCTTTCCCATACATTTTGTATGGGGAAAATGGCATTTTTTTTTTTCAAATTGAATTTTCTTTTAATTTTTGAAACTTTTTTCCAAATATTTTACACACTCTTAAAGTTGAAGCTTTGAAGTTTCCAAAATGGTAAGCCATGTGCGATTATCTTAACTATTAAAATAATTACAGCCATTTAAAAACGACTGAGTTTTGTACTATTGCACACACATACACAGAAACACGTATAAAATCTAATACATTTTAAATGGCTGTAATTATTTTAATAGTTAGGATAATCGCACATGGCATACCATTTTGGAAGCTTCAACTTTAAGAGCATGTAAAATATTTTGAAAAAAGTTTCAAAAATTAAAAGATAATTCACTTTGAAAAAAAAAAATGCCATTTTCCCCCATACAAAATTTATGGGAAAGGGCGAAAAAAATAGCCACCCCTAAGGGTTAAGTTAAAGCGCTAATTTTTTGCAAGGCTTATACTACTTAGAGAGAGTGTTCTACGACACATGTGTAAAGATGTGCCTTTCAAAAACAGCCAAAGTTGAACAAACTCGCTTACACATGTGAAAGTGTAGTAAGAATTATAAAAATTCCTCAGTTTTGAAGTGTCTGGCTGAAGTTTTTGCCATGGGACGGAAATGCATGATTCTACTTAAGGATAGCATTTTACGACACATGTGTGAAGATCTGTTATTTAACCCTGGAATTCTGTAATTTTGTCTCATCTCAAGTCACAAAATTGAGATCTGTCATTTGAGGTTTGTAATTGGACAACATGGAATTGGAACACGAATTGTCTCTATTAGTGACTATTGTCTCTATTAGTGACTAGAGACAGCTTACGGAATTTGGGGGTAAAAGTGGCCAAAGTTTGTCAAACCCGCTTAAGCGTGTGAAAGCGCAGTAAAAATTAGTGAAATTTCCCGGGTTGGGATGTGTCTGGCTGAAGTTTTTGCCATGGGACGAAGGCTAAAAATTACTGAAACTACTTAAGGGTAGTGCCCTACGGCACATGTGCAAAGATCCGTCATTTAAAAGTAGCAAAAGTGGGACAAACAAGAGAAAACAAATTAATTGGAAAATAAAAGCTCCCGAACTTTAAGGTGTCTGGCTGAAGTTTTTTCCATGGGATGATGTCTGAAAATGCTTGATTCTACTTAAGGGTAGTATTTTACGACACATATGTGAAGATATGTTATTTAAAAGAGGTTAAAGTTGGGCAATCCCGCTTAAACATGTGAAAGTGCAGTAAAAATTAGTGAAAGTACCCGAGTTTTGAGGTGTCCAGCTGAAGTTTTTGCCATGGGACGAAGTCTAAAAATTCCTGATACTACACTGAAATAAAAAGGTTGAAAGTGCACATTGAAAGTAACATATCAAAACCACTTTCAAAGCAATTATGGAAATACTGTAAATATTACAGTATATACTGTAAATTTGACAGTAAAAACATGTGATTTTTGAAAAATATCAATTAATGATATGAGTCCATTTTCAAATTTACAGTAATTCATGTCAATATGATAGTGTCCACTTTCAAATTTACAGTAATTCAAAACAGAATAAATTTCCATAGGAAAATCCGCGAACTGTGGGTGTCTGGCTGGAGCCTTGTCACTGGTACGGGTCTAACAACACTTGATACTGACCCGGGGTGGTAATCTACGTCATATATGTGAAAGTCATCCATTATAAAATAACTGAAGTTAGGGTCATTTTTTGGCGACTTTGACCCCCATTCCTAGGCCCTTGTCATAGGTACAGCTTTGAAATTTTCACATTCTTTCTAGATTCGGGGAGGACTATCGATCTGTATTGGTTTCATCCATTATAAAATAAGTGACGCTTTTAGGCTCTGGGATCTTGGTCTAGAAGTTCTCTGTGAGCTTTGGTATGTATCTCACTCTGAAGTATTGTTTTGTTTTTGCTTCTTCTTGTAGTTTTTTATTATGTTTGCTGCTTATTTCCATTACTTTTTGTTCGGTTAAGTTCTTTATTAGGGTGCTCGGGTAGTTGTTATTTCTTAATATTTGGTTGATTTTTCCAATATTTTTGTTCCAAAATTGTTCATCGATTATTATTAGCACCTTGGCTGTATTAATTTTGTATTTTAGGGGTTGCGATGAAAGAAAATTAATGAGACGACCGGATGATAATGGTTTTGTAAACCAATCAAAGACAAGATTTCCTTTGTTGTTATGAATTCTTATGTCAAGAAAGATCTTTTTCCATCTCGTGCGTGAATTTTATGTTTTTGTGATAGCTGTTGAGGGCATTTAGAATTTTTTGAACTTCATTTTGTTTTACTATCGCGAAAATATCGTCCACATATGTATTTGACTAGAAGGGTGTTGGCAAATACAAAAAAAAAAAAAAAAAACTGTTGGCGGCGATATACCAACAGGTTATCATAACCTCTAACGAGATTTTTGCCGAGCTTCTATTCCAACTTGTGGTATGTTGCTTTTTGAGTTTTTCCTACAAGTTGACGGGACCTACAGTTTTTTGCCGACTCCGAACGGCACGTGCAAAGCAAATGAATTTTTTGCTGAGAAGCTTCTCATGGCAGAAATACACCCGGAGAGTTTGCCAAACTACTGCCGAGGGGCGACCCCGATTAGAAAAATTCTTTTTCTAAAAAATTTTTGATGTTACTTTTGCCGGGCCGATCACTTTGCCGAAGGCCGAACACTTAACCGCTACACCACGGCGGCCACCCAATTTTTTTTTTTTTTTTGTCAAGTAAATCATCCATAATTATGTCAGCTATTGTCGGGGAAAGTGGTTTGCCCATTGGCATACCGAAAGTTTGTGTGTAGTTTATATTGTTGTGTATAAAATAATTATTTTCTAGTAAACAGAATTTTAATGCGTCATGGAATCTTCTCTTTGGTATATTTGTTGTGGGTTTTATCTGGTCCCATTTACCTAAGATTATGTTTATGGCTAGACTAATGGGAATGTTAGTAAATAGGGACACGACATCAAAGGACACTAACACTTCATCTTCATCTACATGTATATTTTGGAGTCTTTCTTTTAGTCTACATTTCTGATGTTGTATTCTTCTGACGTAACATTTTGAATTTTTTCTCCTATATATTTGGACAATTGATAACAGGGTACATTTACAGACGACGATATGGGACGTATCCATAAAGCCTTGGTGCTGTGGCTGCCGAGCATACTAATTTTAACTTTTCGTTTGCATTGATAAATTTTTGTTTATGTAATCATCCACTATCTTGTTATTTTTCTTTTGTAGGGAGTCGGTTTGGCCAACTTTGACTTCTTTGTATGTATTTTTATCATCTAATAGCATGTTCATTTTCTCCATATATTCTCTTTTGTACATTACCACTGTTTTGTTTCGCTTATCGGCGTCGGTTATGATGATTTTTTCTTTGTGTAAGTTTCAAACAAAAGAAGGAAGTTTCAAACAATAAAAGGAAATTGAATTTGGCCGAGAAACAAGAAATTTATATCATCTTGAAGTTGCAATTCAAAGATTTCAGAGTTGCATTGGATTTGTACAAAAAAAAAAATTAAAGACGAAGTGATGGAGAAAAACCGGAAATGAGGTAGTGTTTTATGGGCTATGACGAAAACAAATAACCATGCGAGAGCCCCTGTATATTTTTAATGATTTTTTCAGCACTATGTTATTGATAGGTTATAAGTAGCTAAACTCAATAGGGTACATCTATCACCGATTTATTTTACCGTTTTTGGCTAGCGATGTGGAGTGACGCTTTTGTAAGATAACACACTATAAGCAATTAATATCAATCCCGTTTTCTACTACAACAACAAAAAAGTTATAATGCTTCAAAAGTTTAAAACACGAATATCTCAAAACATACTTTTCTAAGTGCCCTTTTTACATGCAACTCTCAATCGTTCGGGCAATTGGCACGAAATCGCTAATTTTGAATTTCGTTTTAGATATTTAAGAAGTCTAAAGTTGTTTACTTATAATGGGAGGGGAAACATGCGAATTTTATTTAGAATTGAACTGAATATTTATATATTTGGAGCCTATCTTGAAGCAGCTTACAAACCAGTGACTCTTTTTTGAGACTAGATGATTTTAGGCAGCTTACTGATTACCAAATCGCCTCAAAATTAAAAGAGGCACAAAATGTCTTAGTTAACTTAATGCAAATTATAGGGCTGATACATTAGCGCAAATTCGGAATTAACTGCGTTTTTGGAATTATCTTGGGCATAATCTTCAATATAAATTCCCAAAAATGAAGAAGATTTGAGCAGATTTGAGAAATTTGCGCTGGCAGCACTCTTCAGACAAATAACAAAACCAGCAAGAAACACAACCGAAATGACGATTTGACAGCTACTGTCCCGATAAATAAACACAAATAGCAAGAAATACAACCAAAATGACAGACTGGGCGCTAGATGTCGCCAAAAACTAAAAAATTATCAGCGACATCTAGCTTTAAACCACAATAAATACGCTAAAAATACGCTATATTTCGCCAATAAATAAACAAAGAGACATCTAGCTTTAAACTGCAAGAAATACAACCGATACGCTAGATGGCGCTGAAATGGTGGATTGTTATTCTTCAATGTTGTGTATCAGGGTAAAATTTGGATCTGATAAAAGAAGATTTATACGCGATAATCTCCGTGTGTGTATCCATACAATATACCTATTACACTAAAGTTTGCGCGTTTGTCAGCCGTCTAACTTACCGCAAAACTCCGCCACTGCGCTCAGTATCCCAATTGACATTTAAATAATAAATAGCTGTTATCACACGGCCATCTTTATTCGGATTATCCACATGAACCACATAATGGGAGCCGGAACCCGGGTAGCAAGCTACCATAGCCTAGAAGAAGAAAAATTATTAGTTTCAAAATGAGGCTGGGTTTATTACATACAGGTACTAGCATCTTCTGGTACGTGCCCAGTTCTAGCGGGTACGATTCGTTTGGCTCATCGAGATATGAATCGGGGACACTTACAACAAAAAAGGTAATCAAATTTCAATAGTAAAAATTTGACCAAGTTTAACATTCTAAACGCAGTCGAAGACGGGCAATTGCACCCAGACAACTGTAAAAAAAATTTGTAAAGGGTAGGGGAATACTGTAAATAATTTAACAATTCGCTCAAACATGTTGTTTATTACAGATAATTATTTATACATTTTTTTTCTTACTTCTAATTTCAAGAATCTGGTGCTCTTTTTCTGTTAGCACTTCCCGACATATTTCTGGGAATCGCTGATTTTTTCTTCAAAAGTTCAGCATTCTCAGGTAGGGTTAACATTTTTTGGAATTTGAGACATGTAAAATCTTAAATATTAAACTTCACTCGAATTATGTGCCCAACATTTTGAACAGTCAAACGATTTATTTCTTTTTTCCATTGCGAGCTCATTAAGAAAAACATTCTTTCGCAGTTTGCATTGTGACATGGTACCTATCGAATAGAAAAATTTTCGAACAAATAAAATAGACATGGTTCTACTTCACTATATTGCAAGTTTTGATCTGTTTTGAAATCCAACCATTTGAAAACTCTGAATTCCGAAAATCCTGACGTCCAAAGTGGCAGATATTCTAATGTTTCACAATAAACAATATCGATTTTTGCCAAAAATTCGTCGCAAGCATGGTCCTTTCCATCTTTTCTTAATTCTGCCAAATTCGTCCTTACAGCTAATGGTATAAAATTGGATTTTTGTCGTAAACTTAAATTATATCTAAAATGCTATTGTGTTTTTCTTTTCAATAGAAGCGATTTTTGAATGGAACAAAGGCATAAATGAATGGACAATAGATAACTTTCGCTGAGGTCATTATTAAAAAAAACGCTCAATCATTGCAGGTTTGTTTTGAGATAAAAAATAAGATTTCAAGGCCTCAAACATTTTCAGAACCCTCTCGACTGCAGGGAAAAAGGCTTAACCAGCGCGTTTTACAGTGATTGAGCAGATTTTTATAATCTGTCTCAACTAATTCGAACAGTGTAAATAGAGAAGGTATTCGTAGAATTTGTACACAATACAATGAATATCAAATAGAACAAACTGCTCCAATCCATGGTGGGCCGAATTGTGTATAATAGGTGCGGTACATCCGATCCCAATCAATCCGATGCCAATCAATTGAGCCAATACATAAGTGCTGGTAAATCGTAAAAGCGGGGGCATTTAGAGTATAAGCGGGGACAAATCGTCGAAATCGGGGACAAATCCCCGAAAGTGGGAACGTCTGGCAACCATAGGTCTGCGTAAATCTCATACAGCTCATCGTTAAATTTCTTTCGATACTCGCCTTGGGCATCACGTGAAGGACCATAAATCTTCCGGAGAACTTTTCTCTCAAATACTCCAAGGGCTATCTCATCTTCTCTTGACATTGTCCATGATTCCGACCCGTACATCAGGACTGGTATGATGAGAGACCTATAGAGCGTGATCTTTGTTTGTCGATAGAGGACTTTATTTCTCAATTGCCTACTTAGTCAGTGTTTTGCAAGTTTGAATGTGCAAAAAGCACAAAACATTAACACTTCAATTTGAGTAAGTTCTTAAACATCGTGCAGCATCCGTAACGCTGGACACACCCATTGGTGCAATTGAAAAATATACTGGTCCTATGTTTTATTATTATTTAATCATATGAATCAATATGCCTTGTTTTTGTGGTAAAACAGTTGATCGCTCCAAAACTTCAGTGAAATGCGAAAAGTGCAGAGATATGTATCATATGAGTTGTGTTGTTGGTAACTTGCCTGCTGACCTACAGGGTCTAAATAATGCTGACAACATATATATTTGTGGTTTGTGTGCTCCCGCTCAGCAAGATGTCTCTATGACTTCGCAAAATTCTTTATTGCACCAACATCAAGCTATACAAGAGCTTGTGCCTAATGCGCGAACTAATAATGGAAGTGTAAATGAGCATAATTCAGTTTTACAAGACATTCTTGCCGAATTAAAATTATTGCGAGCAGAACAAGTCAGTGCGGTTTCGGTAATAAACTCTCTGCAATTTGATAAAAATAAACTGTTAGGCGAAATTGAATTTGTGCGCTCTGAACTACAAAATTTGCAAAAGCTTTATGATGAAGGAGTTGTTAGTTCTCTTAATTCGCTCACAGCAGAAGTTAAAGAGCTTAGTCGCATTGCTAAAATAAACATAAATATTAACGAAAATGCAAGTAAGAAAAAAACAAAAATAAACCAGCAACAACCAAACTCTGCCGGTTCTGTCGACGCCCGTATCGAACTCCCTTCTCCCACTCCTCAACCTATGGCTGCTGATAACTGCTCTCAATTACTCATTGCTGCTAAAACTCCCACTGTACAGCCTACTCTTACACATAATACAACGTCAGCTGCAGAGAATGTTTTGACTGGTGCTGTTGATAGCGCAAACAATTGGATTACTGTGACTCGTAAGAATGCATATAATAAAAGAAGTGTGGGTGGTTGTAATGGTAACTATAATTCCTCACCGTCGTGTTTCTCAACAAACGCCTACTTTGACGTCAGCAGCAGAGAATGCTTGTACTTCTACACCTGGGGTTGCTGTTGCTGTAAATGATCTTAACACTGTGCGTCGTAAAAATGAGTCTGATAAGAGACGTGTTGTTGGCTGCAATGACAACAATGAGCTAGGTGTATTTGCGCGCTTTAAGTTCGTACATTTGTCATCATTTAAGACGTCTGTAACATGCGAGGATATTGTCAATTATGTTCATAAGCAGCTTGATACTAATAATCAGGGAATAGCCTGTTTTCTACTTGCTAAAAACGATGTAAACTTGGACTCCTTGAAATTTGTAAATTTTAAGCTACGTGTTCCTGCACATTTATACGTTAGAGTATTGAGCCCTGAGATATGGCCGGTAAATGTCAAAATTAGACCGTTCCATTTTTTTCAGAAAGAAGGGGAACAACCCCCCAAGAATTAGTTGATGCTCCTAAGAATAATGGACGATTAAAAATTTATTTCCACAATGTTTCCGGATTAAGAACTAAATCACATCATGTGCGTCTTTTTAGCTCTCATCTGGAATACGATGTCATTGTCATAATTGAGACATGGTTGAACGTAAATTTTTTCAGTGAGGAGTTTTTTGACCCTAATCTTTTTAATGTATTTCGTAAGGACAGAAGTTCTAGCCTTACCGGTTGTGCTAGAGGTGGCGGTGTCCTTATTGCCGTGCAACGTAAGCACCACGCTGCAACGATTTCGCTGGAAAACTCAAATCCTCTTCTTGACCAATTGTGTGTTCGAATAAGTGGATCTTCCGACGCCCTGCTAATATGTGCTTCCTACATTCCGCCGAATAGTAACTATAGCCTGTATACTGCACACATCGACAACATTACGCATCTTGCGTGGAATAAATTGGGAGAGGATCATCTTTGTGTGTTGGGTGACTTCAACCTGTGTAATCTGTCCTGGTCGCCAAATTTCTCCAGCTCCAGCTGTGATCTTTTAGCTGGTGATGTCAACAGTAATAGTGAATCATACTTAGTGGATGGATTCCTTAGCATTGATTTAATACAAATTAATCGCTTCTCTAACTCGCTGGGTCGTATTCTTTATTTGATATTTTTATCGAAAACCGTAAATTTTTCCATAAACGAATGTGATTCCTATCTTGCTAAGGCAGATATGCATCATATACCACTTGTAATTAGTCTTGAATTTTATTATTTTGCTAAAGTCAGTAATCCTACTTCTGAACTATCTTTTAATTTTAAATTTTGCGATTTTTTGAAATTGAACAATCTGCTATCGGAAGTTTGTTGGGATAGCTTATTCTATCATTGTGATGTCAGTCAGTGCTTTGAACGTTTTAGATCTACGGTTGTGGATGCCTGCAAGAGTATCGTACCGGTTATGAAAAGAAAACAGTACAAAGTTCCGTGGCATAATCCAACTCTTATTAGATTTCGAAACAAGAGGAACAAATATTTTCGTAAATTCAGAAGGAGTAATAATATTACCCACTATAGTCTATACAAGGATTTTGCTAAGAAATTTATATGTCTTGAAAAGTTCCTGCATAGGAACTATATTTTAAACTTTGAATCCAATTTAAAGACGAATCCAAAAGGGTTTTGGCATTTTGTGAACTCGAAAAAGACTTGCTCCAGTTTTCCTTCAGCACCATTTCTTGGTGACAAAGTGGCTAATACGCCAGCTGAGGCTGCGGATCTCTTTGCTTCGTTTTTTCAGTCCAATTTCGTTGACGACTCAAACATTAATAGGCCGGTATCTTATGATATATCGGGACCACTTGATCTCGGTAGTATAACGCTTTCCGCTGAGGATGTGCTCATTGGCATTGCAGGTCTGAAACCTTCTACCCAAACGGACGTTGATGGTTTGTCTGTCGCTCTTTTTAAACACTGCGAATCTCTAGTTTAACCCACTCTACATATTTTTAACAAATCTCTTTCGTCAGGTATTTTTGTGGATGATTGGAAATTAGCTTTTATCACTCCTATTTTTAAAAGTGGTAACAAAAATGACATCATTAACTACAGGCCAATCTCTAAGCTTTCCGCAACATCTAAACTTTTTGAAACCATTATTCAAAGAATTCTTTTGTCCGCAGTCAAGAACTTAGTGTGTCCCGAACAGCATGGTTTCATTCCGCTCAACCGTGACTAACCTAGCAGTTTTTTCAAGCGACTGCCTAGAGGCCTTTCAGTCTGGAGCACAGGTCGATACTGTCTATACTGACTTCTCCAAGGCTTTCGATAGGGTCTCACACAGTATACTTTTAAATAAATTATCATCTATTGGCTTTCATTCTTTGTTTTTGAGATGGATTACATCGTACCTTATAAATCGCCGCTGCTCGGTCGTAGTTGATGGTGTCAGGTCTTTGCCTTTTATTGCAAGCTCGGGGGTACCACAAGGTAGTATCTTGGGCCCACTCTTGTTCGTCCTGTTTATCAACGATATCAGCGACTGTTTTTCTTCCGCTAAATTTCTGCTTTATGCGGATGATCTCAAGATTTATTCCACTATTAGAAGCTGCCACGATTCCATGTTGATGCAACTTGATATTGATAATGTAAGCAAATGGTGCGTAGAAAACAAGCTTTCGTTGAACATAAACAAATGTTTCCATGTTACCTTTGCTAAATCTAGCTATATCATTCAGACTTCCTACAATATCGCCCTGTCGCCTCTTCGAAATATTTGTGAAATCAAAGACCTTGGAGTTATCTTCGACTCAAAGTTTTCATTTACTAGCCACATGAACTTCATAATTTCAAAATCATACTCAATGCTTGCTTTTGTGCGACGTCACAGCTCTGAGTTTTCTGACCCGTATACGCTAAAATTATTGTACATGGCGTTTGTTCGTTCTAGGCTCGATTACGCGTCTTTTATTTGGTCTCCTTACTTTGAATGCCATATCACAAGGATTGAGCGTATTCAAAAGGTATTTTTACGTTTTGCGCTTCGAAGCCTACGTTTTGCAGACCCTGTGCCTGCCTATGAATCCAGATGTGTCTTGATTAACCTAAAATCGCTTCAGAATAGGAGAACAATTATGTCTCTGTCTTTCGTTTTTGATGTTGTCACTGGGATCGTTGACTGTCCTGTTCTCCTTGGAAGAATTCCCTTCAACATTCCTACCAGGCATCTTCGACACACTGAAATCTTCTTCGTTGGCGTTTTTAGAACTCTATATTCCAAAAATTCGCCACTTAACAGGGCCCTGACTGAGTTCAACAGGATCTCTAGATATCTCGAAATCGATTTTTCTTTTTCAAAAAATCGCTTCATGGAAGTGTTAAATCTATTTTATAAGTAATGATTGCCTTCGATTACTTAGTTTTAGTCTCTTTTCTACTTAGCCTGTAAGATTTATACATTGTATTTCGTTGGCTAAATAAATAAATAAATAAATAAATAAACACTTGTTGGCAAGAGTGATTCTTCGGGGAGTGTGGTTGTATAGTTGGGAAAGCAGCTCTAGCTGTGCGAACTTACTCAATCCCGACTCTTGCGTCCCCGTTCGTGCACTCTGGGCAACGTGAACTATTTATTGCTCGCGGCAGAAAGAGAGGGAGCCCCGGTGGGGCCACTCTGGCATATCTGGTTTAAGGGCTCATCGAGGTCTTTTTTAGCAGCATCTGTTCACCAAGCGGCTCGCTATATAAATGTGTGAATATTATGAATATAAATTGTTACTTTCTGAATATAAACTGAAAAAGGTGAAGACAAAAAAAGTGTAATCTATTTTAGAAAAAAAAAAACTAATTAGAAAAATTCCATTTCATACTACATTATTATTATAAGGCCTTATTACACCGCGACCATTAGTACGATCTATTGTACTAGGTACATGGTACTCGGCAAACATTATTTGAAATTTTTGGTTTGCTTCTTTTTTTCTCTTGAAATTCACAGATGCTTTTTCATGTTTGGGTAAATAAAATATGATGCTGATGTATATATGATCTATGAAGTATGTCAACTGCTATATTTCAGGTGTATATACACAGAAAAAAAGCACTGGTAAAATCAACAATCTCGTACTGTTATCCTAAAGTTGATCAAATTCTGTTGATTTGAACAAATTTTGAATGTTTGAACGGTAATTTTAGTTGAAGTAACTGCATTCAACCTTCGCAACCTTGCCAGGAAAGCCACGTGATAAAATGACGCAAGTGCTATCATTTCTGCCGTTCTACCCGTGGCTGAACGATGGTGGTCGGTGACCAAGAACTGCCAAATATCCCTTAACCACTCCCCGACCCCCTCCCTGATCCACCCTTTCACGACCCAAATCCCCCTCCCCTCCCTGACTGTATTGAGGACCGTAACAGTATTGAGGAGCAACAGCTTAGCTGCGGCCAGAAAAGGCAGCGCTCAGCCGAGGGCGAGAAGTCTGACCACAAGGGGCGGAGAGATGACCCTAGGCCGTTTACCTCCAGGGCTGCGAATAATACTACTCGTTCCGACAGGGCAAGGAGTAGCCGCTATAGCCGGGAAGTCGGCGAAAAACCTACATCCGGGGCGGCGAATGTAAATAGCCGCTATAGCCAGGCAGTCGGTGAAAAACCGACAACATCCGGGGCGGCGAACGCGAAAGACGAACCTAAAAAGCCAAGGGGAGATAACGTAGAGACTCCGGCTTCAAAGAGAAGTGAAGTGGCAAAGCAGCACCTAACGGTGGCGCTGCTTGATCGTAGTGATCCCTACGGACAGATGTCCACTGACAGGTAGCGATGTGTAGAGAGGAAGCTGCTGAGTGCCATAATTAAACTTATGAAGGATGAGCCGAATAAGCCAATTCCCAGCTTCGATGCAGCGGGCTGGTACAATGGGGTGAAGCTCATCAAATGTAATGACGCGGCAACGCTAATATGGCTAAAGAAGCAGAAGCAAAATAGCGCTAGGTTTGAGGTGGTGGAGAGAGCACTGATCCCGTCGATACCGAAAGCCAAGGTATGGATCCCGGGGGTGGTTAAGTCGGATGATGCGCTGGGCTTGCTGCAGCGCCAAAACCCGAATATAACAACTCGGGACTGGAAGGTACTTCACGTATCTAGGCCGACGGAGGAGGGCCAGTGGTATTTCCTCCAAATCAACAAGGAGGCGGAGGATATGTTGTACCGAGAGTTCGGGTAAATGTCTTGGGGTGTTGGAAGTGTTTTCCTGCGTCTCAGGAAGAGAAATCCGTAAGATGGGAACCACAACACGATTGAAGCAGGGGAAGTCGAGAAGGAACTCGAGAGCCTGAGAAACGTGGAAGGCGAAGGAGGGACGACGGTGATGGAGGTGGAGGGGGACAGTAACCTTAATGATGTTAAGGTCCTTCAGATAAAGCTCCATCACAGTAAGGTAGCTTCGAGCGAGCTTCTCCTGACGCTAGGGGAGAAGTCGTTCGATGTGGCGCTAGTCCAGGAGCCATGGCTCTCTTGCGGAGGAAGGGTATCCGGACTAAACGCACAATATTTCACGACGTATTACGCGAACTTGGAAGGTAGGATTAGAGCAGCTGTTATGGTAAGTAAAACACTTAATTCATATTTACTGTCTAATTTCAGTACTGAAGACCTTGCGGTAGTTGCGATAGAACGGGGGATGCTCTCGTATTAGCTTCCTGCTACATGGCGCACGACGCTGACGCTCCCTCGGTTGAGCTGGAGAGGCTGGAGGCAAGCTACAGGTGCGTAGGACGAAATATCACACCACCATGTGTGGGGGTATGGAGAACTGCCCGTGTGGTATTCATACCGAAAGCAGGAAAGAGCATTCACATGTATACTGGAGATTACAGGCCATTTAGTCTGAATCGTTTTTTTACTAAAAACCCTCGAGCTGTTAATAGATACTCACATTCAATTAAATGTGAAAGAGGATTTAATTTCCAATACACAACACGCATACACCAAGGGAAGGTCTGTGGGCACAGCTCTGCATAGGGTCGTTATGCACATAGAGAACGCCCTAGAACATGGGGAATTTGCAATGGGTGTCTTCTTAGACATAGCAGGAGCATTCAACAATCTCTCAAAGCGAGCCATAATGTAGTCGGTAGATCCCGCCTTGGAAAATTGGATCGGCTGCTTGCTGGGGTGCAGGAAGATCACTTCCAGTTGGGGCGGTTACGAAACCACAAAACTAGTACATGCTGTGAAACCTGGCCCTTAACAAACTACTCAAGCAGTTCGAAGGGGACCAGTAAAACTGACAGCATATGCAGATGACGTTTCAGTCATAATAAGCGGGAAATGTCTATCGACGCTCAGCTCGCTGATGAACCAGGCGCTTAAGGTCATCCATGACTGGGCCTGCGAGGCTGAGCTGAGCACAAATGCTGATAAGACAGATCTTATACTATTCACAAGAAAATACAAAGTACCAAGTTGGGTAAAGCCAAAATTAGGAGAAGTGGTATTAGAACCGAAGGTTAGCACCAAATATTTAGGTATTATATTGGATAGCGCTGCCCCCGTCATGATATCAAAGTCATGCTTGGCGACAAGCGGCGCCACAAAAACGCAAGGAAAGCAGGACGTCGAAAAACTGCAGTCAGAACAGGCAGCCAATGATTTCGCAGAACGACTCGCACACCTGCTCTCTGAGAGCACAATTCAACCCAGCGGAGTGCATGAGCAAAAAAAACAGCTGGTACGATGATAGAGAGTGCAGAGACGCAGTCAAAAGAAAGGACGATGCCTATAAGGCAACGTTAAAAGTGAATGCAACGAGGAGCGTGTGTGAACACTACCGTGAAATGAAGAGAGAACGGCTTTTGCGGGCGAAGAAAATGGAAGCGGAAAAGCGTGAAATCGAAGAGCTTGAAATGCTAGCCAGCAGAAGCAACGTAAGAAAATTTCATCAAAGAATTCGACGAATGACGGAAGGTTTTAAACCTGGGCAAACTCCTGTAAAAATGACAACTGCGACTTGGTGGCAGATATTCAGAGAGTACTAAGGTTATGGAGGGATCACTTCTCTGTCCTTCTAAAGGGAGGAACTGAGCAACAATCCACAGAAGAGGACGAACCCGACCCCACAATCGAAGACGACGGAATCGAAGTTCCACAACCCGACTATAACGAGCAAATAGCTATATCACGGCTAAAAAACAATAAAGCAGCGGGTGCTGATGGCCTGCCCGCTGAGCTATTCAAATGCGGCGGCGAGGAGCTGGTAAGGTGCATGCACCAGCTCTTGTGCAGAATATGGTCGGATGAATGCATGCCTGAAGATTGGAATCTAAGTGTTCTCTGCCCAATCCATAAGAAGGGTGATCCCGCAAACTGCGCCAACTATCGTGGAATCAGCCTTTTGAGTATCGCATACAACGTCCTATCAAGCGTATTGTGAGAGAGACTGAAGCCTGACGTAAACCGACTGATTGGCCTTATCAGTGTGGCTTCAGACCTGGTAAATCTACCATCGACCATATTTTTACAATATGCCAAATCTTGAAAAAAAAACGGTGAGAAAAGGATCGACACACCATCTCTTTGTTGATTTTAAAGCCGCTTTCGACAGCACGAAAAGGAGTTGCGGAAAAAATGGGGTTGGTGGTGAACAAAGGTGAAACGAAGTACCTGCTGGCATAATGCAAAGAGTCAGCGCATTCGCGTCTTCGCAACCACGCTTCTGTTGGCAGCAATAATTCCGAGATAGTAAGGGACTTTGTATACCTGGGAAGCAGCATTAATACCAACAACAATGTAAGCCTGGAAATCCATTGAAGGATAACTCTTCCAAACAAATGCTTCTTTGGGCTGAGTAGGCAATTGAGAAGTAAAGTCCTCTCTCGACGAACAAAAACAACTTTCTATAAGTCACTTATCGTACCCGTCCTGCTATGTGGTGCAGAAGCATGGACACTGACAGCTTCTGAAGAGGCGGCTTTGGGAGTATTCGAGACAAAAATTCTTCCAAAGATTTATGGACCCCTAAAAGTTGGCGACGGCGAGTACCGAAGAAGATATAATGATGAGCTTTACGCAGACGTCGACATAGTTCAGCGAATTAAAATCCAGCGGCATCGCTGGCTAGGACCCGTGGTGCGAATGAACGAAGACGCTCCGGCCCAGAAGGTATTCTTATCGGCACCCGCCGGTGGAAGTAGAGGAAGAGGGATGCCACCTCTCCGATGGCAGGACCAAGTGGAGGCAGATCTGAGAACACGCGGTGTCTCCAATTGGCGGCAGTTGGCTCAAGAACGAGCGGACTGGAGAAACATGTTAGACGGCCAAAATCGCCTAGGCGGTTAAAGGGTATTTTAAGTATTGGATAGAAAGTTGTACAAGAACGGTCGAAAAAGGCCTCAGCTGCTTTGTATATCTGTAAAAGGACGCTGCACTTCGGGTCTTTCGCCTGCCTTGTCCTATTGGGTCTTCAACGCGATTGTAAGACCGATTTTACGTATATGAAGTCAATAGAGCGAGTGTATAGAATATCTATGATTAGCATAACGCGTGCGCTTAAAACCACACCTACAGCCGCGTAACACGCCATTCTGCATCTACCGCCGGCAGACCTAACGGCGAAGGACAACTGCAACCAGGCTATATGCCACGCTGCAGTTTGAATGCAGATCATTTGGCCACAGTAGTATAGCGCCTTTTTTGACAAGACGAATAGACTACACGGTCCCTTGCCTGCGCTTCGAAGAGGCTCTGGAAGCCACTTTAGAGGCGGAGGGCTGGAGGAGAGGCGCAGAAATGACGGAAAACACGGTACATATATATACAGATTGTTCAAAAATGACGGATGGAGTAGGAGCCGCAGTGTACTGCAATGAGTTGGGGATCACTAAATCATTGAAACTGCCAGATCATTGCAGAATATTCCAGGCGGAAGTTATAGCCATTAAAGTGGGTGCAGAAATAGCTGTAGATAGTTTAGCGCTCAGAGAGCGGGTGAATTTCTACGTCGTCAGACAGGCGGCTATCAAGGCCATTACCTCAAATAGTAGCGCTTCTCACAGCGTACTGGAATGCAAAAGAAGTATTGAAAAGCTTAGTATAGAACATAGAGTACATATCTACTGGACCCCAGGTCACAAAGGTATGGAGGGAAACGAGAAAGCTGATGAGCTAGCAAAGAGTGGAGTGACACTAGATGCGAACAACATTATTGACGTACCAATTCCACTAAGGGAATTAAAACGAAAGTGCGGTTTACACATGGTTAAACAAGCAGGTAAGGCAAGGAAAGAAGTACAGGGCTGTAAAATCCCCAAAATCATGTGTAAATCGTACGACATGAAACTTACAAAAACAATTGTATCCCTAAGAAGGATGATTGTAGACTGTTAACTGGTATCCTTACAGGGCACTGCCTTTTGGCAGGCCATGCCCACAAGATGGGTCTTGTTTCCGCCAGTATGTGTAGGAAATGCAAAGAGGAGACGAAGACTGTGGAGCATGTCATGTTCACATGCCCCGCTATGTCCAGACTGATTTTTGCGAAGAGAGCATCACTATTTTGCAAAATAGACACTGAAGTGTAACTGTATAGCAAGAGGTCGTAAAAGTTTTTTCTGGTAACACTACGGACGCAATGCGTCTATGTGAGGCCACTGCGTTGGCCTGCATAAACTTGGTTTATTGACAACAACAATATAAATTAACTCTAACAATGCTCCTTTAACTCGAGTTTATGTCCCAGCATGAAAGCAGTCTTAATTTGACTATTTTTATATCTTTCATGAACATGAAATGGTATTATAACTTTGGTCCGATGTTTGTAAGTATGAGAAGAAGAAGAGATAGACCCACTAATAAGTATACCGTTATGATCAGGACGATGAGTTGATTCGATTTAGCCATGTCCGTCTGTCCGTCTGTTTGTACGCAAACTAGTCCCTCAACTTTAGATCGGACCAAAACTACTCATCGCTCCCATACAATCGATTGTTCGGATAAATGGATTTCGGGCTATAACTTCTGTAATTAAAGAGCTAGTAACGTGAAATTTTGTAGATTTTTATGTTTTCATATGTGAAATATCGATGTTGAAAATCATTGAGAAAATCATATAGCTCCCATACAATCGATTGTTCCGATAAACGGATTTTGGGCTATAACTTCTGTAATTAAAAAGCTAGTAACGAGAAATTTTGTAGGTATTGATGTTTTCATATGCGAAATATCGATGTTGAAAATCATTGAGATGGGATAAATATTTCATATAGCTCCCATACAATCGATTGTTCCGATAAACGGATTTCGGGGTATAACTCCTGTAATTATAAAGCTAGGAACGTGAAATTTTGTAAGTATTGCTATTTTTATATGTGAAATATCGATGTTGAAAATAACTGAGATCAGATAAAGGAGTGTAATGGAGTGTGGTTGCTAAGTGACCTTGCTCAATCCCGACTCTTGCGTCCTCGTTCGTGCACTCTGGGCAACGGGAGCTACCTAGGCTCGCGGCAGAAAGAGAGGGAGCCCCGGTGGGGCCACTCTGACATACTTGGTTTAAGGGCTCACCGAGGTCTTTGCGTAGCGTCTGTTCACCATGAGGTGCGGCTGCAAGCGGGCGTCTGTCTTGAAGCAAGCGGCTCGCTATATAAATGTGTAAATATTTTCCAAAACCCCGAAACGGGTTGTGCGCTGGGTTTGGGACCCGCCACGTAAAAAACTTAATTCCAATGAAAACAATTGCAAAGCCTCGGATGAGAACCCCCTTTAATGTTGACGACCCGGCAAAACGAATAAGGCATAATGATTTGGATATTAGGGCATGTACCGGGAATGTCCGGACCCTTTCAAGGGACGGTACCGCTGCCCGACTGGTTGATGTCCTCGTAGGCGCAAAGGCCGACATCACCGCCCTGCAGGAAATGCGATGGACGGGGCAAGGAAAGACGACCATCGGTCCTTGTGACGTATACTACAGTGGCCAGACACGCGGCAAAGCGCGTGGTGTAGGATTCGTGGTGGGAAAGAGACTTCGCCGCCAAGTATTAGCGTTCACTCCTGTGAACGAGCGTCTCGCTGCGATCCGCATCAAAGCAAGGTTTTTCAACATAACATATATCTGCGCCTATGCGCCGACTGAGGAGACGGACGACGCAGAGAAGGACTCCTTCTACGATAAACTTGAACAGACTTATGATCGCTGCCCCCAGCATGATATCAAAATCGTGCTCGGCGACTTTAATGCCAAGGTGGGCAAGGAAGGAGTCTTTGGTCCCACAGTTGGAAAATTCAGTCTCCACGATATAACATCCCCCAACGGCACTAGGTTGATTGACTTCGCCGCTGCTCGCAATATGGTCATCAGTAGTACCAGGTTCCAGCATAAGCGAATACACCAAGCCACATGGCTGTCCCCTGATCAAAGAACTAGAAACCAGATTGATCATGTCTTGATTGACGGCAGACATAGCTCCACCGTTCTGGACGTGCGTACACTGCGTGGTCCCAATATTGACTCTGACCATTATCTTGTCGCAGCCAAGATACTCACACGCCTCTGTGCAACGAAGAAAGTGCGCACAGTAACAGAAGGAAAGTTTGACGTCGAGAAGCTGCGCATGACACAGACAGCTGATAATTTCACAACTCGACTCTCACACCTGCTAGCAGAGGGCAATCCTCGACCTAACGATGTAATCGAGCAATGGAAGCATATCTCTCACTCATTGCGTACCGCCGCTGAGTCCACTATAGGGTTCCAGCGAGCCCGCAAAAACAACTGGTACGATGAGGAATGCAAAACTGCCTCGAAAAAAAAGGACGCTGCCTACAAGGAGACGTTGCGAACGGGCGCAACCCGCAGTGTATGGCAACAATATCGTGAGGCAAAGAAGGAAGAGAGACGCCTTTTCAGAAAAAAGAAAAGTGAGGCCGAAAGGCGTGAGTGTGAGGAGCTTGAGATGCTGGCTGACAGGAATGATGCCCGAAAATTCTATGAAAAGATCCGGCGGATGACGGAAGGTTTTAAGACGGGGGCAAGCTCCTGTAAGGACAATAATGGCGACCTGGTAACCGACGTACAAAGTGTACTTAAATTATGGAGGGAGCACTTCTCCTCACTGCTAAATTGCGAGGGAGGCGTCGAACCCGATACCCCAATCCCTGACGATGGAAAAGTCGTCCCCCCACCTGACTATGATGAAGTGAGGATAGCTATATCCCGGCTCAAAAACAACAAAGCGCCTGGAAAAGACGGACTACCCGCCGAGCTGTTCAAACACGGAGGCGAAGAGCTGGTAAAAAGCATGCATCAGCTCTTATGCAGAATATGGTCAGACGAATGCATGCCTCCGGATTGGAATTTAAGTGTGCTTTGCCCAATCCACAAGAAAGGCGATCCCGCTAACCGCACCAACTACCGCGGAATTAGTCTTCTTAATATCGCGTATAAGGTTCTTTCTAGCGTGTTGTGTGAAAGGCTGAAGCCCATCGTAGACAAACTGATTGGACCTTATCAGTGTGGCTTTAGACCTGGTAAGTCTACCATCGACCAGATTTTCACGATACGCCAAATCCTGGAGAAGACCCATGATAAGAGAATCGACACTCACCACCTCTTTGTCGATTTTAAAGCCGCTTTTGACAGCGTAAAAAGGAGTTGCCTGTATGCCGCCATGTCTGAATTTGACTTCCCTGCAAAGCTTATACGGCTTTGCCAAATGACGTTGAGCAATACCAACAGCTCCGTCAGAATCGGGAAGGACCTCTCTGAGCCATTTGAAACCAAACGAGGCTTCAGACAGGGCGACTCCCTTTCGTGCGATTTCTTCAATCTGATGCTGGAGAAGATAATTTGAGCAGCAGAGCTAAACCGCAATGGTACAATCTTTTACAAGAGCGTGCAATTGCTGGCGTATGCCGATGATATTGATATCATTGGCCTTAACAACCGCGCCGTAAGCGCTGCCTTCTCTGGACTGGATAAGGAAGCGAAAAAAGTGGGTCTTGCCGTGAACGAGGACAAGACGAAGTATTTGCTGTCATCAAAGAAAGAATCGGCGCACCTGCGCCTTGGCAGCCATGTCACTGTTGATAGTTACAAATTTGAAACTGTGAGGGACTTCGTCTATTTGGGAACCAGTGTCAACACCGAAAATAATATCAGTCTAGAAATCCAGCGGAGAATCACTCTTGCCAACAAGTGCTACTTTGGACTGAGTAGGCAATTGAGAAGTAAAGTCCTCTCTCGAAGAACAAAGATCACGCTCTATAAGTCTCTCATCATACCTGTCCTGATGTATGGCTCAGATTCATGGACAATGTCAAGAGAAGATGAGATGGTCCTTGGAGTATTTGAGAGAAAAGTTCTCCGGAAGATTTATGGTCCTTCCCGTGATGCCAACGGCGAGTATCGAAGGAAATTTAACGATGAGCTGTACGAGCTCTACGCAGATCTGACCATAGTCCAGCGAATTAAAGCCCAAAGACTCCGCTGGCTGGGCCATGTTATGCGAATGGACAAAGAAGCTCCAGCACAGAAGGTTTTCCTATCGTCGCCTGAATTCGGCAGCAGAGGAAGGGGCAGGCCTCGACTGAGATGGAAACAACAGGTGGAGGATGACTTGAACTCCCTTGGGGTTTCCAACTGGCGTCGGTTATCGCTAAAAAGGAATGACTGGCGTGCTTTGATACGAAACGGCCAAAATCGCTTAGGCGGTTAAGCGCCAATAAATGATGATGAGATAAATATTTCACATAGCCCCCCATACAATCGATTGTTCCGATAAACGGATTTTGGGCTATAACTCCTATAATTATATATGTGGGGTCGTGAAATTTCGTAGAAAGTGGAATGTCGATGTTAAAAATCAATGAGATTGGACCAACAAAACACATCGCCCCCATATAATCGATAGTTCCGACAATTTCGCTATAGGCTAAAGTTAAATTCACACAGGCTGTACTGGGGATCGAACAGTGAAAATCGTGACGCTTATTCATGAAAGGTATATAGTAGAGTGGTTCAAAAATTTTTTTTTTGGAAAATCTAAAACGCTACCCCGAAATATGGTTCCTTGTGATAAAAAAAGAGGCTGCTATTTTTTTGTTTTTTTTTTAAGGTGCTTTAGAGGTCGCGCTACTCGTTTTTATAAAAAAATGAGATGCTTGCAAATTTAATTTAATTTTAACATGTTTAAGTGCAGTAAAAATTTGCATTTTTGTGTGTTGTTATTCTGTTTTCATTGACGAATATTCTTGCAATTCAATAGCCTTCTTGGATGAGTAGAAGGGGTTTAACTCCTGAAAGTATGTTTCGAAATTGAAAACGGTGCAACTAAAACGCCTACACTGATCTCATCGCGCATTGGTTTTTTGGATATATTTCGCATCTAGAAGGTTTATCACATCGCTGATTATGAATCCGATGTCAGTTTTTTTAAATTCAAAATGGCGGGTCCAATATGGCGGTGATTTTTTTGAAAACTAATTGGATTTTATTGAAACTTGGTACTCGGGGGTTTATGCGTTGTCTGATTACGAATCCGATATCGGTTTTTATACCTTTCATGAACATGAAATGGTATTATAACTTTGGTCCGATGTTTGTAAATATGAGAAGAAGAAGAGATAGACCCATCAATAAGTATACCGAAATGATCAGGATGACGAGATGAGTTGATTTAGCCATGTCCGTCTGTCCGTCTGTCCGTCTGTCTGTCTGTCTGTTTGAACGCAAACTAGTCCCTCAGTTTTTGAGATATTTGGCTGAAATTTGGTATGCGGCCACCATTTTCCAATATAGGAATCATTTGTCGGAACCAGTAAGATCGGACCAATATAACATATAGCTCCCATACAACCGATTATTCCGATAAACGGATTTTGGGCTATAACTCCTGTAATTAAACACGAAGGAACGTGAAATTTTATAAGTGTTGCTATTTTTATATGTGAAATATCGATGCTGAAAATCATAGAGATGGGATAAATATTTCACATAGCTCCCATACAATCGATTATTCCGATAAACGGATTTTGGGCTATAACTCCTGTAGTTAAACACGTAGGAACGTGAAATTTTGTAAGTATTGCTATTTTTATATGTGAAATATCGATGTTGAAACTCATAGAGATGGGATAAATATTTCACATAGCTCCCATACAACCGATTATTCCGATAAACGGATTTTGGGCTATAACTCCTGTAATTAAACACGAAGGAACGTGAAATTTTATAAGTGTTGCTATTTTTATATGTGAAATATCGATGTTGAAACTCATAGAGATGGGATAAATATTTCACATAGCCCCCATACAATCGATTGTTCCGATAAACGGATTTTGGTAGATAACTCCTGTAATTATATAGGTAGGAACGTGAAATTTCGGAAGTATCGCTATTTTTATATGCGAAATATCGATGTTGAGATGGCGTAAATATTTCACATAGCTCCCATACAATCGATTATTCCGATAAGCGGATTTTGGGCTATAAGTCCTGTAATTAAACACATAGGAACGCGAAATTTTGGAAGCATCGCTATTTTTATATGTAAAATATCGATGTTGAAAATCATTGAAATGGGATAAATATTACACATAGCCCCCATACAATCGATTGTTCCGATAAACGGATTTTGGTAGATAACTCCTGTAATTATATCGGTAGGAACGTGAAATTTCGTAAATGTTGCTATTTTAGAATGTGGAATGTCGATGTTAAAAATCAATGAGATTGGACCGTATGAGCTAAAGTTTCGGTATGAGCTAAAGTTAAATTCACACAGGCTGTACTGGGGATCAAACAGTGAAAATCGTGACGCTTATTCATGAAAGGTATTTAGCCTTCGGCACAGCCGAAGACAGCTTTCCTTACTTGTTTTAAATTCAAAATGGTGGATCCAATATGGCGGTGCATTTTTGAAAACTAATTCGACTGTGTGAAACTCGTCACTTATGGATTTATGACATCGATTTATATGAACTAGTATCACTTGTGATCGAAAATTCGACCAATAAAAACTTTAGAGGGTCGAGGGGTCGCTAGCCCCGTACCCCCATCCTTAAATTTCGGGGACGCCCCTGAAAATATACAGTCAGTTTTTTCAATTTCCTTTCCATCGGTGCATATTTCTTTTATATATATTAATATATAATATATAAGATGCCAGTTTTGCAAATTTGCATTTCCTATGCCGATGTCAATAAATACGCCACATGAAAACCTTTAGGAACCTCCTGTGAGCGAACCGTTTGACCGATGGAAAGAAAATTGAAAAAACTGAGGTATAGGCGGTATATTTTCAGGGGCGTCTCCGAAATTTAAGGATTGGTGTACGGCGCTAGCGACCCCACGACCCTCTAAGGTTTTTATTGGTCGAATTTTCGATCACAAGCGATACTAGTTCATATAAATCGATGTCATAAATCCATCAGTGACGAGTTTCACACAGTCGAATTAGTTTTCAAAAATGCACCGCCATATTGGATCCACCATTTTGAATTTTAAAAAACCGATATCGGATTCGTAATCAGACAACGCATAAACCCCCGAGTACCAAGTTTCAATAAAATCCAATTAGTTTTCAAAAAAATCACCGCCATATTGGACCCGCCATTTTGAATTTAAAAAAACTGACATCGGATTCATAATCAGCGATGTCATAAACCATCTAGATGCGAAATATATCCAAAAAACCAATGCGCGATGAGATCAGTGTAGGCGTTTTAGTTGCACCGTTTTCAATTTCGAAACATACTTTCAGGAGTTAAACCCCTTCTACTCATCCAAGAAGGCTTTTGAATTGCAGGAATATTCGTCAATGAAAACAGAATAACAACACACAAAAACGCAAATTTTTACTGCACTTAAACATGCTAAAATTAAGTTAAATTTGCAAGCATATCATTTTTTTTATAAAAACGAGTAGCGCGACCTCTAAAGCACCTTTAAAAAAAAAAAAAAAAATAGCAGCCTCTTTTTTTGTCATAAGGAACAATAATTGGGGGTAGCGTTTTGGAATTTCCAAAAAGTCCATAATTGTGAACCACTCTAGTATATAGACTTCGGCACAGCCGAAGACAGCTTTCCTTACTTGTTTATTTTAAAATAAGACTTACTTTTGGGCAAATGCTAGAAAAGTGAGTTGAAATGGAGGAAAATTAACTTTGTTGTAGAGTTTCCAAAATACTGCTATTGGTAAGTGGGTGAACCAAGCTTCTCAGAAATATATACTTTTTATATGAAAAATGTTGGTAACCCTGTTCAAAATGACTTCAAATGGGTAAGGTATCACAATTCGAAAAATTTATTGAATACAGTACAATTTGTAAACGTCCATGCTACCTATAATTTTACAGTTAGATGTTCGAGTTACTACCAGTAAGAAGTGTATGAAGGGAATAATAAGTGCGCAGAAGCTTAGAGCTTATTCGTTTTTAAGTTTTATATAATCTGCAACTAAAATTGTTAATAGCAAAATGAAACGTAAGTGACGCAAAAACATATAAAAGTACTCAAAATTTTCATACAGATCTTCCAAATTAGTTCATACCTTTAAGTTTCTTTAAAATGTACTTGCTGGACAAATCTGCATCATTTAAAACTTAAAATTCAATTCCTTATACATGCTCGCATTCCCTTGGAAAAGCTTGCAAAAAAGTATTAAAGTCGTTGCCTAAGTCTCCATCAAGATAAGCGGTCGTAGTAAGGAAAGTAGCAAGAGATTTGAGCATAAATTTTCTTCAAAAAATACCAGTAAGTAAATAATATAATAACAAGAAAGTAAACAAACAGAGGACACAAAAAGCATTTTAGACACATTGACCGGAAAACGTATATCTATCCAAAAAAAAGATATGGTCATCACTGTTAATGAGGCATATGCAGCTTTCCGTACAGAAAATCCTGATACACAAGTATCTCGAACATTTTTTTACGCCTCACGTCCTGCTGAGGTTGAGCTAAGTTCCCAAATGCCCCATAATGTATGTGTATGCCAGTACCACGCCAACATTCGTTGGCAGCAACACTGATTGGCAGTTACACAATGAAATATTAGACAGAGACCTACCAGTACTGCCCTCACAAGTCCCCTCATCAGTAGAGGAGCTGGAGGATCTTGTTACTACATTTACATCGGCGCTCTCAAATGCTCTAGGACAGGCTTGTCCAGTGCCAAAACCACGCGGTAAACACAGGCCACATTGGTGGTCCTACGATTTGGACTCGCTCCGAATATCATGCCGGAAACAATTTAACAAAGCCAAGAGCTTCGGCTCTGAGCCTCATTGGCACGAATATAAAGCTAAACTAAGGGCCTACAAAAAAGCTCTGAGACAGGCGAAGAGAACCTCGTGGAGAAATTTCTGCACTGGCGTCGAAAAGGTCGACGACACAGCGAGACTTAGACGAGTCTTCTCGAAAAGTCAAACAACCATCAGCTATTTGCGAAAGCCTGACGGATCCTGGACCAGCACGAAAGAGGAAACCCTTGAGCTGCTCTTGAACACACATTTTCCGGGGAATCTGCATGATGCACCACTAGCACCTGCAACAAACCTGGCAGTAAATATACCCATCACTGAGGAAAGAGTAAGGTGGGCAGTTAGGAGCTTTGAACCGTATAAGGCTGCCGGGCCGGACGGGATTATCCCCGCGCAGCTTATAAACACGTTGGAGACATCAGCTAAATGGCTGGTATTTCTCTTCACAGCCTGCCTGGCTCTCAACCACATTCCGGGCTCCTGGAAAAGCGCCACGGTAGTGTTTATCCCTAAGGCTGGGAAGGCACCCCACTACGAGCCAAAAGACTACAGACCGATCAGTCTCTCGTCCTTTGTACTAAAAACCTTTGAGAGGATATTAAGCGACTACCTCTTAACGACTATTGATAGCAACCTTATCTCTAGCTATCAGCATGCATACACCAAGGGTAAATCAACAGAAACCGCTCTGCACAGCCTAGTGTCTGTCATTGAGAAATCGCTGTGTGAAAAGGACTACTGTCTCGTGGCCCTCCTAGACATTGAGGGGGCTTTCAACAATATAAGCCCGGAGGCTATCAACTCCGCTCTAACTAATCTGGGCGTAGATAGACCTCTAACTGGTTTAATTGACCAACTTTTAATGGGAAGGAAAATAGCTTCTTCACTTGGTACGGTTGATTTATCACGCTATGTCACAAGGGGAACACCCCAGGGTGGTGTTCTTTCCCCGCTTTTATGGAACCTCACAGTCAACTCGTTGCTACGTGACACAAGCTGGGGGGGCGGGAAGATAGTGGCATACGCAGACGATTTAGCTATTGCATTCAGAGGCAAGTTCCCACAAACTCTGTGTAACCTGATGCAAGTAGCACTGCGAGAAGTTTCGACGTGGTCCTCTCGCTGCGGACTTAGTATCAACCCAGGGAAAGTGGAACTTGTCCTCTTCACCAACCGGTACAAAATACCGCCACTAAGCCTACCAGAACTAGATGGCACGCGCCTGGGCTTGTCGGATAAGGCCAAGTTTCTAGGCATAGTTCTGGACAGGAAATTGAATTGGAAGGAGAATGTTCTTCAGCGCCAGAAGAAAGCTTGCATCGCTCTTTACACATGCAAAAGAGCCATTGGCAAAAAATGGGGCCTCAGCCCTAGAGTATGCAGTTGGATCTACACGGCCATCATTCGCCCAATCATGCTTTATGGAGTCGTCGTATGGTGGCCTGCGCTGAGCAAGGCAACATACCTGAATCTGTTGCGGAAAGTCCATAGATCCAATATGATCTGTATAAGCGGTGCGCTAAGGACAACGCCCAACAAAGCCCTCCAGGTCATTCTGGGCATTTTGCCACTTGATCTGGAAGGGTTTCGGTCAGCGGCGGCATCAGCTCTGCGCCTAAGAGAAACCTCCAGTTGGGCTGCGGGTACTATTGGACACTCCAGTATTCTGGAATCTTACAGCTTTCTCCCTCTAAGCGCAGATCGTTGTGCGACTACTACAGTCGGGGATAGCTGTTTCAAAATAAACATTCCCAGCAGAGAAGACTGGGAGAGGACGGATTGGTGTCCCGAAACAAATGGTGGCACTTCCATATACACCGACGGCTCGAAGTTGGACGGCAGAGTTGGAGGAGGCGTTTATTCAAGGGATTTGGACCTTGAGCTCTCCTTCAGACTACCTGATCATTGTAGCGTCTTCCAGGCGGAAGTCTCGGCAATCCTGGACGCCGCGGCCTGGTTAAGCAAACGTGTTATCGGAGAAGATATCGCTATTTTCAGCGATAGCCAAGCGGCCATCAAATCCCTTGGCTCATACACGTTCAACTCTGAACTGACGCTCAGCTGTCGTCGATCTCTTCAGGAGATGGCCCAACAGAACCGCGTAAACCTCATATGGGTCCCGGGACATAGGGACATTGAGGGAAACTGTAAGGCAGACGAGCTTGCCAGGCAGGGCACGACCAAGCAGGTTCTTCAGGATAAAGAGCGCTTAGGTATGCCGTTTGCCACATGCAAACTAATGCTGAAGGAGCACACACTCCGTCAAGCCAACGAAAGATGGCTGCAATCCCCAGGGTGTCGCATATCGAAACAAACCTGGCCAAAATGGGATCTTAAAAGGTCTAGACGCATTTATGCCCTAACTAGGAGGGAAATCTGCATATTGATAGGGGTATTAACCGGTCACTGCCTCATTGGTAGGCATGCAGAAAGGATAGGTGTGCCCTACCGACGATGCTGCAGGAGTTGCAAAGATGATGAGGAGGAGGAAACAGTGGATCACCTCATCTGCAACTGTCCGGCTTTAAGCGGCGCGAGAACGCGCTTTTTGGGAGTTCCGTTCCTGGATAGCCTAAGCCAGATCGCGGAACTGGACATAAAGGACTTGATGGGCTTCATAAAGTCATCTAAGTGGTTCGAGGAGGAGTAACGGTGTCGGTTTAGGAGTGTCAGTCCCGGGATTCTGCTTTGTGGAAAATCCCAACAACTCAGGGATTTTCCATATGGCTGGGTCCCGGGACTGACTTTCCTTGTGTTGGTGGTATCACAACGGGCCTTTCAAAACTGGCCTAAGTGTGCCTCTGCGGCAGCCACTTAAACCTAACCTAACCTTTTAGTTAATTTTATAAACCAATAATAAAAGCTTATTTTTAAAAAAGTTTTTTTTTCTTTAATTTTATTACTTTTTAGTTAATTTTATAAACCAATAATAAAAGCTTATTTTTAAAAAAGTTTTTTTTCTTTAATTTTATTTTTTACTTTTTAGTTCGGTTTATCAACAAGAGGCAATAATGTCGCAGCGACATCAATCGGCTGCTAGCAGCAACAGAAACCATAGATCTTTTACAATAAAGCCGCGTGGTTAATAAAGTTACTTTTGGGATATTGGAATAAAGACTAAACTAAACGATAAATGGGATTTTTGAAATTAAGCTAATTTTTCTATTGACTTAGCGAAGCCTGAACGATGATGAAAATTTGCAAAATCCCATCTTAACTGCAAGTCAGTAAAATATCAAAAGCAAAATTTCCTGGAATGAAAACTTTCGAATATCTCTACTCGTGCGCCACCTATCGGAATTATTTTTTTGTTATTATGCGTGGAGGCAGAAAACTAAACGATGATGAAAATTTCAAGATCCTACCTCAAGGGGAAGTTCGTTGAAAAACGAATTAATCGACACTGAAAACAGACCTTCGTAATTCTCAAATAAAGCGACTCACGCGCCACCTAGCAGGTCCAATTTTTTTTTAACATTTAGAAATTAATTAGGTAACACACACGTAAAATATCAGCCAAAACGGTCCATAATTACGATTTTGAGTTTTTATTACCGCTATCTCAGCCTCACCTAGCGGAATTTTTTTTACAAAAATATTTCTTTTCATGGTAGTAATACATGTTACGAATTTCAGCTAAATCGGACCATAAATGCGAATTTTAAAAACATAGCGACCCACGCGCCACCTATCGAATTTTTTTTTTTATAATATTGCACTGTCATCGGGGTTATACATGGGTGCAGAATTTCAGATCAATCGGACACCGGGAAGTGTTTCAAATTTAGCTTGCAAGATTTGATTACAGACAGCCGTTAGGTGAAACTAAATAAAAGCTTATAATTAATTAGAACTGCGTTTCAATAATAATTAGCTCTTTCCTTTTTTCTTCAATTTAATAATTCAAAATCAGCAGAGCCAACTTTTTATGCATAATTGCTCAAAAGAGTGAAGGAATTAGCGATTGTTGCATTCTTCAGCGCCATCTGCATATCAATAGACAATGCTCATAAGAGTAAAGCAATTCGCCGCGTGGTAAGTAAAGGTACTTTTGGAATACACCACGCGGCGAATTCCAATCTTCTTTCTATGGCAATAGGGAAAAACGACTAAACTTGGGTGATGATTGGATTTTTGCAAATAAAGCAATATTTTAGATTTTTTTTTTGTATAATGCATTGTCAGTAAAACCTGATCGATGGTGAAAATTTCAAAACTCCAGCTCAACGGGGAGTTAGTTCAAAATCGAAAGCAAAATCTCTGTAAATTAAATTTTTCAAATACCTCTACCCATGCGCCACCTATCGGAATAATTTTTTTATTATAGTGCATTGGGGTATAAAACTAAGCGATGATGAAAATTTCAAGATCCTACCTCAACGGAAAGTTCGTTGAAAAACGAATTAATCGACACTGAAAACAGACCTTCGTAATTCTCAAATAAAGCGACTCACGCGCCACCTAGCGGGTCCAATTTTTTTTTAACATTTAGAAATTAATTAAGTAACACACACGTAAAATATCAGCCAAATCGGTCCATAATTACGATTTTGAGTTTTTATTACCGCTATCTCAGCCCCACCTAGCGGAATTTTTTTTTACAAAAATATTTCTTTTCATGGTAGTAATACATGTTACGAATTTCAGATAAATCGGACCATAAATGCGAATTTTGAAAATATAGCGACCCACGCACCACCTATCGAATTTTTTTTTTTATAATATTGCATTGTCATCAGGGTTATACATGGGTGCAGAATTTCAAATCAATCGGACACCGGGAAGTGTATCAAATTTAGCTTGCAAGATTTGATAACAGACAGCCGTCAGGTGAAACTAAATAAAAGCTTATAAAAAATATATTAAAATTGTAAATAAAATAACACAAGAAACGCCAGATATAAATGGCGTAGAAATTGATTTATCTGATAAAAGAACTCAGGAGAGTACTTACTAAAACCGTGGGGGAGTTATGTGGAATGGCGCACAACCCACGAAACCGAACAAGAAACCAAGTATATTTTAAGACTTGGTTGCTTGTTTGGATAGAAAGACGATACTCGGCATTCCACACTTACAGCTCTATTCTGTGCACTTGACAAATTCACCACATTGCTTATTTGTCAAGTTTGATTATTTATCAAGTATTTTCTATTCTGTGTCAAAATTAAAAAGCTCTTTGGTTGACAAATAGTCAATATGTCAAACGGTCTTGATAATTAAATTTCGCACTAAAATTACGTTATTGTGTGTACAAATGGAAGAAAATATATTACTTTTGTTGTTATTGTGGGAAGATGAGGAAAATGAGGAACATAGAGATCGCGCAAGGTCTTTAAAATCCTTAAGGGATGACAGCAATCCATTTTCCTTAAGTGAAAACGTGTTCGTTCAAAATTTTCGTTTGACCCGTTCATTGTGCCGTCGCCTTATTGATGACTTGGAACCGCACGATGAACAACAAACCTCCTTGCCAATAACGATCCGCGTTCTGTCGGTATTGAACTTCTTTGCTAGTGGATCTTACCAAACATGCGTGGGCAACAATTACACTATGCCAACGAGCCAGGTTCTTTTTCCAGAAGTTTGAAGGCTGTGTCAAAATTAATTGTGAGGATTAAGGGCAATGAAATCGAGTTTCCCCGCACAGTCGAAGAAGAGAATATTGTTAAAACAGGGTATGTGTGCAAATGAAATTTTCAGATAAATTTTTAAAGAAAATCTTTGTACTATTTAAGGTTTTTCCGGAAATTCGGCATAAAAAGTGCAATAGGTGCAATTGATTGCACCCACATTGCCATTGTAGCTCCGCCTTCTAATAATGTGGAGCGTCCGTTAAGCCAATACCTAAACCGAAGCGGTACTTTCTACCTTTTTTAAAAATCGTTACAATTTATTAAATTTATTTTTTTCAAGGTATGCGATCATCGCTTGTGTTTTACATTTCTAAATCCCAACTTTCCAGGAGCGACACATGACTCAGGCATATGGGCAACTTCTGACCTACGCGAGTATTTGATACGCAAGCATAACGCCAGTTCAAGTTCTAACCAAAGGGAATCATGGCTCATTGGAGATCAAGGATACCCTTTGGAACCATGGCTTCTCACGAAAGAACGAAAGTTTAATAAGATACATGCATCTGGAAGAAATTGTATAGAAAGAGGATTTGGTGTTGTGAAGTCGCGTTTTAGGTGCTTGCTTAAGCATCGAGTGCTACATTATTCTCACAAAATAGCTGCTGCTATTATTACGAGCTGCGTCATTTTGCACAACATCATGACAAAAGCTGGTATGGCCCCAGAGGACGTAGATCTCGTTGAAGATGATCATGAATTTCCAATAGATCCAAATGACGCTACTCAGTACACCCGCGAGGGAGAGAGAACACGGTCGAGATACATATCAACTCTTTAAAAATGACACATGTAAATATTTCCTTTCTCAAATAAAAAGCATAATATTACTCATAGCTAAAAATTCCATTCTCGACTCTATATTTTTGAAAGTATGGATACGAACTACGAACGCTTAAGGTTCATGGTTAGTAAATGTTGCTCCAGTCTAGAAGAAATTTGGACGCCTCTAAAGAACACGCAAAGACAAGCTTGTGGGCGTGCATAGCCTTTCATTAAAGGACGTTTATATTCCAAAAATTTTACTTGCCTGTATCTATCATTTCAGCTCCTTAATATTTTGCAAATTCACCTTCCCTTTTTTCCCTTTTGTTCGCTTTTACCTTCTCATATCATTCTTCTCCTTTTTATTTTTAAAATTTTTCTATCTTTTACCCCTATCACAGTCCCTAGCCTTATACTAAAATCATCAAAATCGTTCAGGCAATGGAACTCCTTAATCATATAGACACACACAAGATTTTTATATGTACATAAATATATCGAGCTCGATATATGTATTCTATATTAAATTTTATTTATAAAAACAAAAAAAAAAAAACAATTTCATAAATGTAACAATAACAGAAATAATTCATTTCAATAACATCATCATCATTTATTGGCGCTTAACCGCCTAAGCGATTTTGGCCGTCGCCTATCAAAGCACGCCAGTCATTCCTTTTTAGCGATAACTGACGCCAATTGGAAACCGCAAGGGAGTTCAAGTCATCCTCCACCTGTTGTTTCCATCTCAGTCGAGGCCTCCTCCTTCCTCTGCTGCCGAATTCGGGTGACGATTGGAAAACCTTCTGGGCTGGAGCTTCTTTGTCCATTCGCATGACGTGACCCAGCCAGCGGAGCCTTTGGGATTTAATTCGCTGGACTATGGTCAGATCTGCGTAAAGCTCGTACAGCTCATCGTTAAATCTCCTTCGATACTCGCCGTCGGCATCACGGGAAGGACCATAAATCTTCCGGAGAACTTTTCTCTCAAATACTCCAAGGGCCATCTCATCTTCTCTTGACATTGTCCATGAATCTGAGCCATACATCAGGACAGGTATGATGAGAGACTTATAGAGCGCGATCTTTGTTCTTCGAGAGAGGACTTTACTTCTCAATTGCCTACTCAGTCCAAAGTAGCACTTGTTCGCAAGAGTGATTCTCCGTTGGATTTCTAGACTGATATTATTTTCGGTGTTAATGCTGGTTCCCAAATAGACGAAGTCCCTCACAGTTTCAAATTTGTAACTATCAACAGTGACGTGGCTGCCAAGGCGCAGGTGCGCCGATTCTTTCTTTGATGACAGCAAATACTTCGTCTTTTGTCCTCGTTGACCGCAAGACCCACTTTTTTCGCTTCTTTATCCAGTCCAGAGAAGGCAGCGCTTACGGCGCGGTTGTTAAGGCCAATGATATCAATATCATCGGCATACGCCAGCAATTGCACGCTCTTGTAAAAGATTGTACCATTGCGGTTTAGCTCTGCTGCTCGAATTATCTTCTCCAGCATCAGGTTGAAGAAATCGCACGAAAGGGAGTCGCCCTGTCTGAAGCCTCGTTTGGTTTCAAATGGCTCAGAGAGGTCCTTCCCGACTCTGACGGAGCTGTTAGTATTGCTCAACGTCATTTGGCAAAGCCGTATAAGCTTTGCAGGGAAGTCAAATTCAGACATGGCGGCATACAGGCAACTCCTTTTTGCGCTGTCAAAAGCGGCTTTGAAATCGACAAAGAGATGGTGTGTGTCGATTCTTTTATCATGGGTCTTCTCCAGGATTTGGCGTATCGTGAAAATCTGGTCGATGGTAGACTTACCAGGTCTAAAGCCACACTGATAAGGTCCAATCAGCTTGTCTACGATGGGCTTCAGTCTTTCACACAATACGCTAGAAAGAACCTTATATGCGATATTAAGAAGGCTGATTCCGCGGTAGTTGGTGCGGTTAGCGGGATCGCCTTTCTTGTGGATTGGGCAGAGCACACTTAAATTCCAATCTGGAGGCATGCACTCGTCTGACCATATTCTGCATAAGAGCTGATGCATGCTTTTTACCAGCTCTTCGCCTCCGTGTTTGAACAGCTCGGCGGGTAGTCCGTCTTTTCCAGGCGCTTTGTTGTTTTTGAGCCGGGATATAGCTATCCTCACTTCATCATAGTCAGGTGGTGGGACGACTTTTCCATCGTCAGGGATTGGGGTATCGGGTTCGACGTCTCCCTCGCAATTTAGCAGTGAGGAGAAGTGCTCCCTCCATAATTTAAGTACACTCTGTACGTCGGTTACCAGGTCGCCATTATTGTCCTTACAGGAACTTGCCCCGGTCTTAAAACCTTCCGTCATCCACCGGATCTTTTCATAGAATTTTCGGGCATCATTCCTGTCAGCCAGCATCTCAAGCTCCTCACACTCACGCCTTTCGGCCTCACGTTTCTTTTTTCTGAAAAGGCGTCTCTCTTCCTTCTTTGCCTCACGATAGCGTTGCCATACACTGCGGGTTGCGCCCGTTCGCAACGTCTCCCTGTAGGCAGCGTCCTTTTTGTCCGAGGCAGTGCTGCATTCCTCATCGTACCAGTTGTTTTTGCGGGCTCGCTGGAACCCTATAGTGGCCTCAGCGGCGGTACGTAATGAGTGAGAGATATGCTTCCATTGCTCGGTTGCATCGTTAGGTCGAGGATTGCTCTCCGATAGCAGGTGTGAGAGTCGAGTGGAGAAATTGTCAGCTGTCTGTGTCGTGCGCAGCTTCTCGACGTCAAACTTTCCTTCCGTTACTGTGCGCACTTTCTTTGCTACACAGAGGCGTGTGCGTATCTTGGCTGCAACAAGATAATGGTCCGAGTCGATATTGGGACCACGAAGGGTACGCACGTCCAGAACGGTGGAGCTATGTCTGCCGTCGATCATGACATGATCAATCTGGTTTCTTGTTCTTTGATCAGGAGACAGCCATGTGGCTTGGTGTATTCGTTTATGCTGGAACCTGGTACTACTGATGACCATATTGCGAGCAGCGGCGAAATCAATCAACCTAGTGCCGTTGGGGGATGTTATATCATGGAGACAAAATTTTCCAACTGTTGGACCAAAGACTCCTTCCTTGCCCACCTTCGCATTAAAGTCGCCGAGCACGATTTTGATATCATGTTGGGGGCAGCGATCATAAGTCTGTTCAAGTTTATCGTAGAAGGAGTCCTTCTCTGCGTCGTCCGTCTCCTCAGTCGGCGCATAGGCGCAGATAAATGTTATGTTGAAAAATTTCGCTTTGATGCGGATCGCAGCGAGACGCTCGTCCACGGGGGTGAACGCTAGTACTTGGCGGCGAAGTCTCTTTCCCACCACGAATCCTACACCACGCGCTTTGCCGCGTGTCTGGCCACTGTAGTATACGTCACAAGGTCCGATGGTCGTCTTTCCTTGTCCCGTCCATCGCATTTCCTGCAGGGCGGTGATGTCAGCCTTTGCGTTAACGAGGACATCAACCAGTCGGGCAGCGGTACCGTCCCTTGAAAGGGTCCGGACATTCCCGGTACATGCCCTAATATCCAAATCATTATGCCTTATTCGTTTTGCCGGGTCGTCAACATTAAAGGGGGTTCTCATCCGAGGCTTTAATACATTTTTCATTGGACTAAATTTTTTACGTGGCGGGTCCCAAACCCAGCGCACAACCCGTTTCGGGGTTTTTGGAAAATATTTACACATTTATATAGCGAGCCGCTTGCTTCAAGACAGACGCCCGCTTGCAGCCGCACCTCATGGTGAACAGACGCTGCGCAAAAACCTCGGTGAGCCCTTAAACCAAGTATGTCAGAGTGGCCCCACCGGGGCTCCCTCTCTTTCTGCCGCGAGCCTAGGTAGCTCCCGTTGCCCAGAGTGCACGAACGAGGACGCAAGAGTCGGGATTGTGCAAGGTCACTTAGCAACCACACTCCATTACACTCCACTCCACTCATTTCAATAACGCTCACAGCAAAATTAAAAATAAAAATAGTTATATTGCTTCGTAAAATAATGTAGAATATAAAGTTTGACTTTAGGAACTTTTTTATTATGTTTTTACAATGTCGTTTATTATGTCTATTATTAAGTTTAATTCGGTTTTAAAACTTTGACTAGTTCTGTCAAGCAGCTCGTTAAAGTTGTGATGGCTTGCAATGTTTCACGATGCTCCTGACGCTGTTCCTCTTCTCTTCTTTCCTGCCTTTCTTCAAAAGCGTTCCTTTTATTTATGTTGTTCATTAAAGTAGCTATAAGTTTGCCTCGTTCTCCGCGAGACATACGGACTGAGCTCCCATTCAAAACTCCAGCATTCTGGAAAGAAAAAATTTCAGTTTAAAAGTGTACATATTTATATATACATACGAAAACTAACAATAGAAATTTTATGTCTGTCGAAAACTAATACCTTTATTTTGTGTATATATATATATATATATATATATGGGTCATTCGATATGAAATTTAGCACTAAAATTTAAAAATGCCCACTATATTTTTTTTTCTGCTGAGAATGGAAAATAAGTCGACACCTATTTTTTTATTTCTCCCATAGTGGTAAATTTTTTGAGTTATGAATTTTTGGCATTTTGAAAATTTAATTTTTTCATTATTTTCTAGTTCGTGAACCAATTGACGGAATTGGTTCAAATTTTAGATAATATTCAGTAGGACAGTCCTAAAATGAAACCATTTTACAAGAGGGCGCATTGCTTTTGTCTACTTTAGCTGTCAACTGCTAATAAATTAGCTAAAATTATGGGAGGGTGCTCAAAATACGGGGTTAGGCCTCAGGATCACGAATCCGGAAGCGCTTTTTTAATTTTTTTGTTTTAGTGAAAAGTTATGGTAAAAAAATTGAAAAATGACCCGGGTCAGATACCAAAATTGGGGCGGAATCCATGGTATTTATGTACGAAACACCTTTCTAAGTTGCCGGCCTTCGGCCGCGCTTATAAAAAATAACCCTGGGCTACGCCATCCCAAATCCGGGTGGTTGCCTGAACCGTGGCAACATGCCGAATAAAATTACAACAACCACATGAAAACTTGCAACTTTGGTTGCAGATATCTCTTCAGAGAAGCAAAATATTAAAAAAAAAAAGCGCTTCCGGATTCGTGATCCTGAGGCCAAACCCCGTCTTTTGAACACCCTCCCATAATTTTAGCTAATTTATTAGCAGTTGACAGCTAAAGTAGACAAAAGCAATGCGCCCTCTTGTAAAATGGTACCACTAATTTTTAATTACAACTTACCTCCTTCCATTTTTCCTCAGAGCGTGTAGGTCCTCTTAAGGCGTTTAGCTCGTCTGACAGCTGGGCCCACAAAGAGCGCATTTGTTGCGGTGACCTAGGATTATTTTTTCCCATACCCATTTCAGGGTTAGCACCGTAAAAAAAACGTAGTGCTCAAGTTGTTCGCGCGTTGCACGATCGCACTTTGATTTTCTGTAATAGAAATACAATATAACTAAAATATAATGAAAAATAATAAAATACTTACGTTTTTACAGACTCCATTTCAAAATTGTTCGCGCTAAACAGCTGTTTTGTGTTTACAATATTTAGTTCACCACGGTGTGGGGAAAAGCACACGCATAAGAGCTTTTTAGTGTTGTCAAGTTATGCACAGAATAACAAAATTTATCAAGTTGATAAAAATCTTGTTTATTTGTCAACTTATTGATAATTTGTCAATTTCATAGAATAGGCCTGTTAGGCAAAATATAAGAATCATGAGCGGAAGTTTATGAAATTTCTTTCATATGAATTTGTGATGTGAACTTCTAAAGCTGTTAACAACAATATAATAGTAAGAGCATAAAAATGACATTTTTAAAATATCTCAAAAGTTTTGCGTTTCATTTAAAAGGGATACTCGCTGTGATTTTTTCAACCCTTTTGTATATTGAATGGTATCTACATGAAACTTGGGTTCTATCTGCTGTTCTTTGTCGCTACCTCTAAACATAATTCTACATTTTAGTCCCTATAAAGGTTTTAGTCAAAATCATCAGGAAAACTAAATCCCGGAAATCCTATGTATATTTTACTGAAGCAAAGGATGAATGCTTTCACCCCAACAAGTAAAAACTTTCAAGGCGAGGTAAAAGAGCCAACCTTATTTTAAAATTGTTCCATCATTTTTGGATTTAAAGCTAACATAAAAATAAACATACATAGCTAGAATATTTATATTCGTTCTTATTGTTTTACACATTGCTATATAGTAAACTACATATAATAAACTACATTATATAAAATTATGTGTTTTATTACAATTTGGGATAGGTAAACATTTTAGAAAATGACAGTCATTTTATTTAGTATATGACGATAAAAATTACGGTCATTAACAAGGAAAATTACGAGTAAAGTACTGGTAAAATAACCATAATAATTGCGGTAATTTTCCCTGTAATATGTCGGTCACTCTAGTCGTAAAAAGCATCCAAATATTACTGTAAAATGACAGTCACAGAAGTAGTAATTTTCCTTATAAGATTTGCGTAAAATGGCTAGTTATATGACTGGTAGCTGTGACGGTGTGAGCAGTAAAGACAAATGTCAAAATCAATGGGGTAGAGCGAGATGCAAAACCATTGTCAAACCACACAGACAGGAATGTGTGGAATGGACCGGTAAAAAAGTCTACCGATGCCCATGAAATTGTGATGGGAAAAATCCGGAAACTTTCGGGAGGGCTCCGGGTAAATTTACTAGTCAATTTACCCGAACGTCTTTGCAGGGTAGAATATTTATATTCGTTCTTATTGTTTTACACATTGCTATCCCTGCAAAGACGTTCGGGTAAATTTACTAGTAAATTTACGAGTAGCCCTCCCGAAAGTTTTCGAATTTTTCCCATCATTTTAACATTGCTGTCAGTAGACTTTTTTACCGGTCCATTTCACACGTTCCTGTCTGTGTGATTTGACAATGGTTTTGTATCTCGCTCTTCCTCATTGATTTTGACATTTTGCTTTACTGCTCACACCGTCACAGCTACCAGTCATATAACTAGCCATTTTACGGAAATTTTATAAGGAAAATGACTACTTCTGTGAATGTCATTTTACAGGAATATTTGAAGGGTTTTTACTGGTTATTTTACCAGTGCTTTACTCGTAATTTTCCTTGTATAATGACCGTAATTTTTACCGCCATATACAAAATAAAATGACTGCTATTTTATAAAACGCTTACCTATTCCAAATTGTAATAAAACACATAATTTTATATAATGTAGTTTATTTTATATTATTTTCAAGCGAATATGAATAACAATAACTTTATTTTTGTGTATTTAATACTTTTTTAAAAATCTATATTAATACGTAAATATTAAATTACATTTTTTAGTCTTTTTTGGTTCAATAAGTATTTACATTGGTTTTCTTTAAAATTTTTAATTTAGTTAATAATTTTTAATTTTAATTCTTGTGTATTCAATAAATACTTTTTTAAAAATCTATATTAATACGTAAATATCAAATTACATTTTTTGTCTTTTTGTTTCAATAAGTATTCACATATTTATATTTATTTTGTTAAGTATTTTATTATTTTTAATTTAGTTTAATAATTTATTTATTTGCATTTATTTATTTTAGTATTTTGCTATATTACTATTTTTTTGTTTAGTAATTGATTTTTTTTTTGTTTAGTTTAGTAATTTATTTTTATATTATTTACGTTTCTCTTATTTATTTTAATATTTTGTTATATTACCATTTATTTTATTTAGTACTTTGCTATATTACCATTTTTTAAATAAAAAAATCAAGTTTGCACTAACTAAAAGTAAACTTCCCACCAAAATCTTTTAAATAGAAATAGGTCGACTCCAATTGACGACTTGACATAAAATAACCCATGCGCAACCGCTAAGCATACACTTATTCTCCCTTGACAGTGCCCTCAGGCAATTCCAATGTCTTTTTAGCACCAATATCAGCTACCGGGGCACGAACAAAAATGATTCAGCGCTAGGGATGAGCCACCACTGCATATTACAGATGCACAGCTGACAGTAATGTCACGTACGCCCAAGAGCTGAAATGCAAACAAAAAAGTGCGTTAGCTGCAAAATTTTTCGATGCAGACACGTCATCAATACTTATGTACAATAGCTGGTAGATTAGCTTCCAAGCCATTAAAATGATGCGTTACACTGCCTCAAAGCTTTGTTTTATCCAAATCCGCAGTCCACTTAAGTTCACTATGTTTGGTGGTGATGCGCTATGGTCCGGCATATGAACTAGGATCTACTTTACCCAAGCGACCCATTTTATTATGCAGTGACTTTACTTGGCCGATAAATACACTGAACCCTTCAAAACTTTACTTACCTGTTGCAGCAAGCATTGCTGATACAAATTCCAAAGGACATAATTTTTTTTAGTTTTTCTTAAAAAAATTGCACAATTTGTTTGTCTTCTTTCAGACATTTTTTAAAAATGGCGTTTTCGATTCGCGAAATTCCGCACGTCACAAATTAAGTGTTGCCGTATCGACAAAAATGGCGTTTTTGTATGGAGACATTTTGTGATTTCAGCTATTTTAGCAATTTGACAGCATTACTTGGTTCCATTTTATCCATTTCATTCCGAATTCTTACATGTACAAGGGATGTATTTGTAAATGCCAAGAATTCATGTGAATATATGCGATTTTCGGTAAATCGACTTTTGCAGGGTATAGTATTAAAATTTGAAACAGGTTGCTGGCGTATTTGTCAGTGCAGCTGATACTTTTTCGAAACAAATTTTTGTTCATGTTTTGTATCAGGCGCACAAAATTTACATGAAATAATAATAGGTTGCTACAAAAACAAAAATTCAATTGAAATAAAAATTTCTGCCTCAAGCTGGTTTGTACAGAAGGGGGCGTAAGTTGGTCTACTGCCCCTATCCACTCAACTTACTATTACATTCCACTGAAAAGTAGCATCTATAATACAGTTTTTCAATAGTAAAATATGTTTAAAGTCTCGCCTGTGGTCACAGTGTCCGGGAAGTGTATTTTTTTTGTTATGAAAATCTTCGCAGAAAACAGGCCAGTAGGTGGACCCCGGAATCGACAACAAAATGTATCGTCATCATCGTTATCATTTTTCTTAACTTCTATTGGAGCATAGTGCCTTCTTAAGGCAACCAAAACTTTCATGAAGAGTTTCGGTGGCTACAACAGCGAAAACATGGGTGATTTTTGGTTCAAGCTACAGATATAGGTTAAAGCTTTACTCGCCCTTCGGCGAAAACCATACGTTAGTTTCAATTAAAAATTTTAAAGAAAATCTCCCTTCTTTCTACGGACGCTGCTTCGGGCATTACCCGAAAGGGTCTTCGGGTATCATCAGCTCTAATATCTATGTACTTTTATGTACTTGAAAATATAACTAGATATTAAGGGCTAGCGAAGACGGTGTTGAGATTGGACAAGTCAGTCACTGCAAGGCCGTCCTACTAGCCAGTAGGGTGTAATAGAAACTTTACTGTTCGTTTTTCTATTTTAATACTAAATGTAAATTCTAATTAAAAATCAAAAACATCTTGTTAATATAAATAAAGTTTGACTCGAAATCATTCTATTAATTTAAAATAAATATTGACTCGAAGTCAAATCGTATTGTTCAATTAATATAAATAAAGATTCACCGGAATCAAATCCAATTGTTTTATTAAAAGACTGTTCTATAGTGTTTCTCTACTGCTCCCCGTTCACTGCACGTGGTGAACGTAACTCGCGCGGGTCCATTTTTTTTTTTTTTAAATTTGGAAATTAATTAAGTAATACACACGCTAAATATCAGCTAAATCGGTCTATAATTAGGACTTACAGTTTTTATAACCCCGAGCTCAGCTCCACCTAGCGGAATTTTTTTAATTTTTTTAAGGAAAATATTTATTTTCATAGTAGTAATACATGTTCCGAATTTCAGCCAAATCGGACCATTAATACGATTTTTGAAGATATAGCGACCCACGCGCCACCTATCGGAATTTTTTTCTTAATATTGCATTGTCACCGCGACCTGAACTGTGGTGAAAATTTCAAGACCCTAGGTTCAAAATCGAATGCAAAAATCCGGGCACAAGAACGACGAAAGCGACCTAATAAAAACATTTTAAAAAATGGTACATTCATGTTTCTGGCAACCGACGACGATATATAAAAAGGATGAGCTATTTTATATACTAATCAAAACAATAATAAATTCAGTTTGGTCCACTATTTCTCGTTTAGGTCCTTTTTCTCAAAACTATTGGTCCATCGTTTTGTTTTGGAGTGGTGTTTGTACACGGTTAAAAATTTGAACCTAAATCTTAAACTTTTTTGGACTACATATATGACCAAACCAAATTTGGATTCAACTTCAATCTAGACCAGTTTTCATGAAAATTGGCTAAATAAATCAGGTTTCAATTATAAACCAGAAATGTTTCAACAATTATTTAAAGATAAAATAATTTTTTTGTCCGTTGGCGGGAATTCGAACCAAGACTCCCCGCATCATTCCCGTCCGCTCTACCACTGAGCTATATCGCACACATAAATGTTGTTGGCAAAATTCAATCTTGAATAAGCTTTCAAAAATAAATTTGAATTTTCAAACCCAAAAAATTTAATTTTAAACCGAAAAGTTTTCAGAATAAAATAAAATTAAAAAAATGTGGCACTTGGCAGGATTAGAACGAAAACGCTCAGGAGTCACAGCCGACTGCTCTACCGCTGAGCTTTGCCGCATATTAAGTTTTTGTGGGCAAAATTCAATTACATTCAAACAAGCCAAAAATAAAAATTTAGACGGCTTTTCATTTAGATTTTAAATCGAAACCAAAAGAAATTGAAAATCTTTTTAGGTATTTGGAGGGTTTGAAATATTGTACTAAATAGTTTGAAAGATTGATTAAACTTTATACGGGTTTCAAAGTTAGGTTCATTTTTTAGCCGTGTATACCAAAATTGTGGCTATGAAGTCTTCAACCTTGGTAACATTTCTTTCGCCATTAAAGCGAGCGCTGCAGTTGCTTAATTTTGTTCTAGTAGTGGTAGGTGTAACTTGCCGGTTCCCTATGAACTGCCGAAATTGGATTTATGTCAAAGTAAAACTGGCTTGACTACGATTGGTTGAGGGGGTAGCATTTTGCCTTTGAGAATCTACGCTAAGAGAAGTAGTGCTTGCATTAGAGGTGATAGCAATTAACGTGGCGTTTGTGCTTTGCCTTTGGCTGTTTAGCGTAAAATTTCAATTTTATTTCCGCGAGTAGGTATGTACTCGGTTTTGTATTGAGCAGACACCCTTTTTTCGAAATAGCCAACAACCCGCTTGCAGCGCAACAACACCCAATTTCCAATATAAAAAATGTGATTCTTTCTTGCTAGAATGTTCGTTTCGCTGTGTACCAACAATGCGTTTCAACTCTAACAACACCACCATGCACAGTTTTGTGTGTATCCGATGATGATTTTCGATTAGCGGCACTAAAAACTGAAGTACAACAACAACCTATGCAAATTTTATTATGTATCCGATGATGATTTACGATTAGCGGCACTAAAAACTGCAGTACAACAGCAACCTATGCAAATTTTATTATGTATTCGATGATGGTTTACGATTAGCGGCACTGAAAACTTCAGTACTACAACAACTTTTCAGCATTGTAAAATGTCATACAATTTGCAGAATATAAGGCGTGCAATTTTGTAGTTTTGCCAAATAATATTTGATATAATTTTTAGTTGGCGCCAGTTTATAGAGCGAGATCCCAGAGCCTAAAAGCGTCACTTATTTTATAATGGATGAAACCAATACCGATCGATAGTCCTCCCCGAATCTAGAAAGAATGTGCAAATTTCAAAGCTGTACCTATGACAAGGGCCTAGGAATCGGGGGTCAAAGTCGCCAAAAAATGACCCTAACTTCACTCATTTTGTAATGGAAGATTTTCACATATTTGACGTAGATTACCACCCCGCGTCAGTATCAAGTGTTGTTAGACCCGTACCAGTGACAAGTCTCCAGCCAGATACCCCCAGTTCGCGGATTTTCCTATGGAAATTTATTCTGTTTTAACAATTTCACCCCTCGTGAAGGGTGGACACCTTGCCGCGGTACGAGGGCTTAAGTCGATAGCCACAGGGCTACGCTGCCCTTGTGACCATAGCGCCGCCGGTACTACATCACGAGGGAAGCCAAGCCTCTCTGGCGCGACGACTAAAATCTTCCCCCTCCCGATCCAGGGTGTTATGCGACCACGTGCTCATTGGGCGTTTGCAGCCGGGAGGCAAATCGTGGCTGTAATCGAACGGAGCCTTTCTCATACCGGGCCGCATCGGAGAGTAACTATGGCCTTACCGCGGTATGGGCTCTGCCGCGGCGGACGACACATTCCCTTTACTCTTCCCTTAACCCTAAACTGGCCTTGTCCGGCGAGGGGTCGTACGAACAAGATGATAAATAGTAACAAAAACCCTAAAACTAAAGATACAACAATGTATACTGCACAGCAGAGCAGGAAAATGCTGGAGCAAGCGAGAACGCAACGTCGGAGGACAAACTCCATTTCTTTACCAGCCGAGAGATCGACAGCGATGGCAACTACGGGTCGATTAGCTCTGGATAATAAGGGGGCAATCCCCATAGTAAGTACCGGTACAAACACAGTGAAGCCAACAACGGCTGATGGTAAAGCCCTAGTAAGTGCCGGTACCGAAACCAAGTCTTTAACGTCTGTGGCAGCGGTCTCACGACCTGGCCCCAGAGATCCAAATAAGGGAACGACCGCAATGGCAACTACAGGTCGAAATTTACCCCAAAAGACATCTCCCAGTCGCTCTGAGTACTTGGACAAAAGAGCGGCCGCAAGGATCCTGAAGAAATACGAGGGTATTTCACAAGAGGCGCTATCGCCGAATGCTAGAAAGACGGTGGAGATGGCTGAAGCTATCTTACCGAGCTTCCAAAGCGATTACGTGCCAAAGAAGGTTAATGGTAATCCCTTCAAACGCCAGAGATCGGACGTGGATTTATAACCTCACCCGAAGCGGCAGCAACACGCCCCCGTAGTGGGTAAACTCAGCTTTGCTGAAGTGACTAAGGATAGGATCCGCATAGGCGTCACTGACCGAGGTAACGAAAGCTGGGTCATCCCTAGGGACCAGTGGCGCTACGTCCGGAACGCTATCGGTAATGCCCTTCTCGACATTATGGATGAGTCTCCGGGTGCCAAGCCGATGGGTTCTGATGCGGGATGGCACCAGGGCCGAATCAAGGTATTCGCTTGCGAGGATGCAAAAACTGTTGCACTGTACAAGGCAACAGCTGCAAGACTGGGTGAGATCTACCAAGGGGCAATAATCAAGGTTGTCGACGGGAAGGACATCCCGGCTTGGCCAAAGGCAAGAGCGTGGATTCCTGCTATCCCTGCTGAACCTGAGAGAATTCTCAGGATGCTGAGGATCATGAACCCGTCTCTCCCGACGCAGGACTAGGGTGTCAATCTGGTCGAGGATGCGGTAGGGCCTGATAGGCAAGTGGTCTTTACCTTGAATAAGGAGGCACTCGAGGCCCTTAATGCAATGGACGAGTGCACTACGGCATGGGTCAGATCGTGATCCACGTATACCGCGGTGATGCACAGCGCGCTGCTATTTCGGCTGCACCGGAGGACTCCGACATCGCAGTGCCGGAAGAGGAGTCGGAGATGTCCGACTCGGAAAGTATGGTATCTGCCACGTCAAATGGCGAAGGAGCAGTGAATAGCTCGGAGATGGGAGACAGCCTGCTGGACGGGGAAGACCTCAACGTCACAGTGATAGCAGCTATTCCTGAGCGCGCCAATGTTGATACTGCCACAGTTAGTAGGATCTCTGCCACGCCAAATCGTGGTCTGAACAAATCGTCGTTGAAAGATAAGCCTCCAGACGAGGTGGAACTCGACGATACGGCGGGGGCAGGGAAGTCTGAGCGCTCTCATGTTGGTGGTGATTCAGATAAACCTGCACAAATCTAAAGCAGCCTCGACTGCTTTAATCAATCGTCTCTCTAAAGGCGACGTAGATGTGGTCCTCATCCAAGAACCCTGGGTCAACAGCTCAAGGATTTGCGGTTTGGGGACTAAGGGTATTAAGCTTATCCGAGCCAGCGAGGGGGCCAGGGTTAGAGCCTGTATTTTGGTTAAGTCTGAGCTGAATGCCTTTCTCTTGCCCAACTATACCAATGGTGACGTTACAGCTGCCAGTTTAACAGTCGACAGTACCAGTCTGACGATGGCGTCGGTCTATATGCCCTACGACGCCGAAGAACCTCCGCCACAGAGGGAGGTAAAAGACCTGGCGGCAAATTTTTCCATGGGTCATCTTATTATCGGAACTGACGCCAATGCTCATCACGTCCAGTGGGGAAGCTCCGATATCAATGCTAGAGGAGAGTCGTTGTTTGACTATTTGTTAACAACTAACCTGGTAGTTTGCAACGTCGGTAACGAACCTACGTTTATTACTAAAACCCGTAGAGAGGTCATAGATCTCACTATTTGCACAGAAGGCGCTTATGAGTGGGTCAGAAAATGGAGCGTTCTCGATGAACACTTATTCTACGACCACCGGTACATATAATTAGTTCTAGACTTTTCTGTTGAGCAGCCGGTTATGAAACGCAACCCACGTAACACTAACTGGCAGCTACACAATAAAATACTATCTAGGGACTTACCAGCACTGTCCCCTCATCAGTATGGGAGTTGGAAGATCTGGTAAAGACCTTTACAACGGCGCTTTCGAATGCCCTAGAGCAGGTTTGCCCAGTGCCAAAACCACGCGGTAAACATAGGCCGCATTGGTGGTCCTACGCCTGGACTCGCTCCGAAAATCATGTAGGACACAATTTAATAAGGCCAAGAGGCTTGGCACGGAGACTCAATGGCTCGAATATAAAGTTAAACTTAGGGCCTACAAAAAAGCTCTGAGGAAGGCGAAGAGAGTATCGTGGAGAAATTTCTGCACTGGGGTCGAAAATGTCGACGATACCGCGACACTTAGACGAGTGCTCTCAAAAACTCAAACAGCCACAAGCTATTTGCGCAAACCTGATAGATCCTGGACCGGCACGGAGAGGGAAACCCTATAGCTGCTCTTGAGTACGCACTTCCCAGGGAACTTGCATGAGGAACCCGTATCACCTACAACAAACCTTCCTGTATACATACCCATCACGGAGGAAAAGGTTAGGTGGGCGGTTAAAAGCTTCGAACCGTTCAAGGCTGCCGGGCCAGACGGGATTATTCCCGCGCAACTCATAAACACGCTGGAGACATCAGCCAAATGGCTGGTATTTCTCTATACAGCCTGCCTGGCTCTTAGCTACATTCCGTGCTCCTGGAGAAGTGCCACGGTAGTGTTTATTCCTAAGGCGGGGAAGGCGTCTCATTACGAGCCCAAGGACTATAGGCCGATCAGTCTCTCATCCTTTGTGCTCAAAACCTTCGAGAGGATAATAAATGACTACCTCTCCTCTACTATTGATAGCAACCTGATCTGAGCTATCAGCATGCATACACCGAAGGGAAATCTACAGAAACTGCGCTTCACAGCCTAGTTTCTGTTATTGAAAAATCGCTGTATGAGAAAGAGTACTGTCTTGTGGCCTTTTTAGATATTGAAGGAGCCTTCAACAACATAAGCCCTGATGCTATAAACACCGCTTTAACAAGTCTGGGTATAAGCAGGTCCCTTATTGGACTTATTGATCAACTATTTTAAAAATAACCCTTGGCTACGCCATGCCATAAGCGCTTATAAAAAATAACCCTGGGCTACGCCATGCCTAGTCCGGGTGCGTGGTATACCCGCCACGGTAGGCAGCCTTCGGTCGCTCTTCAAAAAAATAACTCTGGCTACGCAATCCCATGTTTCGGGTGCGTGGCATCTATATTAGGGATTCCAATCCCGGGATCCCGTTGTTTTTGAAGTCCCGAAAATCCCGGGATTACTAGACCTAAATCCCGGGTTCACCGAAAATAAATTTTTAAATACATTCAAGTTATCTTGTATATATGTACTTTAAGTAGAACATGTATGATTGTATATGTATGATTCTGAATGATTCTAAACTTCTACCAAAAACATCCCCCTTTGAGAGAAAAATAACTACTAGTACAACATTTGCAACACCGCCTTTTTACGCCTTTTTAAATAATCCGAGTAATATATATGATTTAAAGGATGCTTTTTCTAAAGCTTATCAGTCATTGGTAAGGAGCTCGAGAGCATCATTCGTAATACAGAAAACATGCTTCATAACGAAAACGATACTAATATCACCGACGAAGTGGTTTAAGTTGACAAGCCTGTTAGTCTTAAAGAAAAGTTGCATCAAGTTTTGACCAGTAGCTCCTAAATGTCCCACAATAGAAAAGAAAATGAATTAAAAAAAGGTTTGGGGAAAGAAATTGATATTTTTTTGTAATGGGGACAACAAAGGCTACTACCTTCATAAGGCATTTGACTTTTGGTCAACAGTGTTGAGGCAGAGGCCAGGTTAAGAGATGGCACTATTGATGCAATAATTTCTTTAAGATCACACTTCAGACTTCAGAAAACGAAATTTTTCTCCAAGTCAAATGGCATTCAATATTATTTTTATCTACAATGAAATTTTTATTATTACTATGCATATCTGATTTGTCGGAGACCAAATGGAAAAAATTTAATTAAAAAAAAAAAACATAACTATGTACGTAATTTTCGCCACTATCGATTAAGAATTTTTAGTCATTTATATACATAAGTCGTTATAAATGTATAAAATATGCTATTTGTACAAAAAAATTGTACCAAATTCCTCAATACATATATTTTATTTACAAATTTAATGTAATTTTTTTTGGTAAGTCGTTATTAATCGAATATGTAAGTATACTTGGCTATGTTTACCAGTAGAACAAACAACTTATGTTTCAAGTTCCTGAATAGTAACTTTGAGTTACAAATTTAATGTTACTTTTCGTTCGTTAGAAAAATGACTGCCTTAATAAATACATACATACATACGTACTTAAATGAATTACTATAACTTAGTCTACTTTATTACATAGATATGGGTACCATTTTTAGCAACAAAAAAAATCGGGACAATCCCGGGATCCCAGGATTGAATCCCGAGAGGCTAGAAATCCCGGAAATTGGATTCCGTAATCTATATACATAAAATTCAAATTATGTACCTATAGACGAACTTGGCTTCTAAACGAATGAGCCGATCGTAACCATATTTTACACACTCACTGGATATCTTCCAGGGATGGTCACAGGCTAAAAAATATTTTGATATATATAGGGGGCGTGGCACCTCCCATACAAATGGAATTTTTCATTGTCCGTATCTCTGGAAGTATTCGGGTTAGACCACTGAAATGAGGGGTTGTACGAGATCGATCCCTACCACCTCCAAAAAAATTGGGGATAACAAAAAAGGGGGCGTGGCACCTCCCATACAACTGGATTTTTTTATTGTCCGTATCTCTGGAAGTTTTCGGGTTAGACCACTGAAATTTGGTGAGGAGTTGTACGAGATCGATCCCTACCACCTCCAAAAAACTTGGGGATAACGAAAAAGGGGGCGTGGCACCTCCCATACAAATGTAATTTTTCATTGTCCGTATCTCTGGAAGTAGTCGGGTTAGACCACTGAAATTTGGTGAGGGGTTGTACGAGATCGATCCCTACCACCTCCAAAAAACTTGGGGATAACGAAAAAGGGGGCGTGGCACCTCCCATACAAATGTAATTTTTCATTGTCCGTATCTCTGGAAGTAGTCGGGTTAGACCACTGAAATTTGGTGAGGGGTTGTACGACATCGATCCCTACCACCTCCAAAAAATTGGGGATAACGAAAAAGGGGGCGTGGCACCTCCCATATAAATTTGTAACGTAGCGTTGCAATTGCACGACCCCCACTGTAACTAACACCACTAGCGCCTAAAAGCATGCTAAAACTTCGCGACACGCTAATCAGCTGATCCATAGCAACTATGGCGTGGCGATCACCAGCAGCCAATACAAATGTTTCAACAACACACCATGGCAAGTGGTGGAATTCTCGACAGCTCTATAACCACCCCCGTATATAAAGGAGTTTTTGTGCAAAACAAAATCATTCACTCTAGGTGAGTCAGCGGCAGTCGTTGCCTTTTGGGCTATCTCGCTCCGCTGGCTAGCCAAGTGGAATAGTCATGCCGCTTCGGCGGCGTATTGACGCTCCACTTGGCTATGGCCCTCGATGTGAGACGGGTTGCGGGTTGACGGGGAGCAGTTGGTTGTGTCTTTCTCGCTCCATCGACTAGCTAAGGGGAAAGATCGTGCTGCTCCTTTAGGGTGCACCCCTCCCCTTCTTTGGCTCTCTGATCGGCCTGGGAGTCCTAGCTGGTACAACTCTGCCCTCCATACAGCCACCTATTTATAGCGTGCGGCTATGGAGGCAGTGGTGTCCAGCCACCGATCCAGCATCCTAATAGAATCACTCTAGTGTCGTTGTAGGATACCCCGTCTTTCATCACCGTTCTTGGAGGAGTACCACCATCAACCAGCAGAACCGAATAGGTAAACCCCCCGCCTGATCCACTACGTCTTATCCGCCCAATAGTCTCCCGCCGAATACCGCTGCTCCGATATTGGTACGCCCTTCGCCGCTTTACTTCCGCTGTCTAAATGCCGCTTGCCAACTGGGTCATTCCGCCGCTAGCTTGTTGTTACGTCGCCCATTTATCACAGCTCAGCTGCTCGCCACCTGTTGCTGCTTTCCAGTCACTACGTTCCGCCGCAAGATTATTGTGACGCCGTTCCTTATCACAGCTCAGCTGTTCGCCACCTGTTGCTACTTTCCGGCCGCCACGCTCCGCCGCTAGATTATTGTGACGCCGTTCTTTATCACAGCTCAGCTGTTCGCCACCTGTTGCTGCTATCCGGTCACTACGACCGACTTATCACTGCCGGAGAGAATATTCCATCCCAACCGCTCTCCACTAGTTCGTCCGTGCCTACACGGAAAGCTGCTTCTCCTCGACGCCTTGAGGCCGCGTGTGTGTGTGTTCGATTTTAATACACAAATAGCGTGTTATTATTTAGTAAGGGTAAGTGGGACCTCTGCTGATTATATCAATATCATCGGCATACACCAGCAATTGCACGCTCTTGTAAATTGAGATTTGCTTCCATTGCTCGGTAACATCGTTACGTGAGGATTGCTCTCCGATACCAGGTGTGAGAGTAGAGTGGAGAATTTATCAGATGTCTGTATCGTGCGCAGCTTCTCGACGTCAAACTTTCCTTCCGTTACTGTGCGCACTTTCTTCGCTGCACAGAGGCGTGTGCGTATCTTGGCTGCAACAAGATAATGGTCCTAGTCGATTTTGGGACCACGTAGAGTACGCACGTCCAGAACGGTGGAGCTGTGTCTGCCGTCGATCATGACACGATCATGGCTTGGTGTGTTCGCTTATGCTGGAACCTGGTACTACTGATGACCATATTGCGGGCATCGGCGAAGTCAATCAACCTAGTGCCGTTGGGGGATGTTATATCGTGGAGACTGAATTTTCCAACTGTAGGACCAAAGACTCCTTCCTTGCCCACCTTGGCATTAAAGTCGCCGAGCACGATTTTGATATCATGCTGGGGGCAGCGACCATAAGTCTGTTCAAGTTTATCGTAGAAGGAGTCCTTCTTTGCGTCGTCCGTCTCCTCAGTAAGCGCATAGGCGCAGATAAATGTTATGTTGAAAAAACCTAGCCTTGATGCGGATCGCAGCGAGACGCTCGTCCTCAGGAGTGAACGCTAATACCTGGCGGCGAAGTCTCTTTCCCACCACGAATCCTACACCACGCGCTTTGCCGCGTGTCTGGCTACTATAGTATACGTCATAAGGACCGATGGTCGTCTTTCCTTGCCATGTCCATCGCATTTCCTGCAGGGCGGTGATGTCGGCCTTTGCGCCTACGAGGACATCAACCAGTCGGGCAGCGGTACCGTCCCTTGAAAGGGTCCGGACATTCCCGGTACATGCCCCAATATCCCAATCATTATGCCTTCCGTATGTCTGGAAGTATTCGGGTTAGACAAACTTGGGAATAACGAAAAAGGGGGCGTGGAACCTCCCATGCAAATGGATTTTTTCATTAGACCACTGAAATTTGGTGAGGGGTTGTACGAGATCTATCCCTACTACCTCCAAAAAACTTGGGGATAACGAAAAAGGGGCGTGGCACCTCCCATACAAATGGAATTTTTCTTTGTCCGTATCTCTGGAAGTATTCGCATTAGAACACTGAAATTTGGTGAGGGGTTGTATGAGATCGATCCCCACAACCTCCAAAAAAAACTAGGGATAGATAACTAAAAAGGGGGCGTGGCACCTTCCATATGAATGAAATACTTCATAGTCCATATCTCTGGAAGTATTCATGTTAGACCACTGAAATTTGGTAATGGGTTAGATAAGATTGATTCCTACCACCTTCTAAAAACTGAGGATAACGAAAAGGGGGGCGTGGCATCTCCCATACGAATGAAATACCTCATAGTCCATATCTCTGGAAGTATTTAGGTTAGACCACTGAAATTTGGTAAGGGGTTATATGAGATCGATCCCTACCACATCCAAAAAAACTGGGGTAACGAAAAAGGGGGCGTGGCACCTCCCATATGAATGAAATACTTCATAGTCCATATCACGGGAAGTATTTAGGTTAGACCACTGAAATTTCATGAGGAGTTAAATAAGATTAATCCCTATCATCTCCAAAAGAACTGGAGATAAAGCAAAAGGGGCGTGGCACCTCCTATACAAAGGAAACCTTTCATAGTCCATATCCCTGCAAGTATTTCTGTTAGACCACTGAAATTTGGTGAGGATTTATACACCGAAAGAAAAAAATATCAAAAACTGCCGTGAAATTAACTTTTTTTGTTTACCAAATGCAACTGAAAAGAAAAAAGATCAATTTTACAATTTCGAAAATATCATTTCTACGTGAAATAGATATGCACAAAAAAAACGTAAAAACGTACAGGAAAAACGTCAAATAAACATGACGATCATGTATTATTGAAGGCATCATCTATACGGATTGACTTGAAACGTAAAAACGTACAGGAAAAACGTGTAGTTGAAATGACCATCATGTATTATTGAAGGCGTTTTCATGTACAATTGACATGAAACGTAAAACCATACAGGAAAACGTCAAATAAACATAACCATCATGTATTATTGAGGGCATTCTCATGTATAATTGACATGAAACGTAAAATGAACATGTCCATCATGTATTATTGACATCTTTCTCATGTACAATTGACATGAAACTTAAAATGAACATGAAAATCATGTATTAATGACGACATTCTCATGTACAACTGACATGAATCGTAAAAACGTACAGGAAAAACGTAAAGTTGACATGACCATTATGTATTATTTAAGGGATACTCATGTATAGTTGACATGAAATGTATGTACCTACAGGAAAAACGTAAAATGAACATGACCATGCTGTATATTTACGTGAGAGTATGTAATACTGATACTTACGTGAGAATAACGTTGAAGCTACAAATAAAATTAATGATAATCACATCGAAATGATATTATTTATGATCAATTTATTAACTTTTTTTGAAATAGGTACAAATTTAATGTAATAAATGTAATACATTTGATAAGGTGACAAACTTTACATTTTTAGAAGCACATAAAAGAAGTTTCTTGGCGAACTGTATTTTTATTCTGCATTACACAGGAACTAAAAGTTCTTATTTATTACAGGAGCTCCTTCGTAAATGTAGCACAGATGAATTTTCTCCATTAGCACCAATTCCTACAGACGATGCTTCATAAACCAAATGCTGGCCGGCGGCCTTCATTTCCGGCGAAACGCTTTCCACAATAAACAACATTCATCACCCATTTTCACTTCACGTTCAATTTTCACAGTTGGTTGCTAACTATTTTTGTTAATAAATTATTTGACAACGCCCGAACTTGATTGTCAACTGCAGCGCGATTTATTTCATTTTAGAATGAAACAGCTACACAAAAGCTAACGTGCTACGTGAAACATGTTGTCAAAATTTGTTATAAACATGAAACATGTCAATTCACATAATTTTAACATGAGATAGTTTTGCAAATGTTAGTATTACAATTTTCATAGGATTTTTACGTGAAGCAGGTTTTCGAAATGTGTTATGAACGTGATAAATGTCAACTGCAGCGTGGGTTATGCCTTTCTAACATGAGATTGTTATACAAATGTGATATATCAATATGTTGTCGAAATGTGTATTAACATGAGAAATTGATATGAAAGTGGTATCACGTACTACGCTGGCTCAACAAGTTGTTTATCAATTTGACGTGAAACCGGTCGTTTACATAATTTTTAAATTGAAATTGATATGACAATGTCATACATGCTAATGTTGATTCAGCAACTTTCCTATCAATTTAAGGTGAACCCTGTTTATTTGATAATTTTCAATATTAATACGACATTTTTTGCTGAAATGTAAATTTGATAAAGCAGAAATGTTAGTTACAAGCGACTTTTCTTTCGGTGTATGTGATCGATCCCTAAGACCTCCCAAAAACTCGAGTTAACGAAAAAGGGGGCGTGGCACCTCCCATACGAATGAAATACATCATAGTCCAGTATTTAGGTTAGACCCATGGTTCAATTATACCAGGTTAGCTTTTCGATGACAGAATCTGTCAGTTGCGGCCATCTTGCTCCCTGAAAAATTGTCATTCACATTCTGGGTAGCCTTTTAGCAAAATCATGTAAAAAAGTAGTTAGAAAATTAGTTTAAAATAGTAGTAGTTAGAAAAATAGTAGAGGTTGGCTTTTGGAAAATTGATGAATTTATCATTAATAACTGACTTTAAAGATTTTTATTCTGTGATTAGAATATCTTATTTTCATTCTTAATCATCAGCCAAGTGTGCATTAAAGAGTTGGAGGTAAATTTATTGGAACTGGTTAAATTTGGTTAGTAAAATGGTAATACTATCCCTTTGGCACACTTTTTCCGATAATATTTATGACCTGAAAACCTTTCAAGGAACTTTTAGTAAAAATTTAGGTTAAGACTGCCTTACTTGAGTCGATGTCCTATTCGATTTGACGTTCGATTGTATTCAACCATCAAATACAAGTTGTCGATCGGTCGAATTACTATTAACACGGTGGAGCGAAAAAAAAATCGACCAGGAAATCGACACTTATTTTGAGGCTAGAATACTAGAAAACGGCTAGTCGGAGAAAATTTTAGGCTATGCAGCTTTTGAAGGTATTCCGAGTTCTTACTCTTAATATGAGGTAAAGTCTGTGAAATCTAAACTAGCGATGATAGACCTCTAGAATTTAATGTTAAGATCTGTAATTTTTGCAGTAATATTTTTTCACCTTTCTGAAAAATAAAATCAATATAATTTTTGAAAAAAAAAAAAACTTTTTTGGCCCCGCCGAATGTGTTAGTTTACTTTGCAATTTTTTATTTGCATTACAATTTATATCCTCCATTTTCGATTTTTCCACTACCATTTCCTTGACGAAAGAAAAAAAAACATTCAACTTGTTTGTTCGCAAACGAAACCCGTACACATTTTCATATTGGGAGTGTCAATAATAAACGTCAAGGGAAGAGCAAACCTTCTAATAATTGAACCATGGGTTAGACTACTGAAATTTTGTGAGGAGTTATATGTATAAGATCAATCCCTACCACCTTCAAAAAAATGGGTATAACGAAAAAGGGGGCGTGGTTCCTCCTATACGAAGGAGTTAGGGATATGGATTAAAATAGATATAGGGAAATAAATCCCGCGCACGTTATTTCCTTTTGTGGCGGGCGTTAATTCCCTTTCGAAAAAGAAATAACGCCCGTGTTGACAAAAGACGATAACGTCGTATGGAAATTATAAGTTCTCGAGTAAAAAAATTATATAAATTTATGCCACGCACCCGGAACATGGGATTGCGTAGCCCAGGGTTATTTTTTTGAAGAGCGACCGAAGGCTGCCTACCGTCGCGGTAGCCACGGGTATACCACGCACCCGGACTTGGCATGGCGTAGCCCAGGGTTATTTTTTATAAGCGCTTATGGCATGGCGTAGCCAAGGGTTATTTTTAAAAAGCGCTTATAAAAAATAACCCTGGGCTACGCCATGCCAAGTCCGGGTATATGCCAAAACTACCGCCTCGGTGAAGTCCTTCTGCATAGTATACCATTCTAAGTAGGCGGCCTTCGGCCGCGCTTGTAATAAATAACCCTGGGCTACGCCATGCCAAGTCCGGGTGCGTGGTATACCCGTGGCTACCGCGACGGTAGGCAGCCTTCGGTCGCTCTTCAAAAAAATAACCCTGGGCTACGCACCCGGACTTGGCATGGCGTAGCCCAGGGTTATTTTTATAAGCGCTTTTTAAAAATAACCCTTGGCTACGCCATGCCATAAGCGCTTATAAAAAATAACCCTGGGCTACGCCATGCCAAGTCCGGGTGGGTGGTATACCCGTGGCTACCGCCACGGTAGGCAGCCTTCGGTCGCTCTTCAAAAAAATAACCCTGGCTACGCAATCCCATGTTTCGGCTGCGTGGCATCTATATTAGGGATTCCAATCCCGGGACTCCGGGATCCCGTTGTTTTTTAAGTCCCGAAAATCCCGGGATTACTAGACCTAAATCCCGGGTTCACCGAAAATTAATTTTTAAATACATTCAAGTTATCTTGTATATATGTACTTTAAGTAGAACATGTATGATTGTATATGTATGATTCTGAATGATTCTAAACTTCTACCAAAAACATCCCCCTTTGAGAGAAAAATAACTACTAGTACAACATTTGCAACACCGCCTTTTTAAATAATCCGAGTAATATATATGATTTAAAAGATGATTTTTCTAAAGCTTATCAGTCATTGGGAAGGAGCTCGAGAGCATCATTCGTAATACAGAAAACATGCTTCATAACGAAAACGATACTAATATCACCGACGAGGTGGTTTAAGTTGACAAGCCTGTTAGTCTTAAGCTACGTTTACACTGCACCAAATACGTCACTTTTGGCCAAGTTTTTTCGAGACCGTTCATACTCAGATTGAACTTGATCACCAAATTAGGTCCAATTAAATTACATTCATCTAATTTGGCAAACAAATTCATTCTGCGGACAAACATTCTCAAAATAAAATCGCCAAATGCGACGCATTTGGTGCAGTGTAAATGTATCATTAAAGAAAAGTTGCATCAAGTTTTGACCAGTAGCTCTTAAATGTCCCACAATAGAAAAGAAAATGAATTAAAAAAAGGTTTGGGGAAAGAAATTGATATTTTTTTGTAATGGGGACAACAAAGGCTACTACCTTCATAAGGCATTTGACTTTTGGTCAACAGTGTTGAGGCAGAGGCCAGGTTAAGAGATGGCACTATTGATGCAATAATTTCTTTAAGATCACACTTCAGACTTCAGAAAACGTAATTTTTCTCCAAGTCAAATGGCATTCAATATTATTTTTATCTACAATGAAATTTTTATTATTACTATGCATACCTGATTTGTCGGAGACCAAATGGAACAAATTTAATTAAAAAAAAAAACATAACTATGTACGTAGTTTTCGCCACTATCGATTAAGAATTTTTAGTCATTTATATACATAAGTCGTTATAAATGTATAAAATATGCTATTTGTACAAAAAAATGGTACCAAAATCCTGAATACATATATTTTATCTACAAATTTAATGTAATTTTTTTTTTTTGGAAGTCGTTATTAATCGAATATGTAAGTATATTTGGCTATGTTTACCAGTAGAACAAACAACTTATGTTTCAAGTTCCTGAATAGTAACTTTGAGTTACAAATTTAATGTTACTTTTCGTTCGTTATAAAAATGACTGCCTTAAAATTACATACATACATACATACGTACTTAAATGAATTACTATAACTTAGTCTACTTTATTACATAGATATGGGGTGCCATTTTTAGCAACAAAAAAAATCGGGACAATCCCGGGATTGAACTTTCAAATCCCGAGAGGCTAGAAATCCCGGAAATTGGATTCCGTAATCTATATACATAAAATTCAAATTATGTACCTATAGACGACCTTGGCTTCTAAACGAATGAGCCGATCGTAACCATATTTTACACACGCACTGGATATCTTCCAGGGATGGTCACAGGCTAAAAAATATTTTGATATATATAGGGGGCGTGGCACCTACCATACAAATGGAATTTTTCATTGTCCGTATCTCTGGAAGTATTCGGGTTAGAGCACTGAAATGAGGGGTTGTACGAGATCGATCCCTACCACCTCCAAAAAAATTGGGGATAACAAAAAAGGGGGCGTGGCACCTCCCATACAACTGGATTTTTTTATTGTCCGTATCTCTGGAAGTATTCGGGTTAGACCACTGAAATTTGGTGAGGAGTTGTACGAGATCGATCCCTACCGCCTCCAAAAAACTTGGGGATAACGAAAAAGGGGGCGTGGCACCTCCCATACAAATGGAAATTTTCATTGTCCGCATCTCTGGAAGTAGTCGGGTTAGACCACTGAAATTTGGTGAGGGGTTGTACGACATCGATCCCTACCACCTCCAAAAAATTGGGGATAACGAAAAAGGGGGCGTGGCACCTCCCATATAAATTTTTAACGTAGCGTTACAATTGCACGACCCACTGTAGCTAACACCACTAGCGCCTAAAAGCATGCTAAAACTTCGCGACACGCTAATCAGCTGATCCATAGCAACAATGGCGTGGCGATCACCAGCAACCAATACAAATGTTTCAACAACACACCATTGCAAGTGGTGGAATTCTCGACAGCTCTATAACCACCCCCGTATATAAAGGAGTTTTTGTGCAAAACAAAATCATTCACTCTAGGTGAGTCAGCGGCAGTCGTTGCTTTTTGGGCTATCTCGCTCCGCTGGCTAGCCAAGTGGAATAGTCATGCCGCTTCGGCGACGTATTGACGCTCCACTTGACTATGGCCCTGGATGTGAGACGGGGAGCAGTTGGTTGTGTCTTTCTCGCTCCATCGAATAGCTAAGGGGAAAGATCGTGCTGCTCCAGCGGCGTACCGATTTTCACCTGGCTCTGGAGCAGACCGATGGGTGGCCAAGGGGGATAGTGCTGTGCCTTCAGGGTGCACCCCTCCCCTTCTTTGGCTCTCTCATCGGCCTGTGAGTCCTAGCTTGTACAACTCTGCCCTCCATACAGCCACCTATTTATAGCGTGCGACTATGGAGGCAGTGGTGTCCAGCCACCGATCCAGCATTCTAATAGAATCACTCTAGTGTCGTTGTAGGATACCCCGTCTTTCATCACCGTTCCTGGAGGAGTACCACCGTCAACCAGCAGAACCGAATAGGTAAACCCCCCGCCTATTGACCCACTACGTCTTATCCGCCCAATAGTCTCCCGCCGAATACCGCTGCTCCGATACTGGCACGCCCTTCGCCGCTTTACTTCCGCTGTCTAAATGCCGCTTGCCAACTGGGTCATTCCGCCGCTAGCTTGTTGTTACGTCGCCCATTTATCACAGCTCAGCTGCTCGCCACCTGTTGCTGCTTTCCAGTCACTACGTTCCGCCGCAAGATTATTGTGACGCCGTTCCTTATCACAGCTCAGCTGTTCGCCACCTGTTGCTACTTTCCGGCCGCCACGCTCCGCCGCTAGATTATTGTGACGCCGTTCTTTATCACAGCTCAGCTGTTCGCCACCTGTTGCTGCTATCCGGTCACTACGACCGACTTATCACTGCCGGAGAGAATATTCCATCCCAACCGCTCTCCACTAGTTCGTCCGTGCCTACACGGAAAGCTGCTTCTCCTCGACGCCTTAAGGCCGCGTGTGTGTGTGTTCAATTTTAATACACAAATAGCGTGTTATTATTTAGTAAGGGTAAGTGGGACCTCTGCTGATGATATCAATATCATCGGCATACGCCAGCAATTGCACGCTCTTGTAAATTGAGATTTGCTTCCATTGCTCGGTAACATCGTTACGTGAGGATTGCTCTCCGATACCAGGTGTGAGAGTAGAGTGGAGAATTTATCAGATGTCTGTATCGTGCGCAGCTTCTCGACGTCAAACTTTCCTTCCGTTACTGTGCGCACTTTCTTCGCTGCACAGAGGCGTGTGCGTATCTTGGCTGCAACAAGATAATGGTCCGAGTCGATTTTGGGACCACGTAGAGTACGCACGTCCAGAACGGTGGAGCTGTGTCTGCCGTCGATCATGACATGATCAATCTGGTTTCTAGTTCTTTGATCAGGGGACAGCCATGTGGCTTGGTGTGTTCGCTTATGCTGGAACCTGGTACTACTGATGACCATATTGCGGGCATCGGCGAAGTCAATCAACCTAGTGCCGTTGGGGGATGTTATATCGTGGAGACTGAATTTTCCAACTGTAGGACCAAAGACTCCTTCCTTGCCCACCTTGGCATTAAAGTCGCCGAGCACGATTTTGCGACCATAAGTCTGTTCAAGTTTATCGTAGGAGTCCTTCTTTGCGTCGTCCGTCTCCTCAGTCGGTGCATAGGCGCAGATAAATGTTATGTTGAAAAAACCTAGCTTTGATGCGGATCGCAGCGAGACGCTCGTCCTCAGGAGTGAACGCTAATACTTGGCGGCGAAGTCTCTTTCCCACCACGAATCCTACACCACGCGCTTTGCCGCGTGTCTGGCCACTATAGTATACGTCACAAGGACCGATGGTCGTCTTTCCTTGCCCCGTCCATCGCATTTCCTGCAGGGCGGTGATGTCGGCCTTTGCGCCTACGAGGACATAAACCAGTCGGGCAGCGGTACCGTCCCTTGAAAGGGTCCGGACATTCCCGGTACATGCCCTAATATCCAAATCATTATGCCTTCCGTATGTCTGGAAGTATTCGGGTTAGACAAACTTGGGAATAACGAAAAAGGGGCGTGGAACCTCCCATGCAAATGGATTTTTTCATTAGACCACTGAAATTTAGTGAGGGGTTGTACGAGATCTATCCCTACAACCTCGAAAAAAAACTAGGGATAGATAACTAAAAAGGGCGCGTGGCACCTTCCATATGAATGAAATACTTCATAGTCCATATCTCTGGAAGTATTCATGTTAGACCACTCTATAATAAAAATGAGATAACTATCGTCGCCTTATATTCCAAAGTTTAAATAAACAAATGAAAAACTAAAAATGTTATATTGTTGTGCCATAAAATCATGAAAAAATTAAATTTTCAATTACATATACTTATAATAAAATGTAATTTAACTATACAATTTTTTGGGAAAACGTTATCAAAATTATATTTATCCATAAAGCTCTAATATGTATGTATATATATCTAAATAGAGATTCAAAAGCCCAATAAAGCTTCACTTAATTGTAGAATGCCATATTAAAAAAATTTATTCATGGAATTGATTATGGACAAGACACCAAGGGCATGAGAAGTTGCAGGCTGAATTGGATATCTTGAAACCGCTAGAACTGCTCGGAAAAATTCCGATGTAATAGATTTGTTTAAAATGAAATTCTACAAAGTTTTATGTTCTCATAACACCGTTATTAAAATGTGAAATAGGGCAACCATGGTCAAACTTTTAATTTGAAAAAAATATGTCGCAATCAAAGTTGGCTTGCGTACCACCAAACAAAAAAAATGTTTCAAAAAAATATAAAATAATAATTCAATATGGCTACTGTTGTTGGAGTACCAAGCTTATTTTGAGAAATTTGTATATGTGTGTAAAATACCAGCAACAAGTCTAGACCAAATTGAATAGAATTTTTTTAAAAATCAATATACATTTTTTTTTCTTTAAATCAAAAGAAAAATCCATATAAAGTGTATTTTAAATATTGCTAAGTTATGGTTAAAGAAAAAAGCTAGAAAACCCTCACACTTTTTTTGACCTAACAAGAATTTGTAATTTACCCCCACTAAAAAGTTTTAAAACCACGCCATGTATAATACATTTTTTTAAAATACAACCCATACTTCTCTAAATTGAATGTGTAACTATTTTCGTTCTCTCGCTCATTAATACTCTTTAATATTACACGAACTCATATTTCCAAATTTCCACCCCTTCAAAATAAACGTCAAGCCAATTTCATACTCATATCTATTTATATACACATATACATATATGCGTAAACACTCCAATTCTCTCGCTCATTGAGTTCAAACAGTAGATTCGGCGTTGAACTCATATGTATATTGAAATGTTACACTCCAAATAGATGGCGTCGGCGCGAATAGCCAATTTGTTTCCGCATGAGAGTTGCCCCAATATGTGTTGTTATGTACCAAAGGATTCAAAAAAAGTGACAATTTGTTTTTCTCATATCTCGCACGCTTTATTATAAACGAAAATAGTTTAAAAATAAAATTTTTAGGAAAGAAGCAATCAATGTTTTAACTTTCTGTATTGAAATTCATCAAGAAAAAAAAAAAGAATGAGATTGAAATAGATACACCCATTGCCGTCAATTCTATAAAATATGAAAATTTGCTTTTTTAAAAAAATAAAAATCAAACATCTTTTTCGTAGAATTCTATAAAAAAAATGAGATAACTATCGTCGCCTTATATTCCAAAGTTTAAATAAACAAATGAAAAACTAAAAATGTTATATTGTTGTGCCATAAAATCATGAAAAAATTAAATTTTCAATTACATATACTTATAATAAAATGTAATTTAACTATACAATTTTTTGGGAAAACGTTATCAAAATTATATTTATCCATAAAGCTCTAATATGTATGTATATATATCTAAATAGAGATTCAAAAGCCCAATAAAGCTTCACTTAATTGTAGAATTCCATATTAAAAAAATTTATTCAAGGAATTGATTATGGACAAGACACCAAGGGCATGAGAAGTTGCAGGCTGAATTGGATATCTTGAAACCGCTAGAACTGCTCGGAAAAATTCCGATGTAATAGATTTGTTTAAAATGAAATTCTACAAAGTTTTATGTTCTCATAACACCATTATTAAAATGTGAAATAGGGCAACCATGGTCAAACTTTTAATTTGAAAAAAATATGTCGCAATCAAAGTTGGCTTGCGTACCACCAAACAAAAAAAATGTTTCAAAAAAATATAAAATAATAATTCAATATGGCTACTGTTGTTGGAGTACCACTCTTATTTTGAGAAATTTGTATATGTGTGTAAAATACCAGCAATGGAAATATTTTGATTCTCTCGCTCTTTGAGAGTTAGAGTAATAGCGTCAAACTCATATTTCGAAGTTGGCTGAACTTCAAAGGAAACCACTCTTTATCTTCATTCTCTCCCTCATTAAACACGTCCTATTATGAGAGAGAAATTATTTTCATTCTCTCACTCATTGAAAAATTAGAATCGATTTACTTTGTTGTTGGTATATTGTTAAGTTTCGAAATTCTGTCAACACTCAATGTGGACTTTCTAACATTTCAAAACAACTCAACTATGTTGGGGAAAAAGAAAGTTTTAAGTGGTGTGGGTGTAACTGCAATAGAGTCAAACAACTTGAAAAAAAAGGTGAGTTTGAAATCGGGGCATCATCGACATCATTTGCAGAGCGTATCTCTTAAGAATTGCGTCGTCACGGAGAAGTCAAGGTAAGTAAAGTCACTAAATTTAATTTTATATATTATTTTATTTTGGATAGTAACTATTTTCTTTTTCATTTATAGATAACCAGCTACAACGGAAAACCCAAATCAGCTAAGCAAGGAAGAAGGAAGGAAGGGGTAAGTGTAAAAAACATTATTTTATTCTTTTAAATTTTTTTATATTTCTATTTTATTGGTTTAATTGGTTTTCTATTTAATTGTAACTTCCGATCAGTTTGATTAATTTATATGTAGTTTTCAGCTTTTCTGATCTATTAGGGTCAAGTGCAAATAAAATACGATTTATTCCACCATTTAGCCCAACGTTTCGATAATTATCCTTATCTTCTTCAGGGGCGATCTATATTTGTTTATAACAGAATACAAAAAACAAACAAAAATAGTATTAGCAATAAAATTACACGATTTAAAAAAACGTAGGAACAAACAAAATATTGCACAACTATAAATTTCAATTTTACATGAAATATTACTTCACAAACAATTATTTATATTGACTCACTTTGGTATTTCAAAAAGATTTTATTATTAACTTAACTAAAAAAATGATGCTACCATCATTGTATGGTAAACTTGTCATTGGTTTTCATTTTAATTTTTTTTTATTTTTATGGTACTTTTGTTTGAATTTTATTTTACTCTGATTTTGTTTAATTTTCTATATATTATTTTTATTGAATTAAATTTCTTTTTTTAATTTCATTTATCTTTTTACTTAATCTTTTATTCGTTTTTCTTAATTGTTTGATTTGAATTTTTAATTAATTACGTTAAGATTTTACTTTATAAATTTTTTAGTCATCTTCTGTCAATTTATTATATTTATTTTTACCTTTTATTTTTTTTTTATGGTGAACAGATACAACAAAAAAACCCTCTAAAACAATACAAAAACACCATTTATCAAATCAGCTAAACAAGGCAGAATATAAAGGGGTAAGTCGAAAACATTTAAATTTCCCTAATTTGTTAAATTAAATTTTTTTTTTCACGTTTCATTAAATTTTATTGTTTAGTTTTATTTTTTTGTTTAAATAACTCAATCTAATTTCATTCTATCATTTATTTAAATTTTTATATTTTGCTTTATTTCATTGTATTCCATTATTTTTACTTTGATTTTACTCAATTTCTTTTCTAAAAAAAGTTTTTAGTTTTCTTATTTTTATTTTATTTTATGTTTTGTAACTCATTTACTTTTATTATAATTTATTTTTTTTTAGTTGGGCTTAATTTTGTTTTTATTTCACTTCATTTTATAAATTTTGTATTTCATTTTAGTTAATTACGTAAAATTTTTTTTTTTAAATTTTTTAATTTCATTTCATTTTAATTTCATTTTAAAAACTTTGGTTTTCATTTCATTTTTAATTAATTACGTTAAAGTTTTTCATATATTGTTATGTTTCATATCATTTAAATTTCATTTTATAAATTTTAGGTTTTATTTTATTTTATTTTTTTCAATTGTTCCTTTTAAATTTTAGTTAATTACGATAAAGTTTTTTCATATATTGTTTTGTTTCATATCATTTAAATTTCATTTTATAAATTTTAGGTTTTATTTTATTTTATTTTTTTCAATTATTCCTTTTAAATTTTAGTTAATTACGATAAAGTTTTTTCCTATATTGTTTTGTTTCATATCATTTAAATTTCATTTTATAAATTTTAGGTTTTATTTTATTTTTTTTTTTTCAAATGTTCCTTTTAAATTTTAGTTAATTACGATAAAGTTTTATCATATATTGTTTTGTTTCATTTCATTTAAATTTTATTTTATAAATTTTGGATTTTATTTTATTTATTTTTTTTCAATTGTTCCTTTTAAATTTTAGTTAATTACGATAAAGTTTTTTCATATATTGTTTTGTTTCATATCATTTAAATTTCATTTTATAAATTTTAGGTTTTATTTTATTTTATTTTTTTCAATTGTTCCTTTTAAATTTTAGTTAATTACGATAAAGTTTTTTCATATATTGTTTTGTTTCATATCATTTAAATTTCATTTTATAAATTTTAGGTTTTATTTTATTTTATTTTTTTCAATTGTTCCTTTTAAATTTTAGTTAATTACGATAAAGTTTTTTCATATATTGTTTTGTTTCATATCATTTAAATTTCATTTTATAAATTTTAGGTTTTATTTTATTTTATTTTATTTTTTTCAATTGTTCCTTTTAAATTTTAGTTAATTACGATAAAGTTTTTTTCATATATTGTTTTGTTTCATATCATTTAAATTTCATTTTATAAATTTTAGGTTTTATTTTATTTTTTTCAAATGTTCCTTTTAAATTTTAGTTAATTACGATAAAGTTTTTTCATATATTGTTTTGTTTCATTTCATTTAAATTTCATTTTATAAATTTTGGATTTCATTTTATTTATTTTTTTTTCAATTGTTCCTTTTAAATTTTAGCTAATTACGATAAAGTTTTTTCATATATTGTTTTGTTTCATATCATTTAAATTTCATTTTATAAATTTTAGGTTTTATTTTATTTTATTTTTTTCAATTGTTCCTTTTAAATTTTAGTTAATTACGATAAAGTTTTTTCATATATTGTTTTGTTTCATATCATTTAAATTTCATTTTATAAATTTTAGGTTTTATTTTATTTTATTTTATTTTTTTCAATTGTTCCTTTTAAATTTTAGTTAATTACGATAAAGTTTTTTCATATATTGTTTTGTTTCATTTCATTTAAATTTCATTTTATAAATTTTAGGTCTTATTTTATTTTATTTTTTTCAAATGTTCCTTTTAAATTTTAGTTAATTACGATAAAGTTTTTTCATATATTGTTTTGTTTCATTTCATTTAAATTTCATTTTATAAATTTTGGATTTTATTTTATTTTTTTTTTTTTCAATTGTTCCTTTTAAATTTTAGTTAATTACGATAAAGTTTTTTTCATATATTGTTTTGTTTCATATCATTTAAATTTCATTTTATAAATTTTAGGTTTTATTTTATTTTATTTTTTTCAATTGTTCCTTTTAAATTTTAGTTAATTACGATAAAGTTTTTTCATATATTGTTTTGTTTCATATCATTTAAATTTCATTTTATAAATTTTAGGTTTTACGTTATTTTATTTTTTCAAATGTTCCTTTTAAATTTTAGTTAATTACGATAAAGTTTTTTCATATATTGTTTTGTTTCATATCATTTAAATTTCATTTTATAAATTTTGGATTTTATTTTATTTATTTTTTTTCAATTGTTCCTTTTAAATTTTAGTTAATTACGATAAAGTTTTTTCATATATTGTTTTGTTTCATATCATTTAAATTTCATTTTATAAATTTTAGGTTTTATTTTATTTTATTTTTTTCAATTGTTCCTTTTAAATTTTAGTTAATTACGATAAAGTTTTTTCATATATTGTTTTGTTTCATTTCATTTAAATTTCATTTTATAAATTTTGGATTTTATTTTATTTTATTTTTTTCAATTGTTCCTTTTAAATTTTAGTTAATTACGATAAAGTTTTTTCATATTTGTTTTGTTTCATTTCATTTAAATTTCATTTTATAAATTTTAGGTTTTATTTTATTTTATTTTTTTCAATTGTTCCTTTTAAATTTTAGTTAATTACGATAAAGTTTTTTCATATATTGTTTTGTTTCATATCATTTAAATTTCATTTTATAAATTTTAGGTTTTATTTTATTTTATTTTTTTCAATTGTTCCTTTTTAATTTTAGTTAATTACGATAAAGTTTTTTCATATATTGTTTTGTTTCATTTCATTTAAATTTCATTTTATAAATTTTGGATTTTATTTTATTTTATTTTTTTCAATTGTTCCTTTTAAATTTTAGTTAATTACGATAAAGTTTTTTCATATATTGTTTTGTTTCATTTCGTTTTATAAATTTTAGGTTTTATTTTATTTTTTTCAAATGTTCTTTTTAAATTTTAGTTAATTACGATAAATTTTTTCATATATTGTTTTGTTTCATTTCATTTAAATTTCATTTTATAAATTTTAGGTTTTATTTTATTTTATTTTTTTCAATTGTTCCTTTTAAATTTTAGTTAATTACGATAAAGTTTTTTCATATATTGTTTTGTTTCATATCATTTAAATTTCATTTTATAAATTTTAGGTTTTATTTTATTTTATTTTTTTCAATTGTTCCTTTTAAATTTTAGTTAATTACGATAAAGTTTTTTCATATATTGTTTTGTTTCATTTCATTTAAATTTCATTTTATAAATTTTGGATTTTATTTTATTTTATTTTTTTCAATTGTTCCTTTTAAATTTTAGTTAATTACGATAAAGTTTTTTCATATTTGTTTTGTTTCATTTCATTTAAATTTCATTTTATAAATTTTAGGTTTTATTTTATTTTATTTTTTTCAATTGTTCCTTTTAAATTTTAGTTAATTACGATAAAGTTTTTTCATATATTGTTTTGTTTCATATCATTTAAATTTCATTTTATAAATTTTAGGTTTTATTTTATTTTATTTTTTTCAATTGTTCCTTTTAAATTTTAGTTAATTACGATAAAGTTTTTTCATATATTGTTTTGTTTCATTTCATTTAAATTTCATTTTATAAATTTTGGATTTTATTTTATTTTATTTTTTTCAATTGTTCCTTTTAAATTTTAGTTAATTACGATAAAGTTTTTTCATATATTGTTTTGTTTCATTTCATTTTATAAATTTTAGGTTTTATTTTATTTTTTTCAAATGTTCTTTTTAAATTTTAGTTAATTGCGATAAAGTTTTTTCATATATTGTTTTGTTTCATATCATTTAAATTTAATTTTATAAAGTTTAGGTTTTATTTTATTTTATTTTTTTCAATTGTTCCTTTTAAATTTTAGTTAATTACGGTAAAGTTTTTTCATATATTGTTTTGTTTCATATCATTTAAATTTCATTTTATAAATTTTAGCTTTTATTTTATTTTATTTTTTTCAAATGTTCCTTTTAAATTTTAGTTAATTACGATAAAGTTTTTTCATATATTGTTTTGTTTCATTTCATTTAAATTTCATTTTATAAATTTTGGATTTTATTTTATTTATTTTTTTTCAATTGTTCCTTTTAAATTTTAGTTAATTACGATAAAGTTTTTTCATTTTTTGTTTCATTTCATTTAAATTTCATTTTATAAATTTTAGGTTTTATTTTATTTTATTTTTTTCAATTGTTCCTTTTAAATTTTAGTTAATTACGATAAAGTTTTTTCATATATTGTTTTGTTTCATATCATTTAAATTTCATTTTATAAATTTTAGGTTTTATTTTATTTTATTTTTTTCAATGGTTCCTTTTAAATTTTAGTTAATTACGATAAAGTTTTTTCATATATTGTTTTGTTTCATATCATTTAAATTTCATTTTATAAATTTTAGGTTTTATTTTATTTTATTTTTTTCAAATGTTCCTTTTAAATTTTAGTTAATTACGATAAAGTTTTTTCATATATTGTTTTGTTTCATATCATTTAAATTTCATTTTATAAATTTTAGGTTTTATTTTATTTTATTTTTTTGAATTGTTCCTTTTAAATTTTAGTTAATTACGATAAAGTTTTTTCATATATTGTTTTGTTTCATTTCATTTAAATTTCATTTTATAAATTTTAGGTTTTATTTTATTTTATTTTTTTCAAATGTTCCTTTTAAATTTTAGTTAATTACGATAACGTTTTTTCATATATTGTTTTGTTTCATTTCATTTAAATTTCATTTTATAAATTTTGGATTTTATTTTATTTATTTTTTTTTTCAATTGTTCCTTTTAAATTTTAGTTAATTACGATAAAGTTTTTTCATATATTGTTTTGTTTCATTTCATTTAAATTTCATTTTATAAATTTTGGATTTTATTTTATTTTATTTTTTTCAATTGTTCCTTTTAAGTTTTAGTTAATTACGATAAAGTTTTTTCATATATTGTTTTGTTTCATTTCATTTAAATTTCATTTTGTAAATTTTAGGTTTTATTTTATTTTATTTTTTTCAATTGTTCCTTTTAAATTTTAGTTAATTACGATAAAGTTTTTTCATATATTGTTTTGTTTCATATCATTTAAATTTCATTTTATAAATTTTAGGTTTTATTTTATTTTTTTTTTTTTCAAATGTTCCTGTTAAATTTTAGTTAATTACGATAAAGTTTTTTCATATATTGTTTTGTTTCATTTCATTTAAATTTCATTTTATAAATTTTGGATTTTATTTTATTTATTTTTTTTCAATTGTTCCTTTTAAATTTTAGTTAATTACGATAAAGTTTTTTCATATATTGTTTTGTTTCATATCATTTAAATTTCATTTTATAAATTTTAGTTTTTATTTTATTTTATTTTTTTCAATTGTTCCTTTTAAATTTTAGTTAATTACGATAAAGTTTTCTCATATATTGTTTTGTTTCATATCATTTAAATTTCATTTTATAAATTTTAGGTTTTATTTTATTTTATTTTTTTCAATTGTTCCTTTTAAATTTTAGTTAATTACGATAAAGTTTTTTCATATATTGTTTTGTTTCATATCATTTAAATTTCATTTTATAAATTTTAGGTTTTATTTTATTTTATTTTCTTCAATTGTGCCTTTTAAATTTTAGTTAATTACGATAAAGTTTTTTCATATATTGTTTTGTTTCATATCATTTAAATTTCATTTTATAAATTTTAGGTTTTATTTTATTTTATTTTTTTCAATTGTTCCTTTTAAATTTTAGTTAATTACGATAAAGTTTTTTCATATATTGTTTTGTTTCATTTCATTTAAATTTCATTTATAAATTTTAGGTTTTATTTTATTTTATTTTTTTCAATTGTTCCTTTTAAATTTTAGTTAATTACGATAAAGTTTTTTCATATATTGTTTTGTTTCATATCATTTAAATTTCATTTTATAAATTTTAGGTTTTATTTTATTTTATTTTTTTCAATTGTTCCTTTTAAATTTTAGTTAATTACGATAAAGGTTTTTCATATATTGTTTTGTTTCATTTCATTTAAATTTCATTTTATAAATTTTAGGTTTTATTTTATTTTATTTTTTTCAATTGTTCCTTTTAAATTTTAGTTAATTACGATAAAGTTTTTTCATATATTGTTTTGTTTCATATCATTTAAATTTCATTTTATAAATTTTAGGTTTTATTTTATTTTTTTTTTTCAAATGTTCCTGTTAAATTTTAGTTAATTACGATAAAGTTTTTTCATATATTGTTTTGTTTCATTTCATTTAAATTTCATTTTATAAATTTTGGATTTTATTTTATTTATTTTTTTTCAATTGTTCCTTTTAAATTTTAGTTAATTACGATAAAGTTTTTTCATATATTGTTTTGTTTCATATCATTTAAATTTCATTTTATATATTTTAGGTTTTATTTTATTTTATTTTTTTCAATTGTTCCTTTTAAATTTTAGTTAATTACGATAAAGTTTTTTCATATATTGTTTTGTTTCATATCATTTAAATTTCATTTTATAAATTTTAGGTTTTATTTTATTTTATTTTTTTCAATTGTTCCTTTTAAATTTTAGTTAATTACGATAAAGTTTTTTCATATATTGTTTTGTTTCATATCATTTAAATTTCATTTTATAAATTTTAGGTTTTATTTTATTTTATTTTTTTCAATTGTTCCTTTTAAATTTTAGTTAATTACGATAAAGTTTTTTCATATATTGTTTTGTTTCATATCATTTAAATTTCATTTTATAAATTTTAGGTTTTATTTTATTTTATTTTTTTCAATTGTTCCTTTTAAATTTTAGTTAATTACGATAAAGTTTTTTCATATATTGTTTTGTTTCATTTCATTTAAATTTCATTTTATAAATTTTAGGTTTTATTTTATTTTATTTTTTTCAATTGTTCCTTTTAAATTTTAGTTAATTACGATAAAGTTTTTTCATATATTGTTTTGTTTCATATCATTTAAATTTCATTTTATAAATTTTAGGTTTTATTTTATTTTATTTTTTTCAATTGTTCCTTTTAAATTTTAGTTAATTACGATAAAGTTTTTTCATATATTGTTTTGTTTCATTTCATTTAAATTTAATTTTATAAATTTTAGGTTTATTTTATTTTATTTTTTTCAATTGTTCCTTTTAAATTTTAGTTAATTACGATAAAGTTTTTTCAAATATTGTTTTGTTTCATTTCATTCAAATTTCATTTTATAAATTTTGGATTTTATTTTATTTATTTTTTTTTCAATTGTTCCTTTTAAATTTTAGTTAATTACGATAAAGTTTTTTCATATATTGTTTTGTTTCATATCATTTAAATTTCATTTTATAAATTTTGGATTTTATTTTATTTTATTTTTTTCAATTGTTCCTTTTAAATTTTAGTTAATTACGATAAAGTTTTTTCATATATTGTTTTGTTTCCTTTCATTTAAATTTCATTTTATAAATTTTTGGATTTTATTTTATTTTTTTTTTTTTCAATTGTTCCTTTTAAATTTTAGTTAATTACGATAAAGTCTTTTCATATATTGTTTTGTTTAATTTCATTTAAATTTCATTTTATAAATTTTGGATTTTATTTTATTTTTTTTTTTCAATTGTTCCTTTTAAATTTTAGTTAATTACGTTAAAGTTGTTTTTATACATTTTTTTAATTTCATTTCATTTATAAATTTCTCATTTTATTTCATTTTTATTTAATTGTTTGTTTCAAATTTTAATTAATTACGTTTAAGTTTATTATATATTTTTTTTATTTCATTTCATTTCATGAATGTTGGATTTCATTTAATTTTTATTTAATTGCTTTTTTTCAAAGTATTATTTTTTACTTCTTTTATATTTTGTATTTTACTAACCTTTACTTTATTTATTATTTTTTTCGTTTTATATTTGATTGCTTTAAAAATTTATTTTAATTTTTTGTTTAATTTAATTATTATATATTTAATTGCTTGCATTACAATTACATTATTTTATAATTTTTGACAATATTTATTTTACTTTTGTTATTTTCTTTTCATTTATATCAAATTTACTATATTTTATAAAGGGGTAAGTCAAAAACATTTAAATTTCCTAATTTGTTAAATTAAATTTTTGTTTTCACGTTTCATTAAATTTTTTTGTAATTTGTTTTGTTTTATTTTTTTGTTTAATTAACTCTATCTAATTTCATTCTATCATATCGCACCCTAAATCAAAAAACGTCCCAACTCAAAATTTTTTAACTCCACTTTCTTGGCATAGATCGCCTAATAAAAATAAAAAATACAGCCAGTACATACAATTTTTTCTCTTTGATTATTATCGTTACTCTTTAAAGATTACAGTTTTCATAAATCAAATTACTTTTGTACGATCCAGAAGCGTTTAACTAAAACTTACTCTGATTTTGAGTTGTGACCCTTTTTGATTTAGTGTGCGATATATATTTCATTTATTTATTTTTTTATATTTTGCTTTATTTCATTGTATTCCATTATTTTTACTTTGATTTCACTCAATTTCTTTTTTAAAAAAAGTTTTTAGTTTTCTTAATTTTATTTTATTTTATGTTTTGTAACTCATTTACTTTTATTAAAATATATTTTTTTTTAGTTGGGCTTAATTTTATTTTAATTTTATTTCATTTAAATTTCATTTTATAAATTTTGCATAAGTTAAAGTTTTTTTACATATTTTTTAGTTTTATTTCATTTTAATTTCATTTTAAAAATTTTGAATTTCATTTTAAAAATTTTGAGTTTCATTTCATTTTTGAAAATAATTACGTTAAAGTTTTTTTCATATATTTTTTTGCTTCATTTCATTTAAATTTTATTTTATAAACTTTTTATTTCATTCTATTTTTATTCAATTGTTTCCTTTAAATTTTATTTAACTACGTTAAAGTTGTTTTTATACATTTTTTTTATTTTCATTTTATTTATAAATTTCGGATTTCATTTCATTTTTACTTAATTGTTTGTTTAAAATTTTAATTAATTATATGTTTAAGTTTCATATATTTTAATTTCATAATTATTTCATTTTAATTTCATTTTAGAAATTTTCGATTGCATTTCATTTTTAATTAATTATTTTTTCGCTTCATTTTATTTAAATTTCATTTTTATTTAATTGTTTTTTTTTTTTTTCAAATTTATATTTGGTCATTTCATTTAAAATTCACTAAACAAAATTTTAATTTTCTTGGTTTCAAGTTTTAATTAATTACGTTATTTTTTTAACACATTTTTTTATTTCATTCCATTTCAATTTTATTTCATGAATTTTGGATTTTATTTCATTTAGTTAGTTGTTTGTTTAAAATTTTGTTTAATTACGTTAAAGTTTTACTTTATAATTTTTTTAAATCTCATTGACTGATTTCATTTAAAATTTATATTAAAAATTTTATATTTCATTTCATTTTTATTTAATTGTGTGTTTTAAATTGTAATTAATTGCGTTTAAGTTTTAGTTTATAATTTTTTCAAATTTCTTTTAATTTTATATTTAGTTCATTTCATTTAAATTTTATTTTATGAAAAAATGAAGTTTAGTACCAAAAGGCCGTACAACAATTCCATTGTTGTAAACAGATATGTGTTTATAAATTTTTTTTTTTAATTCATTTCATTTTATATTTAACTAATTTAACTAAATTACTTTAAACGTAGGTCTCATATCGTCGCTCGCATGCCAGAGGCATGAATGTGCCAATTTTCCAAATTTGAGTTAATACGTTCACGTGATTAACCTCCCGTTTCTTTACGATTTACGAAAATCCTGGGTTTCCAAAGTACAAGGAGCCCTCGGAAATTTGCAATGACATTTCCTTGAATGTGTAGTGCAATCTCTCAAAATTGTGCCAGAAAAACGAATGTGCTACACATTCATGTTTTTGGCGCAACAAAAATGTCTAAAAATTTAATTTCCAATTTTCTTTTTAATATAAATTTTGCCAGAAGTATGAATGTTATTCCCTCAACAAGAGATACCACGGCGTATACTTAACAATTTTGATTCACATTCGAGTATATGGCACAAAGAAAATTTACAAAAAATTTAGAAAGCCAATTTTTAGACTTTTTTATTGCGCCAAAAATACGAAAAGCGCAAAGAAATATTTTAAAAATTTAGTTTTGAAATTTTTAAAAGATGAATGTGCATTATCTCAACGAGTACAACGCGAATATAACTTGCAAAAATATATTTATGTCAAAAACAAAATTTTCAAATTTTGTGAGAGCAATAAACTTTCATATACGATTTCCCAAAATTTTATTTTTGGCACATTCATGCTTCTGGGACGCGAGCGACGATATATTTGACGACTGAACAAACAAAAGGTCATATTTCCACTTTCAAAATTTTCCAGAAAAAAAAATAAAGTGTGGCGGTGCATACCCAGGGGAAGTTTACTTCTTTAATGTAGAATTCGCCGTCTGTCACGATCCCCGTTGCTATCTTTCGGCATATCGGTCCCTAAACGTAACCAACACAATTATGAAAATTCATTTGTTTGCAGATATCGGTAATTCTATTTCTCACAAAATATCACAACCGTAGTAAATTCCATTACAAAGGCAAATCAAATGCAATTATGATGTTAGTGACGTTTCGCATTAAATAATTAAAAAAGGGGGAATTCGTCGTTGTCCGGGTGGATCTGTATTTTATGGTGGTACTAATTTCTATTGAAACAATTTTTCCACTTTTGCCAACCTTATTCTCGGGTCAAATTCCTCTTCATCAACCTCTTTTTCTCGGCTTTCTTTCCTATGTCATATTCATTTCTGTCACATATGTTTGGGTTAAGCCCCTATCTCTGTTGGCAATTCCAGTCGAGTTTTTCCGAAATACTTCCTTCCTTCCATGTCCTTAACCTCAGTACTTCATCTGCTCCTACTTTGATAGCCACCCTCATTCTTAAAAATAGAGACAAAAATATAACATTAGTTCAGATGAACTCTCTATAACATTCCCTACGTCACTTTCAGTAATTTCAGCCAAAGAATTTCCAATGTGCAGACACAACTTTTCTAGAGTTTTATTTCAGTATAGAAAAGTGAATGGATGAATAGATGTAAAAAATTTAATTCTCAAATGTTTTGCTACGCCACTGTACAATTGATTTTTGATTTAGCTGAAATTGAAAAAAAAGTGAACAAAAATTTTGGAGAGGCACAATTGGTTATTTTTTTTTGACAAACTAACTGAATTTTCTTCATATAAATCTATTTATAAAAAAAAAAAAAATTCGTAGGTACCTCACTTAAAATGACTATATCTTTTTTGTTTATTGGGCGATTTTGATAAAACAAAGTTAAGGGCTCCTCCTAAGCTTCAAGCTGTCCTCTAGAAAAATTCTCATTAAAATCCGTTTCTTAGTTTCCGAGAAACTTACGTTCAAACGGACTAACAGACAGACAATAATTCTAAAAATGGTTGAGATGGACTCTATAGAGGTGCATGTTTTATTAAAAGGGGCATGCCCCTACATTTTTTCTTTTGAATTCTCAAATATGCATTAAAATAAGATATCGTCCAAAAAGTAGGAAGAACACGCGTTTTAACCTCGGTATGCATCATCCGAAAGCGAAGACTCGATATTTTATTTCTATCAAGAGATGTTTCAACTTAAAAATATGTTCTTCATCGATGATGAAAATGGTTATTTTTGTAAACCCTATAATTCTCTAGCTAGAGCCAAATTTACTCCATTCATGATATCAAAACCCTATAGTGGTTTAAGTATAGATATCTTCTTCGATAGAGCTAAATTTTTGTGGAAAGCTTAGGTTCACCCCCAGAAAGAAAAGGAAAGGAACTTCGTGACAAACAAACGGTAAAAGAAAATTTTTCGATACATATAACCGTTTTCGAGAAAAATCCGGAAAAGTCTAAATATACGTGGCATTATACATACGTGGCGCGATATCTCAGAACTGGTGACTCCTAGAGAAAAACTGTTCGGACCAATTTTGTAGAGAATTTTCAGGTCTACAACTTTATCTCAGGGAAAAATGCTGAAACTCAACATATCATCTTATTTTAATGCATATTTGAGAATTCAAAAAAAAAAAATGTAGGGACTTGCCCCTTTTAATAAAACATGCACCTTTTAATAAAACATGCTTAAAACCCACCGTGACATATAACGTTATTATGAGGAAACTATTGCTGGTCCCCAATTTTTTTTTTTTTTTTTTCAGATATAAAAATATAATTGAATACCACATAATTTAATGTTATTTAACTTTTTTTCAGAAGTTAGTTATATAATAATTTGTTTATAATAATTAATGTTATTTAACAATAACAAATTTATTTGTGTATAAAAAAAATTCAAAATTGTGCCTTTTTTTCTAAATGTCAAAAAAAAGTTATTAAAATCGTTTCAGTAGTTTCTGAGAAAAAAATTTTTGACGGATTAGATGCGACAAAATTCAATTGGTTATACAAATGTAACGGTAAAAAATTTCGAGAAAAAAATTAACAGGATTTCCTACCCTTTTTAAGGCTTTAATTTTTTTGGTTATTCGAACACTTGGTAAATACGATGCTCACTTGAGATGGCCTTACCCTCCTGTAAAACGCTGTCGCTTCGCAACAACAACATTCATATGGTTGTTGTTTTCCAATTTCGTTGCAGTTTTTCTCAAATGCATGCCGCTATAGAAGTAAACTTCAAAATTTTAACAGAGTTAAATAGCCACAATCAAAAGTTTTTAAGTTGCGTTTTTATAATAAAACAGCTACCGCCTTTCTGTTTGTTCAGTCCTCATTTGTACATTTGTATTTTTGGATATTTGTATATCCGGTACTATCTCGGAAACCGCTTGGCCGATTTGGATGAAATTTGATATAGAGACACTATGGTTGATTCTAAGATTATCCACTTGGATTTTGCCACTTGCGGCGATTTACAGTGTTTCCACCTGCCTTAATTGTTAATTGTCTTGAGCAAGATATGCCAATTTGGTATTTCTGGCGACATATCAACTAAAATATTTTCAAGTAGGGTTGCCGCCGAGGGTTGCAATTTTACCTCATTATATTTGCATATTTGGGATCATTTAGGGGTAATTTGAGGGTAATTTTGGGGTAATTTTTGGATCATTTTGGAGCACTTGATCGATTTAGATGAAATTTGGCATAGAGATAGTATGCTTAAGCCCAAGACTTTTCACTTAGGTGTTGCCACTTAGGGTCGTTTACAGGGTTGCCACCTATCTCATTTCTTTTTTAAATTGAGCAAGGTGTCCCAATATGGGTATCAACTGAAAGGTAGTTTCAGCCGCATACCACCTAGGGTTGCCACCTAACTGCATTTTATTTATTTCTTCCTGCATATTATAACCGATTTGGATGAAAGTTTGTATGCGTATGGTATCCTTCAATTTAAGATTTTATACTTGGGTTTTCGACTTGCTGTGCTTTATAAAGTTCCCATCACTTAATATTTATTCGGAAATCTATTTTGAAAAGTATATGTTGGTAAGTAACTATTGAAAAAAATGTTGGTAAATAAGACAATTGGGCACAATCGAAAACACCGAGCAAGCTTAGTCACTCCGGTACTTTTACTAATAATACTAAGTAAAATATATTCATGTGGGGTTGCCACCTTACCGCAGTATATTTGTATATTTTTATATCCGGTACTATCTTGAGAACCGCTCGACCGATTGCGATGAAATGTTACATAAAGACAGCATGCTTGATTCTGAAACTTACACATGGGTGTTGCCGCTTGCGGCGGTTTACTGGGTTGCCACCTATCTCAGTTTTTTTTTTTAAATATTGAGCAAGATATATTGAATGAGTAAACATGTGTATCCGCAATAAGTTTCCTTCGTAGCAAACGTGAAAATAACTCTGCTTATTCATTATTTCTATATTTGTAAAGTCTTGAAAATGATCCCATTATGACCCCAAAATGATTCCAACTGACCCCAATAAGATCCCTTTTCTTTCTTTCTACTCTCCTTTCTTTCCCTTTTCTACTTTTTTTATTCTTTCTTTTCCATTCCTTTCCTTTTCCTCATTTCTATTTCCTTTGCTTCCCTTTTCTTTTCTCTCCTTTCCATTCCTGTCCTTTCCTTCCCTTCCATATCCTTTCCTTACATTTCCTTTCCCTTCTTTTCCACCACTTAACTTTCATCTGCTCTCCCTCGCTTTCATTTATTTTCCTTTCTTTTCCTGTCTTTTCATAGCCTTTCCCTTCCTTGCCTTTCCTTGCTTCTCACTTAATTTCCTTTCCTTTTCTTGACTTCCCTTTCCTTTCCTTTAACAAAAAGAACATCCATAATCACGAGTTTTGTGTCTCATGCATGCAAGATATAAAAATAAAAACAAAACAGGTCGCCTACCTTAAATCATGTCTGAAGTCTGGTTTTCATTAGTTCAAATTTTGACAAATTCTATCGACTTTATCGAAATAAGAAGTGAAATCTCGATAAAGTCGGTGAAATTTGACACCATTTGACCTAATGAAAACCAGCCTTGAGCGATCACTTGCATTTTTGTTGTTGCGCGTTTGGTTGTGCATTTAGTATTTAAACCCGATTAACAACGCGCCAGTGTGTGAATACAGACACATAAACCTAACCCCTACACCCCACCCCCCACCTATTACATGTTACGCGTAACTTTGGGCGGTTTACAGGGTTCTCACCTTATTTTTTTTTAAATATTGAACCAGATAGGTCAATATGGGTATCAATGAAAGGTATTTTACTCGGCTTACCAACTAAATATCTCTAAATAGGATTAATAACTAATTGCATCTTTTTATTATACGCGAATATTATTTATGTCCTGGTTTATTGATAGTTCATTTATCTTGATTTACTCTTAGTCGTATCAAATGCCGCGACTTACGGGAAGAGGAGATAGGGTTAGAGACAGGGAGAGACGTCATAATGTTCTTAGCACATCTATTGAATTAGTTGACAGTTTCAAGGGTGCTTTAAACGATGTACCCTCTGATTTTCTTAGCTCAGATTGTGGTCCTATGGATTTACGTTGTGTGCATTGTAATGCTATGCATTTCGATAGTGAGATTACTGCCAGAAGCAGAAATTCCTTTTCGATGTGTTGCCAAAAAGGAAAAGTTACTTTGCAACCATTAACACAAAATCCGTTTTTCAATGACCTGTATGAAGGTTTACGCTCCAACAACCCGTCTTTAAAACGAAAATCTAACAATTATTTTGAAAATATACGAAGTTTCAATTCATCTTTTGCGATGGTTAGTTCTGAAGCGAATATTGTAGAGAATACGCGAGGTGCCTATCACTTCAAAATTCACAATATCTTCTATCATAGAGCTGGCCCTTTGACGCATGGGCAAAATAGTCGAAATAATCCCTGCTATGCTCAGTTATATTTCTATGATGTTGATACCGCAAATTCTTTTAGATCGAGAGAACCATCAAACGTATCATGCGATAGAGGCTTAATAGAAGAAATTTCTTCCGAATTAAATCGGGTTAATCCTTTTGTACGGTCTTTTGTTTCTATGAAAGATCATTGTAGTAGACCGGAAAATATATGCAAAGAAATGTGTTTGCTAATTACTGTAAACCAAGATATGGGGAATACGGCTATGGGTAGATTCAATGACGCCCTTGCAGCTGATGTTGCCGTTATATTCAGTGCGGTAGATGGCGAGCCTCCATTCGACAGAAGAATGGTATCGTTTTACAAATGCAATGGTACGCTGAAGAACATTTCCGTTTTAGATTCATCTTTGGACCCATTGGCATATCCACTATTGTTTCCCAATGGGGACACTGGATGGCATACAGAAATAATGCATAGTATACAAAGAACGTCTACTTCAAATCGTCCCAGAAATAAAACTACCATGCTTGAATTCGCATCATATCGACTTGCAATCAGAGACGAATTCAGCCTTTTACACCATTCTAAAAAGCTTTATCTACAGTGGATTGTAGATATGTATGTTCGTATTGAGGGCACCCAGCTTCACTTTATAAGAACAAATCAAAATAGCCTAAGGTGCGATATTTTATACAACATAACTGATTATTTGAATACTAATCCGAATGGTAATGGTTATGAAAATATTGGGAGACGAGTCATTTTACCATCGTCATTTACTGGTTCGCCCAGAAACATGTACCAAAATTATTTGGACGCTATGACTATCGTTCGTCACTTTGGCAAACCTTCGTTGTTTATTACAATGACATGTAATCCCAATTGGCCAGAAATTACTAGAAATATAGATTTCAATGAAGCGCCAAATAATAGACCTGAAATTATCGTGCGAGTGTTTCAGGCAAAACTAAAGGAGTTAATAAGCACAATATGTACAAAGAAAATTTTTGGTACTGTTGCTGCTCACATTTACACGATAGAATTTCAAAAAAGAGGTTTGCCTCATGCACATATTTTGATAACACTACATGAAAGGGATAAACTTGATGGTGTTAACGATATTGACAAAGCCGTGTGTGCTGAAATTCCTGACATTGAAACCATGCCGAAATTGCATGAATACGTTTTGAAACATATGATGCATGGGCCATGTGGTGCTTTGAATATTAATGCGGTATGCATGAGGAATGGCGAATGCTCCAAAAATTTTCCAACAAATTTTTGTGAGTCCACACGCGAAGAAGTAAATGGATTTCCATTGTATAGAAGACGAGATAATGGTGTCAATGTAGATGTTCGTGGTGCATCTCTTGATAACCGTTATGTTGTTCCATACAATCCGTATTTGCTTGCCAAATTTAACTGTCATATAAATGTGGAGGTATGCTCTACAGTAAAAAGTGTAAAATACATTTACAAATATGTATACAAAGGATATGACAGCGCCACCGTGAGATTAGCCACTGAAGAAATCGATACCGCGGAAGGGAGAAATTGTGACGAAATTCAAAACTTTTTGGATGGGCGTTACGTAGGCTCAACTGAAGGAGCTTGGCGTATTTTTCAATTCCCCATGCACTCTCAGTCCCATTCTGTAAATCGGCTTGACATCCATCTACCTCAAAAGCAAAATGTTGTATTTAGAGATGGTCAGGCACAGCAAGCAGTTCAAAATTTGAGAAAAACCAAACTGTTAGCATTTTTTCAGTTGAATATTGATGATCCAACGGCACACTCATATAAATACACTGAAATTCCGTCTCATTATATATGGGATGATAGCGGAAAGAAGTGGAAAAAAAGACAGCGAGGCGGTGATAAAATTATTAATCGCATGTATGTAGTGTCGCCGAAGGATAGTGAACTCTTCCATTTACGTTTGCTTCTTTTACATGTGACTGGACGAAAATCGTTTATGGACGTTCGAACATATAATGGGGTTCAATATAATACATTTTTGGAAGCATGTCATGCTCGGGGAATCGCCTCAAATGATAACGAATGGCGAGAGTGCTTAGAAGAAGCGCGACAATTTCATTCGCCTAAACAAATGCGTCACTTATTTGCTGTTATATGTGCACTGAAAACTCCAGCAAATGCTTTGGCGTTGTGGAATGAGTTTAAACATGCACTCTCTGAAGATTTCTTGAGAGAAAGCGATGAATCATTCATTCAATCGTGCACTTTTAGAAATCGAAGATGTTCTACTTACTCATAATACAACATGTCAAAGCCTTGGATTACCCACTCCTACAATAATCCCAAGTGTGACAAGTATAAATATTCCACAACCGGAAAATGAGCAAATTTTATTTGAAGACTATTACTCAAGAGCGAACAACGAGCAGCGTAAAATAATAGATAGCGTCATCCAGGAAATCCAGTTTCATAATACTGGGTCCAATGTCTTCTGTGTTACTGCTCACGCAGGTTGCGGTAAAACTTTTATGCAAACTGCTTTGATTCACAGGTTGAATTCTCTAAATCTTCCATGCATTGCTACTGCCTTTAGTGGCATTGCATCAACTCTTTTGATTGGTGGAAGAACAGTGCATAATGTCTTCAAGTTACCCATTCCTGTTGTCGAAAATTCAGTACCGAATATCACCCCAAACAGTTCTCAAGGTAGATATATTAATTCAGCTGCGCTGATAATAATTGATGAAATTTCCATGTGCCCACTTTTAATTTTGAAAGCTATAGATAGATTACTACGGGATTTGACTACCGATGAAAATAATAAACTCAAACTGTTTGCAGGGAAAACAATTCTCCTCTGTGGGGATTTTAGGCAAATTTTGCCCGTTGTTCCTCATGGATCACGTGCAGTTTTGGTTGAAAACTGTATTGTCAGTTGGAATGAATTCCCTTCATTTCATCATGAAACATTAAACCAAAACATGAGAGCACTACCGCACGAAGTCCAGTTTATAGAATTTTTAAAGCGAATTGGAAATGGTCAAGAAATGTTATATCCACAGTTTGGAGATAACATTATTCAAATACCACAGCAATTATTGGGAAATGAAAATAACTTAATTGCTGACATATTTGGAAATATTAATGAAAATTTGCTGTCAGATGAGGTTGTGAACTCTGTCATTTTAGCAGCAACAAATGAAGATTGTACCGTGGTTAATAGTGACATTTTAAATCGCATATCAGGCTCATTTAAAACATATAACAGTTTTGATAGTTTAATTTGCGACGACGATAGAGAGGTAAACAACTATCCGACCGAGTTTCTTAACAGCCTTAATATGAGTGGATTGCCACCGCATAAACTTTCACTCAAGCTCAATTGCGTAGTGTTGCTTATTCGAAATCTGAATACAAAAGAAGCTTTAGTAAACGGTACAAAGATGAGGGTTAAGGGCCTTCACAATAATGCCATCGATTGTGAGGTTTTAACCGGATATTCCAAAGGTAAACGAATTCTTATTCCTCGCATCAAACTAACATACTCTGGAACTATACTGCCGTTTAATTTACAACGGACCCAGTTCCCAATAATACCATCGTTTGCAATGACCATAAACAAGTCCCAAGGTCAAACGTTTGAGAAGGTCGGAATTTTGTTGAGGCGTCCTGTATTTACACATGGGCAGTTGTACGTTGCTGCAAGTAGAGTTAGGTCGTTTGAAAGTTTGAAGTTTTATGTTAGCGAACATTATAATCAAGGCCACTTAGCCGGCGATGATAGGGTATTCACGAAAAATATAGTTTTCCCAGAAGTTATAAGTTCAACACGTTAAAAATCTATGTATTTCGTTACAGACAAAAGAACAAGATGGGAGGTAGCAACAAACCCTCAAGTTACAAACATCGCTGCCCAGTCTGCACCCACAACCACCGGCTGATATTTTGCCGCGAGCTACGCAGGATGAAAGTGGCCGAGAGACTGCATTCTGTCCTCGTTCACCGCCACTGCGGTAATTGTTTATCGCCTCACCATCTCGCCGTAAACTGTCCCTCCACCCGAACGTGTCAACATTGCCACGAGCGGCACAACAGTCTCCTCCATCCAGAGGAAGACGTGCCGCGGCCCACTGCCGATCGCATTAGCGGAAAACGCAGGTCCCCCCCCCCCTACCGCCTGCAACCATTGGACGAGTCGAGTGATAACGAGGATGTCCTACAAATCGATGCTAACGAGGAGGATCTGGCCATACCCGACCAACCGGCATTCAGACCTTCTCTGTCGAATGTCCGGTCTGAAATAGAGCGAGGGCCAACCCGACAGGCGAGAAGAGCCCACCACCAACCACGGCGCCTTGAGGTGAGAGACGCTCGAGAGCGAATAATGGGAGTGACCCGCCGTGCTCCTGAGCTATCTGTCCTCACCCCAACGGTGTCTGTCAAGGTAATGACCGGAGTAAGGTCACCAACGGTGAGGGCCATCGTCGATCCCGGGCGGCCGAAATCAGCCATCTCCCTCCAGCTTGCACGTCGATTGCGTTTGCTGCCTAAGGGATGTGCAGACGTGGGCAGGCTGCAGCTGAAGGGGATGCGTGAGAGGGTAGAGGTCTGGGCAGACGTTAAGTCAAAACTGTCCAGAATAACCCCAGAGCGCACGTTGGACGCGCGAATACAGGACCAGTTTGACAGTTACAATCTGGCCGACCCCGCCTTTTATCGCTCAAGCGAGGTCCAGCTCATATTGGGAGCAGAGGTATATGGGGCGATCCTGCGCCCGGGGCTTATAGCAGCTACCCCCACTAAGCCAGCAGCCCAGAACACGATTTTCGGGTTCATGATTTCTGGCCATACTATTTTTTAATTTGTATTTTTATTGTATAAATTTTTTAATGAATTCATTTTTTGTTTTGTAGTTCCTAATACTCCTGTAAATAGTTTTTGTATATAATTTATAGGGGTGAAATAGGCCTACTGGGGAACCGAGCACCCAAAATTAACTTCGGTAACGCGCCAATTGCATACCTCACGGGTAGTGTTGCCAGCTTAGTTGAACACGGGTGAATTGCCTAGATATTTAGGTTCATTGTCAAAGGCCAGATTTTCAATAGTTTGTCCAGATAAAACTAAGAAAATTGTAAACATGGTCGCTACAACGAAAGAAAGTGTCATCCGGGTTCGGATATTCCTTCTTAATCAATTGGGATCTGGCAACCCTACACACAGGTGGTGTGGAAAGTGCAAAATTTACAATACATGAAAATATATATCGCTGGCTTCGTGAGCAAATGTCTGAAGTCCATTTCTTTTTTAAATGAGATTTTAATGCAAAACGATGTATTTATAGCTGTACTATCGTTTTTTTATTAAAATCTCATTAAAAAAAAATGGACTTAGGACATTTGCTCACGAAGCCAGCGATATATATAGGGCAGCTATATGTAATTTAATGTTTTTATAATATAATAGCAACTGCAATTTTTTAATTAACTTTAGTCTTTTTTCGACAATATGTACGTTTTTAAGCTATAAATTTAAGCTGGTCGAGTTTCGACTGGGCGATGCGCATACTATGTATTGCGCGAGATTTAAAAAGCGTTTTAGCTTTCATGTTCAGCTTTCGAAATTTCTAAGCTTAACTTAATAAATGCAAATAATAAAAAATAAGGCCTGAGAAAAAGATCAATAGGGGCTTTAAGAAGTTTAACCTATTTAGATTGGTCGAATTTCGACCACGGGCATTAATAGTTTATCATTAATAACTGACTTTAAAGATTTTTAATTTGTGATTAGAGTATGTTATTTTCATTCTTAATCATCAGCCAAGTGTGCATTAAAGAGTTGGAGGTAAATTTATTGGAACTGGTTAAATTTGGTTAGTAAAATGGTAATACTATCCCTTTGGCACACTTTTTCCGATAATATTTATGACCTGAAAACCTTTCAAGGAACTTTTAGTAAAAATTTAGGTTAAGACTGCCTTACTTGAGTCGATGTCCTATTCGATTTGACGTTCGATTGTATTCAACCATCAAATACAAGTTGTCGATCGGTCGAATTACTATTAACACGGTGGAGCGAAAAAAAAATCGACCAGGAAATCGACACTTATTTTGAGGCTAGAATACTAGAATACGGCTAGTCGGAGAAAATTTTAGGCTATGCAGCTTTTGAAGGTATTCCGAGTTCTTACTCTTAATATGAGGTAAAGTCTGTGAAATCTAAACTAGCGATGATAGACCTCTAGAATTTAATGTTAAGATCTGTAATTTTTACAGTAATATTTTTTCACCTTTCTGAAAAATAAAATCAATATAATTTTTGAAAAAAAAAAAACTTTTTTGGCCCCGCCGAATGTGTTGGTTTACTTTGCAATTTTTTATTTGCATTACAATTTATATCCTCCTTTTTTGATTTTTCCACTACCATTTCCTTGACGAAAGAAAAAAAAACATTCCTACTTTTTTGTTCGCAAACGAAACCCGTACACATTTTCATATTGGGAGTGTCAATAATAAACGTCAAGGGAAGAGCAAACCTTCTTTTAATTGAACCATGGGTTAGACCACTGAAATTTTGTGAGGAGTTATATGTATAAGGTCAATCCCTACCACCTTCAAAAAAATGGGGATAACGAAAAAGGGGGCGTGGTTCCTCCTATACGAAGGAGTTAGGGATATGGATTAAAATAGATATAGGGAAATAAATCCCGCGCACGTTATTTCCTTTTGTGGCGGGCGTTAATTCCCTTTTGAAAAAGAAATAATGCCCGTGTTGACAAAAGAAGATAACGTCGTCTGGAAGTTTTAAGTTCTCAAGTAATAAAATAATATAAATTTACTAACTGACCCGGCAGACGTTGTCCTGCCACAAATTTATTTCCCTGCATGTCACCACATTGAGTATACTGGTTAATTCTATCCCGAGGCCAATGCTGTTTAACTGAATACATATCTGGAAAATTATCTGATGAATACGGCATTATTACCGGTAGTGTGTTTGTTGGGTATTTTCGAATTTTGAATTTTAGACATAACTATGCCACTTACTTTCCTTGTCACCGATATGCTTATTTCATATACATACATACCTTTGTTCTTTCTTTAATATTATAATTTCCCAATTGACCATTATTTTTCATTGTATTCGCTCTACAAATGACTGCATCAATCTGTGAATTAAAAAAAGGACTTATTAAATTACAAATAATTAAGGGCAAAGGTACAAATCGGCTCTTATCAAATAAGTGGGAGAAGCGGTCGTTTCGTCTGTCGTTCGCAGAGTCGTGTCGTTCCGTATTTCGTATTCTTGAAATCTTTCGACTGCTCTACTACAATAGAAAATTTTGTGTTTTGATGTGCTTCAAGATTTTCGCGCTTATTCTTGACAAAAAGAGGACATCGTGTAGCTTGGATACGTACTTAAAGACACAAAGACACCATTTCAAGCTACCGCAAAAAAAACAGCACAAATATTGCATAGTCTCAGCGCCGTCCCAAGTACTAGCGGCCTCCCTGCTTGTACGGCTGTGCCACACAACTGAGACCAACGTGGTTAGAGGCAAGGTCCATTGATAGATTCAATCCTCTGCCCCTGTGTACTCTTCCATCTAAACTTCTTTCTCGTTAGGGATAGGGAAAATATCAGGAAGAAAAAAGGAAGAAACAAAAGAAAAAGCAGAAAGAGAAAGATAAGGAAAAAAAGATAGGGAAAGAAGAGGTTGAGGAGAAAGAAGTAAAGACAAAAAGGAGAAAAAAGATAGAGAGCAAGAAAAAAAGGGCGAAGAAGGAACGGGAAGAAGAAAAGAAAGAAAATGTGAAAAAAGCAGAAAGAAGAAAAGAAAGAATAGATGAAAAAAAGTAGCAACGGAAAAGGGGGACAAGAAAACGAAAGAAGTAAAAAAAGAATAGAAGGAAAATAAACAAAAGGAGACAAAAAGAGAAGTGCGAAGAGAACGAAAAGGAGGAAAAGAAAACCGAGGAGAAGGAAGAAAACTAAGAAAATAAGGAAAATAAGAGAAGGAAGTAAGGAAAGCGAGCAGAAGAAGAAATAAAAATAAGTAAATTAAGATAACTAGAAAAAGAAGAAGAGAAAGGGAGAAGAATGTAGAGAAAAAGGAGTAAAAAACAGAGAAAGAAGTAAAATAAGAAAAGGAGAAAAAGAAAAAAACAAAAAAAGGAAGAAAGAAAGAGATAGAAAAGAGGAAAAGAAAGAGAAAGTGAAAGAGAACAAGATATAGAAGGAGGGAAAGAAAGAAGGATCGAAAGTGAAAGAGAGAAGAAAAAGAAGGAGGAAACGAAAGATAAAAGGAAAAGGAGAAAGGGAAGAGAGAGGAAAAGAAAGAGAACGGTAAAGAGAAGAAGCAAGAAAAAGGGAAAGAGAATTCACTTAATTAGCTGTAAATAACTTAACATAAACACTCAGTTAGAAAAATTTTTTATATGTCGGGCAGTAAATTCTTAACGACAAAATTTGGCATTTATAGAGACGTTTTAAATTTTATAACGCCAACTAGAATTCCGATTTGTAATAGAGGAAGTAGACGGTTGGCTCGTAACGACAAAGGTAATGCCGTTTGTTGTAAATTTCGTCAAACGAATCAGAATAAAGGTGATTATTTAAGGAGTGATGACAAAAACTTTTAATTTAAAATCCACCGTATCTAATCAGTAGGCGTTGATTTCTGTCGTCCGCATGGAACTTCAACCAATATCTTTTTTCACAAAGAAATAACTTAAATAAAAAGTATGGTACCAATTTCCCCTACTACTGCTACCGGCTTACCCGGACCGCCAGGTGTACTATTTCCGATACGCTTGTAAATGTATGTATGTGAATATGTTGTTGTATGCCCATTTATTAAAATCTATATGTATTTTTATGAGGTTTGAGGGATGGTTCCTCGAAACTATTTTACTACTCCCTGAGAAAGCATTACTTTTTTGGGAGGTATAAAAATACTCTCCAAAACTCTCCCATTGTTCCGCTGTGATCAATTAAAAAGCATTGAATAGAATCCCTTCTTGTTTTTGGGAGGTCAAAGGGAATTTTTCTATGAAAAAATATTCTCCAAAACTCTCCCATTACTTCGCTGTGATCAATTAAAAGCATGGATAAAACACCTTATTGTTTTTTGGGAGGTCAAAGGGAGTTTTTCAATAACTCCCTGCCTAGGACATACAATGTTAAAAGGGAGTATAGAAATTGTATGCTTATACACAGAAGTATAGAGAGTAATAGAGATCAGTCCGATACTCGCAAGGGATTACTTCGGGATTAATAAAACGATGCTCCAGTTTCCTACTGGTGTGGTACATATTTGTAAAATTGTTTTGCGATGTTAAGAAATTTCTGATTTTTTAATCGAAATATTAAAGAACAATAATTATTTTTCGTCTCTGGTTATCTATATATTAAGAGGCTTACAAACAATTGCCAAGCTAAAACCCAACTAATAATGCATACATTTCTATCAAATGATTTAGTTATTGTTAATATTGGTCATTATATTTACGAACTTTGAAAATTTTGGGGATTTTGACCAGTCTAATAATTTGTATAAAATTATTCTTTTGAGTTTTTGGCAAAAACAAGTTGAAAAGTGCTACATACAATACCAATTACGATGATTGCAATTTCAATCTTGTTGAAGGATCTTGTCAACCCGCTTTCTATTGTTGTTTAGAAGTTTTTCATCACCTTTACTGGTCATCTCCTTTATGATCAACTTGAACAGACGGGTGATCGCTGTCCCCTACCCTGATCAAAGAACAAGAAACCAGATTGATCATGTCATGATCGACGGTAGACACAGCTCCACCGTTCTGGACGTGCCGCCCCTACGTGGGCCCAATATCGACTCGGACCATTATCTTGTTGCAGCCAAGATACGCACACGCCTCTGTGCAGAGAAGAAAGTACGCACAGTAACGGAAGGAAAGTTTGACGTCGAGAAGCGCGCACGACACAGATAGCTGATAATTTTTCCACTCGACTCTTACACCTGCTATCGGATAGCAATCTTCGACCTAATGATGTAACCGGGCATTGGGAGCACATCTCTCACTCATTGCGTACCGCCGCTGAGGACACTATAGGGTTCAAGCGAGCCCGAAAGAACAACTGGTACGATGAGGAATGTAGCGCTGCCTCGGATAAAAAGGACGCAACGATATCGTGAGGCGAAGAAGGAAGAGAGGCGCCTTTTCAGAAAAAAGAAACGTGAAGCAGAAACGCGTGAGTGTGAGGAGCTTGAGACGCTGGCTGACAGGAATGATGCCCAAAAATTCTATGAAAAGATCCGGCGGATGACGGAAGGTTTTAAGACCGGGGCAAGTTCCTGTAAGGACAATAACGGCGACCTGGTAACCGACGTACAGAGTGTACTTAAATTATGGAGGGAGCACTTCTCCTCACTGCTAAATTGCGAGGGAGACGTCGAACCCGATACCCCAATCCCTGAGGATGGAAAAGTCGTCCCACCACCTGACCATGATGGAAGTGAGGATAGCTATATCCCGACTCAAAAACAAAAAATCGCCTGGAAAAGACGGTCTACCCGCCGAGCTGTTCAAACACGGAGGCGAAGAGCTGGTAAAAAGCTTGCATCAGCTCTTATGCAGAATATGGTCAGACGAGTGCATGCCTCCAGATTGGAATTTAAGTGTGCTCTGCCCAATCCACAAGAAAGGCGATCCCGCTTACCGCACCAATTACCGCGGAATGAGTCCTCTTAATATCGCATATAAGATTCTTTCTAGCGTATTGCGTGAAAGAATGAAGCCCATCGTAGACAAACTGATTGGACCTTATCAGTGTGGCTTTAGACCTGGTAAGTCTACCATCGACCAGATTTTCGATACGCCAAATCCTGGAGAAGACCCATGATAAAAGAATCGACACACACCATCTCTTTGTCGATTTCAAAGCCGCTTTTGACAGCGCAAAAAGGAGTTGCCTGTATGCCGCCATGTCTGAATTTGACTTCCCTGCAAAGCTTATACAGCTTTGCCAAATGACGTTGAGCAATAGCAACAGCTCCGTCAGAATCGGGAAGGACCTCTCTGAGCCATTTGAAACCAAACGAGGCGTGCGATTTTTTCAACCTGATGCTAGAGAAGATAATTCGAGCAGCAGAGCTAAACCGAAATGGTACAATCTTTTACAAGAGCGTGCAATTGCTGGCGTATGCCGATGATATTGATATCATTGGCCTTAACAGCCGCGCCGTAAGCGCTGCTCTCTCTGGACTGGATATCGGCGCACCTGTGCCTTGGCAGCCAAGACACCTTTGATAGCTACACATTTAAAACGGTGAGGGACTTCGTCTATTCGGGAACCAGCATTAACACCGAAAATAATGTCAGTCTAGAAATCCAACGGAGAATCACTCTTGCCAACAAGTGTTACTTTGGACTAAGTAGGCAATTGAGAAGTAAAGTCCTCTCTCGACAAACGAAGATCACGCTGTATAAGTCTCTCATCATACCAGTCCTTATGTACGGCTCGGAATCATGGACAGTGTCAAGAGAAAATGAGATGGCCCTTGGAGTATTTGAGAGAAAAGTTCTCCGGAAGATTTATGGTCCTTCCCGTGATGCTAACGGCGAGTATCGAAGGAAATTTAACGATGAGCTGTACGAGCTTTACGCAGACCTGTCCATAGTGCAGCGAATTAAAGCCCAAAGGCTTAGCTGGCTGGGTCATGTTATGCGAAAGGACAAGGAGGCTCCAGCACAGAAGGTTTTCCTATCGACACCCGAATTCGGCAACAGAGGAAGGGGGAGGCCTCTACTGAGATGGAAACAACAAGTGGAGGATGACTTGAATTCCCTTGGGGTTTCCAATTGGCGTCAGTTATCGCTAAAAAGGTATGACTGACGTGCTTTGATACGAAACGGCCAAAATCGCCTAGGCGGCTAAGCGTCAATAAATGTTAGTTTACTGGTCATCGAACCAAGGAGAGGAGATAAGGAATTTCTAAAACGCAGTGTGTAACCAAATTGCAACTATATCTTCGCCTTTTTTATACCCAGTGTACTAGTACTAGTACAAGGGTATATTAACTTTGTTCACATAACGGTAGTACGTAACGGCACAAAATAATCGAGATAGATATAGAGTTCCATATATGAAAGTTCTTAGGTTGAAAAGAGGAGTCCTTAATGGGCATGTCCGTCCGTCTGTCCGTCCGTCCGTCCGTCAGTCCGTCTGTGTGCACGATAACTTGAGTAAAACTTGAGATATTTGCATGAAATTTTGTATACAGGTTACCTTTTGGCCAAGGTAGGTTGCTATTGAAAATGGGCGAAATCGGATGATAACCACGCTCCTTTTTCGATATCAAAAATTTCGAAAATCACACAAATTGACATATCTCGGTTGCTGAAATGGCTAAAATGATATAATTTTATAGGTGAATCCCCCTGGTAATTCTCTTATGATTTTTCCATAAATTTTTTATAGGGGGCGTGGCACCGCCCACTTTTAAGGGAGGAATTTTTGAAAATTTGACTGGTCGTAACTTTTAAACTGATTACGATAGAACGATGAAATTTGGCAAAAAGCATACTAGTATCGTTGGGAGTATACCTGATAAAAATGGATAAAATCGCCCTCCAACCATGCCCACTTTCGATATCGAAAATTTCGAAAATCACATAAATTGACATATCTCGGTAGATGAAATGGCTAAAATGATATAATTTTATAGGTGAATCCCCCTGGTAATTCTATGATTTTTCCATAAATTTTTTATAGGGGGCGTGGCACCGGCCACTTTTAAGGGAGGCATTTTTGAAAATTTGACTGGTCGTAACTTTTACTTATTTCGATAGAACGATGGAATTTGCCAAAAAGCATACTAGTATCGTTGGGAGTATACCTGATGAAAATGGACAAAATCGCCCTCCAACCGTGCCCACTTTCGATATCGAAAATTTCTAAAATCACCTAAATTGACATAATTCGCTAACGGAAATGGGTAAAATTATATAATTTTATAGGTGAATCCCCATGGTCATTATATAATGATTTTTTGATAAATTTTCTAAAGTGGGCGTGGCCCCGCCCACTTTTAAGGGAGGCATTTCGAAGTTCACATAAACTGACATATATCGGTAGCTGAAATTGATAAAATGATATAATTTCATAGGTGAATCTCTCTTATCATTCAATTACGATTTTCTGTTAAATTTTAAAAAGTGGGCATGGTACCGCCCATTTTCAAGGGAGGCATTTTTGAAAATTCGACTGGTCGTAACTTTTAAACAAATTATGGTAGAACGATGAAATTTGGCACAAATCATACTAGTACTGTCGCCGTGGTTGGGCTACTCTCGATATCGAAAATTAAGAAAATCACCTAAAAGACTGGTCGTAAGTTTTAAACTCAGCACAGTATAATCGTGAAATTCGGCACAAGGTATACTAGAGTTATAGGAAGTATACCTGTTGAAATTAAACGAAACCGCGTCCCAATCACGTCCACTTTCAATATGGAAAATTTACATAATTCGGTAAGGTAAATAACTAAAATAGTATAATTATAGTATAATTTGGTAGTTAAATTTGTAAGGAATTGTCTACTATTAACGAGTCTTAAAAGATGACTTAATTTTGTTAAGTGAGCCACCTATAATTTTTTCGACGGCCATGTATTTTATTGAAAGTTGGTAGTATGGCGCAGAACGATTAAACAAAAAATACGTATACAATTTTTCGAAATTCGAATTATTTTGAAAGTTACACGGTTAAAAATTTGAACCTAAATTTTAAACTTTTTTGGACTACATATATGACCAAACCAAATTTGGATTCAAATTCAATCTAGACCACTTTTCATGAAAATTGGCTAAATGAATCGGGTTTCAATTATAAACCAGAAATGTTTTAACAATTTTTAAAGATAAAATAAATTTTTGTCCGTTGGCGGGAATTCGAACCAAGACTTCCCGCATCATGCCCGTCTGCTCAACCACTGAGCTACATCATCATCATCATCATTTAGTACACCTCAGTACACCCGCGAGGGAGAGAGAACACGGTCGAGATACATATCAACTCTTTAAAAATGACACATGTAAATATTTCCTTTCTCAAATAAAAAGCATAATATTACTCATAGCTAAAAATTCCATTCTCGACTCTATATTTTTGAAAGTATGGATACGAACTACGAACGCTTAAGGTTCATGGTTAGCAAATGTTGCTCCAGTCTAGAAGAAATTTGGACGCCTCTAAAGAACACGCAAACACAAGCTTGTGGGCGTGCATAGCCTTTCATTAAAGGACGTTTATATTCCAAAAATTTTACTTGCCTGTATCTATCATTTCAGCTCCTTAATATTTTGCAAATTCACCTTCCCTTTTTTCCTTTTTGTTCGCTTTTACCTTCTCATATCATTCTTCTCCTTTTTATTTTTAAAATTTTTCTATCTTTTACCCCTATCACAGTCCCTAGCCTTATACTAAAATCATCAAAATCGTTCAGGCAATGGAACTCCTTAATCATATAGACACACACAAGGTTTTTATATGTACATAAATATATCGAGCTCGATATATGTATTCTATATTAAATTTTATTTATAAAAACAAAAAAAAAAAAAAACAATTTCATAAATGTAACAATAACAGAAATAATTCATTTCAATAACATCATCATCATTTATTGGCGCTTAACCGCCTAAGCGATTTTGGCCGTCGCCTATCAAAGCACGCCAGTCATTCCTTTTTAGCGATAACTGACGCCAATTGGAAACCGCAAGGGAGTTCAAGTCATCCTCCACCTCTTGTTTCCATCTCAGTCGAGGCCTCCTCCTTCCTCTGCTGCCGAATTCAGGCGACGATAGGAAAACCTTCTGTGCTGGAGCTTCTTTGTCCATTCGCATAACATGGCCCAGCCAGCGTAGTCTTTGGGCTTTAATTCGCTGGACTATGGTCAGATCTGCGTAGAGCTCGTACAGCTCATCGTTAAATTTCCTTCTATACTCGCCGTTGGCATCACGGGAAGGACCATAAATCTTCCGGAGAACTTTTCTCTCAAATACGCCAAGGGCCATCTCATCTTCTCTTGACATTGTCCATGAATCTGAGCCATACATCAGGACAGGTATGATGAGAGACTTATAGAGCGTGATCTTTGTTCTTCGAGAGAGGACTTTACTTCTCAATTGCCTACTCAGTCCAAAGTAGCACTTGTTGGCAAGAGTGATTCTCCGCTGGATTTCTAGACTGATATTATTTTCGGTGTTGATATCTACTGGTTCCCAAATAGACGAAGTCCCTCACAGTTTCAAATTTGTAACTATCAACAGTGACATGGCTGCCAAGGCGCAGGTGCGCCGATTCTTTCTTTGATGACAGCAAATACTTCGTCTTGTCCTCGTTCACGGCAAGACCCACTTTTTTCGCTTCCTTATCCAGTCCAGAGAAGGCAGCGCTTACGGCGCGGTTGTTAAGGCCAATGATATCAATATCATCGGCATACGCCAGCAATTGCACGCTCTTGTAAAAGATTGTACCATTGCGGTTTAGCTCTGCTGCTCGAATTATCTTCTCCAGCATCAGATTGAAGAAATCGCATGAAAGGGAGTCGCCCTGTCTGAAGCCTCGTTTGGTTTCAAATGGCTCAGAGAGGTCCTTCCCGATTCTGACGGAGCTGTTGGTATTGCTCAACGTCATTTGACAAAGCCGTATAAGCTTTGCAGGGAAGTCAAATTCAGACATGGCGGCATACAGGCAACTCCTTTTTACGCTGTCAAAAGCGGCTTTAAAATCGACAAAGAGATGGTGAGTGTCGATTCTCTTATCATGGGTCTTCTCCAGGATTTGGCGTATCGTGAAAATCTGGTCGATGGTAGACTTACTACATCGCACACATAAATTTTGTTGGCAAAATTCAATCTTAAATAAGCTTTCAAAAATAAATTTGAATTTTCAAACCCAAAAGTTTAAAATTTAGACCGAAAAGTTTTAATTTGCAAACCAAAAAGTTTTAATTTTAAACCGAAAAATTTTAATTTTCAAACCAAAAAGTTTTAAATTTAAACCGAAAAGTTTTAAGAATAAAATAAAACAGCTGGCAGGATTCGAACGAAACAGCCGACTGCTCTACTACTGAGCTATGCCGCACATTAAGCTTTTGTGGGCCAAATTCAATTACATTCAACCAAACCAAAAATAAAATATTTAGGCTGCTTTTTCATTTAGATTTTAAATCGAAACCAAAAAAAATTTAAAATCTTTGTAGGTATTTGGACGGTTTGAAATATTGTTAAAAAAAGTTTGAAAAATTTATTAAACTTTATACGGGTTTAAAATTTACGTTCATTATTTTAGCCGTGTATAGCTATCAACAGTTTTCGAAATTCCTTCCGTGAGAAAATCATCAAAAAGTAAGGAATTTCGAAAAGTGGATATAGCTATAACTTTGAAAATAATTTGAATTTCGAAAAACTGGCCCAAACATATTTTTTTCAATTTAAAACTTTGTCACAAATTGGGCGTAAGTATATTAGAAGTAAGAAATGCATTCAACTATAAGTAATATTTTGAGGGCACACGAACAATGTACATATATGTTATACCGTAGCATAAATAAATATTAATTTTATAAACTAACTAATAAATTTATTGAGTTCGTTTTTCCCAAATTATTATATATATAGAAAATATATACCTTATAGGTACTACTATTGTTTCCATACACTGGGTATTTAATGTTCGGATTACCCGAACTTAGACTTCCTTATTTGTTTGTTGTTATTTTTATTTAACAAAAATAGACGAAGATATAGTTGCGATTTGTCCGCAGGCACACTAAGCAGAGCTTGGTGTAATGGTTACACACTGCGGCTTAGAAATTCCTAATCTCCTCTCCTTGGTTCGTTGACCAGTAAAGGTGATGACAAATTTCTAAGCAACAATACAAAGCGGCTTGACTACAACAACAAAAAAGTTACAATGCTTCAAAAGTTTAAAACACGAATATCTCAAAACATACTTTCCTAAGTGCCCTTTTTACATGCAACTCTCAATCGTTCGGGCAATTGGCACGAAATCGCTAATTTTGAATTTCGTTTCAGATATTTAAGAAGTATAAAGTTGTTTTACTTATAATAGGAGGGGAAACATGCGGAATTTTATTTAGAATTGAGCTGAATATTTATATATTTGGAGCCTATCTTGAAGCAGCTTACAAACCAGTGACTCTTACTGATTGCCAAATCGTCTCAAAATTAAAAGAGGCACAAAATGTCGTAGTTAACTTAATGTAGATTATAGGGCTGATACATTAGCGCAAAATCCGAATTAACTCCGTTTTTGGGAGTTAACTTGAGCATAATCTTCATTATAAACTCCCAAAAATGAAGAAGATTTGAGCGGCCACAACAAAATCTTGGCTGGCAACACTCTTCAGATAAATAAACAAAAACTGCAAGAAAACGCATATTTCTTGCCGTTTACAGCTATTTGCCGCTGGCCATTGTTTATTTTATAGCAAGGACAACTACCAAAATAACGATTTACCGCTACTGGGCACTAGAGTCACCAAAAAATAAACAATCCCCAGCGACATCTCGTTTTAAATAGCGAGTTATACAAACAAAGTACTAGATGGCGCCGTTTCTTAATCTTAAATTTTGTGTGTGTCAGCGTAAAATTTGGATCTGATTAAAGAAGATTTATTGGAGGTAATCTCCGTGTGTATCCATAGCATTAGTTGTACATGGTTATTTGCATGTTTGACAATTTTTGAAAGAAAAAATGGGAAATCGAAAAACATGCAAATTTTTGAAGATAGAATACTAGAAAACGGCTAATCTGAGCAAATTTAATTTCCTTCAAAAATATGTTCAAGTAAATGGTGTTTTACAGCAATGGTTTGTCGTTTTTATACCAATTATGAGGTAAAGTCTGTAAAATCTAAGCTAGCGATGATAGGTTAGGTTAGGTTCAAGTGGCTGCCGCAGAGGCACACCTAGGCCAGTATTAAAAGGCCCGTTGTGATACCACCAACACTAGGAAAGTCAGTTCCGGGACCCTGCCATATGGAAAATCCCGGTATTAACGGAATTCTCCACATAGCAGAATCCCGGGACTAACGTTCCTATACCGACACCGTTACTCCTCCTCGAACCATTTAGATGACTTGATGAAGGCCATCAGGTCCTTTATGTCCAGCTCCGTGACCTGGCGTAGGCTAACCAGGAAGGGAACTCCCAAAAAGCGCATTCTCGCGCCACTTAAAGCCGGGCAGTTGCAGATGAGGTGCTCCACCGTTTCCTCCTCCTCATCATCCTTACAACTACTACAGCATCGTCGGTAGGGCACACCAAGTCTTTCTGCGTGCCTACCAATGAGGCAGTGCCCAGTTAATACGCCTATTAATATGGAGATTTCTCTTCTCATAAATTTGTCTTGATCTTTTATGATCCCATTTTGGGCCAGGTTTCTTTGGATATCCGGCATCCTGGAGATTGCAGCCATCTTTCGTTGGCTTGGCGGAGTGTGTGCTCCTTCAGCATAAGCTTGCATGTGGCAAACGGCATACCTAAGCGCTCTTTATCCCGAAGAACCTGCTTGGTCGTGCCCTGCCTCGCAAGTTCGTCTGCCCTACAATTTCCCTCAATGTCCCTATGCCCCGGGACCCATGTGAGGTTCACGCGATTCTGTTGGGCCAGCTCTTGTAGAGATCGACGACAGCTGAGCGTCAGTTCAGAGTTGAACGAATAAGAGCCAAGGGATTTGATGGCCGCCTGGCTGTCGCTGAATTTAAAAACGTCCTGTCCGATAGTGTGTTGGCCTAACCAAGCCGCGGCGTCCATGATTGCTGAAACTTCAGTCTGGAAGACACTGCAGTGATCAGGTAGTCTGAAGGAGAGCTCAAGGTTCAGATCCTTTGAATAAACCCCTCCTCCAACTCTGCCGTCTAACTTCGAGCCATCAGTATAAATGGAAGTGCAGCCATGAGTGGCGGGACTCCGATCCGTGCTCTCCCATTCTTCCCTGCTGGGAATGTTGATTTTAAAACCGCTATCTCCGACTGTTGTGGTCGCACAACAATCTGTGCTCAGCGGAAGAAAGCTATAGGATCCCAAAATGCAGTAGTGCTTGCGCCCCAGCCGGACGTTTCCCTTAAACGCAGAGCCGATGCTGCTGCCACCCGGTGCCCTTCCAGATCGAGTGGCAAAATGCCAAGAATGGCCTGGAGTGCTTCATTGGGCGTTGTTCTTAACGCACCACTTATAGTGATCATGCAAGATCTGTGTACTTTACCTAGCAGATTAAGGTTTGTTGCCTTGCTCAGCGCAGGCCACCATACCACAACTCCATAGAGCATGATTGGTCGAATGATTGCAGTGTAGATCCATTTGCATATTTTGGGGCTGAGCCCCCATTTCTTTCCAATGGCTCTTTTGCACGTGTAGAGTGCAATACACGCTTTCTTCTGGCGCTGAAGAACATTCTCCTTCCAGGTTAGTTTCCTATTCAGAACTGTGCCCAAGAACTTGGCTTTGTCAGCGGTGGTATCTTATAGCGGTTGGTAAAGAGAACCAGTTCTACTTTTCCCGGGTTGATGCTCAGTCCGCAGCGCGAGCACCATGAGGAAACCTCTCGCAGTGCTACTTGCATCAAAGCTAAGTCGTCTGCATATGCCACTACCTTCCCGCCCCCCCCCCCAGCTTGTGTCTCGCAGCATCGAGTTGACCGTGAGGTTCCATCGAAGCGGGGAGAGAACACCACCCTGAGGCGTTCCCCTTGTGACATAGCGTGATAAGTCAACAGAGCCCAGTGATGAAACCATTCGTCTACCCTTTAGTAGTTGATCAATAAGTCCAATAAGAAACCTGCTTATGCCCAGACTTGTTAAAGTGGTGTTTATAGCATCAGGGCTTATGTTGTTGAAGGCTCCTCCAATATCTAAAAAGGCCGCAAGACAGTACTCCTTCTCATACAGCGATTTTTCAATAACAAAAGCTAAGCTGTGAAGCGCAGTTTCTGTAGATTTCCCTTTGGTATATGCATGCTGATAGCTACAGATATCAATAGTAGAGGAGAGGTAGTCATTTATTATCCTCTCGAAGGTTTTGAGCACAAAGGATGAGAGACTGATCGGCCTGTAGTCCTTGAGCTCGTAATGAGACGCCTTCCCCGCCTTAGGAGCACGGAATGTAGCTAAGAGAAAGGCAGGCTGTATAGAGAAATACCAGCCATTTGGCTGATGTCTCCAGCGTGTTTCTGTGAGTTCTGCGGGAATAATCCCGTCTGGCCCGGCAGCCTTGAACGGTTCGAAGCTTTTAACCGCCCACCTAACCTTTTCCGCCGTGATGGGTATGTATACAGCCAGGTTTGTTGTAGGTACTACGGGTTCCTCATGCAAGTTCCCTGGGAAGTGCGTATTCAAGAGCAGCTCTAGGGTTTCCCTCTCCGTGCTGGTCCAGGATCCGTCAGGTTTGCGCAAATAGCTTGTGGCTGTTTGAGTTTTTGGGAGCACTCGTCTAAGTCTTGCTGTATCGTCGACATTTTCGACCCCAGTGCAGAAATTTCTCCACGATACTCTTTTCGCCTGCCTCAGAGCTTTTTTGTAGACCCTGAGTTTAACTTTATATTCGAGCCATTGAGTATCCGTGCCAAGGCTCTTGGCCTTATTAAATTGTGGCCTACATGATTTTTGGAGCGAGTCCAGGTCGTAGGACCACCCATGCGGCCTATGTTTACCGCGTGGTTTTGGCACTGGGCAAGCCTGCTCTAAGGCATTCGAGAGCGCCGTTGTAAAGGTCTTTACCAGATCCTCCAACTCCCCTACTGATGAGGGGACTTGTGGGGGCAGTGCTGGCAAGTCCCTAGATAGTATTTCATTGTTTAGCTGCCAGTCAGTGTTACGTGGGTTGCGTTTCATAACCGGCTGCTCAACAGAAAAGTTTAGAACTATTTGTACGTACCGGTGGTCGGAGAATGAGTGCTAATCGAGAACGCGCCATTTTCTGGCCCACTCATAAGCGCCTTCGCTGCAAATAGTGAGATCTATGACCTCCCTACGGGTTTTAGTAATAAACGTAGGTTCGTTACCCACGTTGCAAACTACCAGGTTAGTTGTTTACAAATAGTCAAACAACGACTCTCCTCTAGCATTGATATCGGAGCTTCCCCACTGGACGTGATGAGCATTGGCGTCAGTTCCGATAATAAGATGACCCATGGAAAAATTTGCCACCAGATCTTTTACCTCCCTCTGTGGCGGAGGTTCTTCGGCGTCGTAGGGCATATAGACCGACGCCATCGTCAGACTGGTACTGTCGACTGTTAAACTGGCAGCTGTAACGTCACCATTGGTATAGCTGGGCAAGAGAAAGGCATTCAGCTCAGACTTAACCAAAATACAGGCTCTAACCCTGCCCCCCTCGCTGGCTCGAATAAGCTTAAAGCCCTTAGTCCCCAAACCGCAAATCCTTGAGCTGTTGACCCAGGGTTCTTGGATGAGGACCACATCTACGTCGCCTTTAGAGAGACGACTGATTAAAGCAGCCGAGGCTGCTTTAGATTTGTGCAGGTCTATCTGAATCACCACCAACATGAGAGCGCTCAGACTTCCCTGCCACCGCCGTATCGTCGAGTTCCACCTCGTCTGGAGGCTAATCTTTCAACGACGATTTGTTCAGACTACGGTTTGGCGTGGCAGAGATCCTACTAACTGTGGCAGTGTCAACATTGGTGCGCTCAGGACTAGCTGCTATCACTGTGACGTTGAGGTCTTCCCCGTCCAGCAGGCTGTCTCCCATCTCCGAGCTGTCCACTGCTCCTTCGCCATTTGACGTGGCAGATACCATACTTTCCGAGTCGGACATCTCCGACTCCCCTTCCGGCACTGCGATGTCCAAGTCCTCCGGTGCAGCCGAAATAGCAGCGCGCTGTGTATCGCCGCGGTATACGTGAATCACGATCTGACCCATACCGTAGTGCACTAGTCCGTTGCACCGTTTAAGGGGCTCGAGTGCCTCCTTATTCAAGGTGAAGATCACTTGCCTTTCAGGCCCTACCGCATCCTCGACCAGATTGACACCCCAGTCCTTCGTCGGGAGAGACGGGTTCATGATCCTCAGCATCCTGAGAATTCTCTCAGGTTCAGCAGGGATAGGAGGAATCCACGCTCTTGCCCTTGGCCGAGCCGGGATGTCCTTTCAGTCGACAACCCCGATTCTTGCCCCTTGGTAGATCTCACCTAGTCTTGCAACTGCTGCCTTGTACAGTGCAACAGTTTTTGCATCCTCGCAAGCGAATACCTTGATTCGGCCCTGGTGCCATCCCGCATCAGAACCCATCGGCGTAGCACCCGGAGACTCATCCATAATGTCGAGAAGGGCATTACCGATAGCGTTCCGGACGTACCGCCACTGGTCCCTAGGGATGGCCCAGCTTTCATTACCTCGGTCAATGACGCCTATGAGGATCCTATCCTTAGTCACTTCAGCAAATCTGAGTTTACCCACTAAGGGGGCGTGTTGCTGCCGCTTCGGGTGAGGTTTTAAGTCCACGCCCGATCTCTGGCGTTTGAAGGGATTACCATTAACCTTCTTTGGCACGTAATCGCTTTGAAAGTTCGGTACGATAGCTTCAGCCATCTCCACCGTCTTTCTAGCATTCGGCGATAGCGCCTCTTGTGAAATACCCTCGTATTTCTTCAGGATCCTTGCGGCCGCTCTTTTGTCCAAGTACTCAGAGCGACTGGGAGATGTCTTTTGGGTTAAATTTAGACCCGTAGTTGCCATCGCGGTCGTTCCCTTATTTGGATCTCTGGGGCCAGGTCGTGAGACCACTGCCACAGACGTTAAAGACTTGGTTTCGGTACCGGCACTTACTAGGCGTTGTTGGCTTCACCGTGTTTGTACCGGTACTTACTAAGGGGAATGTATCGTCCGCCGCAGCAGAGCCCCATACCGGGGTAAGGCCATAGTTACTCTCCAAGGCGGCGCGGTATCAGAGAGGCTCCGTTCGATTACAGCCACGATTTGCCTCCCGGCTGCAAACGCCCAATGAGCACGTGGTCGCATAACACCCTGGATCGGGAGGGGGAAGATTTTAGTCGTCGCGCCAGAGAGGCTTGGCTTCCCTCGTGATGTAGTACTTGGCTTCCCTCGTGATGTAGTACTCGTAGTTGCCATCGCTGTCGATCCCCCCCTTGATTGTGGAACGGAGGTTGTCCTCCGGCGTTGTTGTTGCTTTCTCGCCTGTTCCTCCATAGCTCTCCTTTGCTGAGGAGTGAAATTTGGCGTTGTTTGTGTTTTAGTTTTATCGTTTTTATTTGGGTTATTTGAGTTCATCTTGTTCGTACGACCCGTCGCCGGACAAGGCCAGCTTAGGGTCAAGGGAAGAGTAGGGGAAAATGTGTCGTCCGCCGCGGCAGAGCCCCGTACCGCGGTAAGGCCATGCTTACTCTCTGAGGCGACCCGGTATCAGAGAGGCTCCGTTCAAATACAGCCACGATTTGCCTCCCGGCTGCAAACGTCCAATGGGCACGTGGTCGCATAACACCCTGGATTGGGAGGAGCTAGCGATGATAGACCTCTAGACTTTATTTTAAAAATCTGAAAAAATTACGTTAATTTTTTCACCTTTCTTAAAAAGAAAATCAATATAATTTTTGAAAAAAAAAAAATTATTAATTTTTTGGCCCAAAATTTTGTGGACTTTTGACCAGTCGAATAATTTTTATAAAGTTATTCTTTTGAGTTTTTGGCGAAAACAAGTTGAACAAGTAAGGAAGTCTAAGTTCGGGTAAGCCGAACATTAAATACCCAGTGTATGGAAACAATAGTAGTACCTATAAGGTATATATTTTCTATATATATAATAATTTGGGAAAAACGAACTCAATAAATTTATTAGTTAGTTTATAAAATTAATATTTATTTATGCTACGGTATAACATATATGTACATTGTTCGTGTGCCCTCAAAATATTACTTATAGTTGAATGCATTTCTTACTTCTAATATACTTACGCCCAATTTGTGACAAAGTTTTAAATTGAAAAAAATATGTTTGGGCCAGTTTTTCGAAATTCAAATTATTTTCAAAGTTATAGCTATATCCACTTTTCGAAATTCCTTACTTTTTGATGATTTTCTCACGGAAGGAATTTCGAAAACTGTTGATAGCTATACACGGCTAAAAAAATGAACGTAAATTTTAAACCCGTATAAAGTTTAATAAATTTTGAAACTTTTTTTAACAATATTTCAAACCGTCCAAATACCTACAAAGATTTTAAATTTTTTTTTGGTTTCGATTTAAAATGTAAATGAAAAAGCAGCCTAAATATTTTATTTTTGGTTTGGTTGAATGTAATTGAATTTGGCCCACAAAAGCTTAATGTGCGGCATAGCTCAGTAGTAGAGCAGTCGGCTGTTTTCGTTCGAATCCTGCCAGCTGTTTTATTTTATTCTTAAAACTTTTCGGTTTAAATTTAAAACTTTTTGGTTTGAAAATTAAAATTTTTCGGTTTAAAATTAAAACTTTTTGGTTTGCAAATTAAAACTTTTCGGTCTAAATTTTAAACTTTTGGGTTTGAAAATTCAAATTTATTTTTGAAAGCTTATTTAAGATTGAATTTTGCCAACAAAATTTATGTGTGCGATGTAGCTCAGTGGTTGAGCAGACGGGCATGATGCGGGAAGTCTTGGTTCGAATTCCCGCCAACGGACAAAAATTTATTTTATCTTTAAAAATTGTTAAAACATTTCTGGTTTATAATTGAAACCCGATTCATTTAGCCAATTTTCATGAAAAGTGGTCTAGATTGAGTTTGAATCCAAATTTGGTTTGGTCATATATGTAGTCCAAAAAAGTTTAAAATTTAGGTTCAAATTTTTAACCGTGTAACTTTCAAAATAATTCGAATTTCGAAAAATTGTATACGTATTTTTTGTTTAATCGTTCTGCGCCATACTACCAACTTTCAATAAAATACATGGCCGTCGAAAAAATTATAGGTGGCTCACTTAACAAAATTAAGTCATCTTTTAAGACTCGTTAATAGTAGACAATTCCTTACAAATTTAACTACCAAATTATACTATAATTATACTATTTTAGTTATTTACCTTACCGAATTATGTCAATTTATGTGATTTTCGAAATTTTCCATATTGAAAGTGGACGTGATTGGGAAGCGATTTCGTTTAATTTCAACAGGTATACTTCCTATAACTCTAGTATACCTTGTGCCGAATTTCACGATTATACCGTGCTGAGTTTAAAAGTTACGACCAGTCTTTTAGGTGATTTTCTAAATTTTCGATATCGAGAGTAGCACAACCACGGCGACAGTACTAGTATATTTGTGCCAAATTTCATCGTTCTACCATAATTTGTTTAAAAGTTACGACCAGTCGAATTTTCAAAAATGCCTCCCTTGAAAGTGGGCGGTACCATGCCCACTTTTTAAAATTTAACAGAAAATCGTAATAGAATGATAAGAGATTCACCTATGAAATTATATCATTTTATCAATTTCAGCTACCGATATATGTCAGTTTATGTGAACTTCGAAATTTTCGATATCGAAAAAGGGGGCGTGGTTATCATCCCATTTCGCCCATTTTTAATAGCAACCTACCTAAATTTTTAGTCAAGTTATGTCAGTTTATGTGATTTTCGAAATTTTCGATACCGACAAAAGGGACGTGGTTACAATCCGATTTCGCCCATTTTCTCTAGCAAGCTACCTTGGCCATAAAGTAATCTGTATACCAAATTTCATGCAAATTCCTCAATTTTTACTCAAGTTATGTTAATTTGTATGATTTTCGAAATTTTCGATATCGAAAAAGGGGGCGTGGTTATCATCCGATTTCGCCCATTTTCAATAGCAACCTACCTTGGCCAAAAAGTAACCTGTATATACAATTTCATGCAAATATCTTAATTTTTACTCAAGTTATCGTGTACAAAGTCAGACGGACGGATGGACAGACGGACGGACATGCCTGAATAGACTCCTCTTTTCAACCTAAGAACTTTCATACATGGATCTTGATTATTTGGCGCCGGTACGTAGTACCGTTATGTGGACAAAATTATAATACCCCTGTACTAGTACGCTGGGTATAAAAATGCCTTCCTTAAAAGTGGGCGGGGCCACGCCCACTTTAGAAAATTTATCAAAAAATCATTATATAATGACCATGGGGATTCACCTATAAAATTATATAATTTTACCCATTTCCGTTAGCGAATTATGTCAATTTAGGTGATTTTAGAAATTTTCGATATCGAAAGTGGGCACGGTTGGAGGGCGATTTTGTCCATTTTCATCAGGTATACTCCCAACGATACTAGTATGCTTTTTGGCAAATTCCATCGTTCTATCGAAATAAGTAAAAGTTACGACCAGTCAAATTTTCAAAAATGCCTCCCTTAAAAGTGGCCGGTGCCACGCCCCCTATAAAAAATTTATGGAAAAATCATAGAATTACCAGGGGGATTCACCTATAAAATTATATCATTTTACCCATTTCCGTTAGCGAATTATGTCAATTTAGGTGATTTTAGAAATTTTCGATATCGAAAGTGGGCACGGTTGGAGGGCGATTTTGTCCATTTTCATCAGGTATACTCCCAACGATACTAGTATGCTTTTTGGCAAATTCCATCGTTCTATCGAAATAAGTAAAAGTTACGACCAGTCAAATTTTCAAAAATGCCTCCCTCAAAAGTGGGCGGTGCCACGCCCCCTATAAAAAATTTATGGAACAAGTAAGGAAGTCTAAGTT